>OZ002742.1:62201246-62596711 GCA_963924295.1 Dioctria rufipes
TAAAGAAGGAATTACGTTCTTGTCTTTTCCTTATCATGCCTTTCAGACAATGCCATTTTTATAAGCTGTTAATTCAGCTACTCACAGTTAAGATCAACATTGTTTTGGTAAATATCGCTTATTGGTTTATGATGGAAAATAAATAGCCAACAGTCTCAGAAATATTTTTTTTTATTACAATTAAATAATCGTGAGAGTTTTTGTTTCGGGTATATTGTTTCTTCCATCCTAAAAATATTTCTGCAATTCGAGTTAATTTTTCTCAAGTTATCAGAGGTACGTTGTTAGAAATTTCTTGCTATAAATCTGGCAACACTTTAGGTAGACTGATTTTTATAAAAGGTAATAAATGAGGAATGTTTTCTATGAGAACCGGATTATCCGTGGGAATGGCTACTTTTCGAGATTTATGACTTTGAAAACAAATGAATTTTTGACGAAAAAAATGTTTCGGCAACAGATCGCCAATTTTTCCATTTTGTGTGATCATTTTCAAGCCCGGCTTACTCCGAATCAGAGCCTGTAGTGATACGAATAAAACAAAAGAAAAATTGTCGTCCTGTGAACAGTCTGAACTGAGTTATAGTCAAAAAGGTGACTAAGATCCAAATTTCGAAAAAAACCGAAAATCGTCTATAATTTCGATCGAAAATAGTGCGAACTTGAAAAAATTTTATATAACATTTTCGATCGCAAATAGGTTGTACTTTCGACCCTTAAAATTTTTTACCATCTCGACGGGACACCCTGCATAATTAACTTAGTTTTATTTTTCAACTACGGGAGCCCGTCGGAATTGTCCGGCGATAATATAGTTGTCTCAACCGCCGGGGGGGGGGGGGGATTAAAGGGGTGCTGTAGTTAGAGAGATGCATTACATCTAAGCTATCATCTAATTGCTTATGTACGTCTATATCCTTATTAATTAATTTTTTTCTATGAAATTAAATTGAACATTTTTCTTTCGAATTTTTATTCAATAATCGTGGTTGTGGCTGACAATAGTCTAAATAATTGGAATTTTAGATTATTGGGGTAATTGGGGCGCTAAAGTGCTGTCTATGCATGCATACAGGATTTTTCTTTCTTAGGTAGAGTTTTCTTTATGATGTTGCCAAAGCTCAGGGGATACTCTATGATGCCGTTGAAGATTATTGGGTTGACACAAGTAGGTGATGGTGCGCATTACCCTTGAATGTTTTTGGCTCATATCTGGCGGGAAAAACAGAGGATGGCAAACTGTTCTACATTCGCACTGTTCTGCTTATGGAAGATTCACGAAATTTCACGGTACGGCCAAATTTGACTTCAAACGTGTGAGGATGAGCTCGGATTATAGCTCCTGTAGTGCGCATGGGAGAAATTCTACAAGGGATCAGGATAGAAATTTCATCAGAGCAATGACCATAGAAGTGCCGATAAAAAGAAAGACATACATCCGACATTACGTTGGTGCTCTAGCGAATCAATAGTTGCTATTGATATGTCATCGCTTATAAGCCGGAAGGCTTTCTTTTTGACTTCTTTCGTTTTTCTACAATTCTTTATTATGTGTGCAATTCATAAATTTCCAAATATTCAAAGCATTCTGTTCTTGGTATTTATACAAAGAAAAGCTTGACGATATTATCGTTTTCGTTATTATTATTGACGAACGATTTAGATTTAGTACTTATGTGGATAATATTAGTACCGACTAACTTATATTATGTCCTAATTCTACTTCGTGGCTTTTGACTGAAGAATTTTTCGATCTTTTGTATTTAAGACCCTATTTGTCTCACTTTATTCGTTTTAATAAAAAAAAAAACACACAAAAACACACGTCTAATTAAGATCATGTCCTGTGAGATCTAGTATAGACCAGGATATTTCAACAATAGCGGCATAAGTCAACGTTATATATCATGCGGGATCTAGTATGGACCAGGAACCGAAAATTAACGGACGTACCGTGCAATCAGTGGAGAGTGATTTAATTATTCCATATAACACCGTGAATCATCAAGAGCAATCTCGTTTCACTCCATTCAAACTACTTTTACTAATTTATTACTATATGAACATTTACAGATTCATTAATTATTCACAACAGTACCATTTTCACAACATTTAACCCATTTAACAGACATATCTTCTAATCCTTTCTCTATCTCCTTCACAATAGGGTATCCCCTGAACTTGGCTTAATAATAATAAAAAATTATAATAATTATATTACATTATTCTTTACAAAGTATATACTCTTCTATACCCACTGCCACTCACTGAATGTGACAAGATTTCCTAAATTTCCTTATATTTCGGGGTTAGTTTCAACAAAATCACTTGGCTATGACCCTGTTTACCACTTTATTGCGGCTTTCTTCCAAAAAGGTTTATGCATTTTTGTCGATGCTTAACTTTAACCCTTTTTCTTTTTATTTCTACTCATTTTATGGAAATGTTCCTGAAATGTGAATCGAGTAGGTACTTACATGTGTTTCGCAGTTTATTATTTGATGTCCTTAAAATGTTCTTCATCTGCCAGATTTGAGGCTTTTAAATCTACATTTTTCTGCTTTGATTACAAAGCTAGACTCTTTTAGGTGATGTCTGATCCACATACATTCCTCAATGGTATAAGTAATCTTAGAGTTTATATACTTGAGAATCATAGTGCAGTTACGAAAGTGATTTTTATATTTAAATTGAGTACGGATAATCTGGATGTGCCTGAAATCTTAAACAAAATCAATTTTAGTTCGTACTCTCATTTTATCAAGTTCATCTTCCACATGCATATAATAATTACGGCCTTAGTAAAATCAACAGGCAGCTGAGGTACGAAAAACTGCTTTAATTTTTGTAATTAAAACGTGGCTCAAGACGTTAAAATTGTATAAAATGGTCTCATGCCTTATTAATATATGTATATGAAAAGAATATCACCCGGTTGGAGACCTACGCAAAAAAAAAAGTATGGGATGAGATAGCAAGTGAAACGCGAACAATAAGAGGAAAGCTGTTCACAGGTTAACAATGAAACGGCAAATGAAAAAGGCTGAAAACAATGTACAAGAAAATAAAAGACCACAAATGTACAAGCAGCAATAATAGAAAAAGTTGGGAGCATTTCGATGCTCTTGACTCCATAATTTCCAAACACCCTGAAGTGAATCCACCTGCCACTTGTTCCAGTGATGATAGTTCTGTTGTGATTAATCAAAATGAGTCAGAAAAGGATTACGATTTTAATTATATAATAACCGCGGAAACCACAATTAGCAATCCGTCGCAACTCATTTCAAAGTCAAGACGAAGGAAAGCTGATAACACTGAAAGTGCCAGGGTGAAACCGTATCAAGACAAAATGGCTCGTACAGACAAGTTTTTAAATCTCTCTGCAGTGCAATTTAGTCTCTTCTTCTTTGAGCCTGCAAGTCTTGCTGGTGCTGTGGGATACTCCTGCTAATATTTTTTTCTGGTTCAAAGCTATATTCCAAAAAATCTATTTGTGTTGTATAGGATGCAAGCACTAATAATAAGCAAAGGGGTTAAGTCATGTTTCTGAGTTTATAATCCATAAAGACGGCGGAGTCTGTTTTTCAATAAACCAATAGCTCTTTCAACAATAACCGAATTGAAAGAGAGGTTATTGTTAAATCGTCTTTGCCTTTCGAAAATGTGGTCTCTAGAAATAACGAACAGTTGTATATTATCCTTTATATAGATTAGATCTACGAAACTTACAAGAATCATGTATTATTATTATTATTCAAAAATTCATATAAAGGTACAACAAGATATACATATCTTATACTAGTACTAATAGAAATAGTTTAAGAAAAATTACATTCTGGAAAGTGCAAAGAGATAAGACTAAAAATTAATATAAATAATGTGAAGAAGCAGAAAGAATATACGTTAAGTCGACATTCAGAAGATTACTTAGCAGTTAGAGTGCCTGCGCGTTGTACACTACATGGAAGAGCGTTTCACAATCGAAACGCCCGGACAAAGTAGAAACGTTTCAAGACAGATGTACGGTACCGTTGAATCATGAGGTTGCAACTCTCCGAGACTATAGAAAATTAATATATTATGCTAAATAAATAGGTGCATCATTCTGAATAATTTTATACAAAAAAATTAAATTAATTTGTTTAACATGAGCTTCGAGAGAGCAGCCTACTAATTTATTTCTAAAAGGTGTAATGTGGTCATATCAAATACTGTAGAAGGAGAGATCAAACAAACATTAATGTGGTCACAACATTTCATATAAACATTAAGCATAATTCCAAAACTACGTACTTTATCGACAAATGGCAAGATATTCCCACCTAACCAAACAGAGGGAAGATACAGTTGATCTTTAAAGCCCAAAGCCATGCATTGTGACTTTCCAGCATATAGCTTTAATTCGTTCGATATGACATATGAAAGAAAAGCATTGTGCATTACTTATTAGTTAGTAGATATAAGTCATCAGGATTCAATCAGTTTTTGAAAACTAGTCAGTCAATATTTGACGATCGGGCGACATTTATTGCTTATCGAGACCAACGGCGACGAGTATTAACGAAATAGTTTTAGTCGGACATTTAAATTATTGTGAAAAAAAGTGAATTCTTTTCTTTAATCTTAATGAACCCAAACGATACTCATCTATTCCCTACAGTCCACTCCAAACAACCAACCCGATTCAAGTTTTTCTTAAAAATCATAGGAAGGAGTTTTTTTTTTGAAAATAAAATGAAATTTGCACGATTTTAAAAGAAAAATAAATGAAAATTGTCTCGTTTAATTAACAGAGCCTTTTGTTTTCCACATCCCATCCATTGCTTCTCTCACGTATTAAGGAAAATAAATCAGAGTCCGCAAGTTACATACACGAAACTAATATGATAGTGACGCCCTGCATAATGTCAAGTATTTATTCTAAGTACGAGTACCAGGACCCATAATTCTAATTCTTTAAGTACAAGTACAAGTAGGTAGTACAGAAGGC
Source organism: Dioctria rufipes (assembly GCA_963924295.1). Taxonomy (NCBI): domain Eukaryota; kingdom Metazoa; phylum Arthropoda; class Insecta; order Diptera; family Asilidae; genus Dioctria; species Dioctria rufipes. Next base: position 62,206,240 of record OZ002742.1, read on the forward strand.
GTATTTAAGTAATTTACAAGAGATAAAGTACTTCGCGTTATTGCGGTATTCGTAGTAAGTACGTTAAGTACCAGTACTGGGACTAGTATTTGTACTTAAAAAACATTTAAGTCCAGGTCCAGGTACTGGTACTAATACTTAAGTGCCAATGTACTTAAGTACTTTACCGATCTGAAGTAAGATACACACTTTCGATCAATTATTTACGTTTTAATTAAGCACTAATAAAGATATATTTATAGCCTGTATACGCTTTAGTTTATGTTCGTTTTTTTTTTCTGCAAACTTATTTGGCACCTTTTGCGCATTTAGTTTGTTTTTAATTATCTCATTTTCAGTGTTTATGAGGGTCATGTTTGAAAACCTCTCCTAAAACAGTTGCTCTTAACCAATTTTTAACGGATGAAAAAGCTCCGTTCACAGCAGGCCGAGCTGACAGGAAGATCCAAAGCTGATTGCAGTTACTTGTGATAAATTTGGGCAGAAGTCTTTATTAATTTCTGTTTTGAGTCTATCCAAATTTACTACAATGCTCCTGTTTTAGAACATATTATTTATTACTTTTATTTCAGCCTCAGTCTGTAAGGTGGAATCATCTACATTGAAAACATTTCTATAATTTTATACAAATGGCTCCCCAACTTTATAAGTGAGTCAACTGACTGTGCCAAATGTAGATTTTCAAACCTATTTTTCAAGTTAGTAATAATGTTGTCCATCACTTGGTTGTAAATATGTATCTTCCAATATTCGGATGGCCTTGGCCTTGTATCCGAAAGTCTATTAAATTACTTTTGCCTAAAGTGAATTTTATCAGAATGTCTTTTGCTCTCTCCGGTTGCCTTCTCCTATTGTCGAGTAAGTTCTAGACAAATTTAATGATTTTCTGTGATTTTCTCGATTTCCCGTAGTATCAATTGTCTAGAGTTGCTAATATAGCTTTTTTTCATAATGTATGTGAGCTCTAGTCTCAAACGATAAGGGAGGGGGTTCGAGTTGTTAAAAGGATAACTCAGCGTCTCAAGATTCAAATATAAAATTTAATTAAAAAAAAAATGCTTAGACTAATATCACATTGAAATTCATACAAAACAAGCTTAGGACTAATACTTCAATAATTCAATGAAAAACGAATAAAAAATTCAATAGCTAAAATTAAATAACTAAATTCTTTTATATAAAAAGTAAATTAAAAAAAAAAACTTGAATTTGACTTCTTCTGAATAACATCACGGAGTCCACTACCTTTGATCTATTCTTCCTGAAAAAAAGAAGAAGAAGAAAGATTTATCTTCAATGACAGCACTCCGAATAATGCTGCAGCGTGTGGGTGCAGGTGTTGCAATGAGAAATTACGATGGGGACAAGTTTTCAGATTAGATTCTGAACAGAACTAAACTTCTGTATTGAGAATAGGAACACGATTCTTATTTTCGGATTAGACTCTGAATCAGATGAACTCTGAGCAAAGAATGGTGCCATCTATTGTGACTCGTCGCCTTTTTATAGCCCTGGTCGCCAGTTATGTTCATCTCGCCTCTTGGTGTTGCACTAGAAACGCACTTTTCATTCGCTTGTATTCTGACTGGGACGATGGCGAACTCAGCTGACTGGAGAAGTGTCACTTGATGTTATTGCGAAATTGATTAATGCACAGAGATAAGTATGCTTTGGTATATTTACCGTTGATTATTGTTATGTAACTTTCTTCTTATTTTATCAACATTTTCCTTGATTATTTTTAGATAAACAGGCTGTTGTGGATAGATTAAAAAAAATTCGGAAGTTTGAGGAATTCTGATATGGAATTGTTGTGAGATTAGTGTTTCTGATAAGTGTTTTATGTTTTAATAATCCAAGATCAGAAGGTATATCGGGGGAGTTCTATCTGCCGGAATTATTAGCAGGATATTCATTGTGGGATACGAAATATATTTGTGTTTGGACTAAACAATGTAACGTAATAAAATCATTATTGAATTTATGAAATTGCGGACAAAATATTTCTTCATTATAAAAATAATTAGCCTTATTATGGAATCCGTTGCAATCAGAATCGAAAAAGTTTAAAAAAGTCTTTTTTACAGAAAATTAAACAAAATTTTACGAAATTTTCAAAATTTCATTTATATCAAAGGATAACAATTAAAATTTCCGCACAAGCTGTCAAAATAGCTCCGCTGGATTTCTCCTACGGATCACGCCTCTATCAAAATTCAGTGGAACCAGAGCAATCTCAGAATAGTTTTTAAAATTTTTAAAAAGATTTGAATAAATTTTCTTGGAGAAAAAAGAACTTTTTGACTCCGATCCGAACGGATACAATTAAATTAGACCTAAGATTGTTCGAATTAACGAATGTTTCGTGGGTATTTTCATAATTTCCTGGGGGGGGGCAGACCGATTTCTAGGGGGGGCACCGTGTTCCTACCTAGTTATGCCAATGTCAGCATTCTATTTCTCCCACAGAAAAAATAAAGAAAAGCACTCAATAATTTCAGACGTTTGCTTTACAGTTTCGAAATGTATCATTTTATAAATTCTTTCTTTAAAAATTGTTACGGATTTCTGTGTTGCCTCCCCCCCCCCTATATTATTTTTGTTTTATTTTATGTTATATTTTATGAACTTCGCTTTTTTTTTGTATTTTATTAACTTAATTTTACTTTCTTTTTTAATATTTTAATGGATCTTGGATGTTATTGCTAATGGCTAAATAAATGAATAAATTAATAAATAAAAATAAAATTAAAAATTTACCTATTCATCTTATTCGATCTTAAGGTCATAATTTCGACAATGATATTCAAAAATAATTAGTTTTACAATTTTTAGCTTCTACTTGTTGAAATTAGTACTCTCGCGTATACAGTAAATAATTAATTAATTACAAAAATTTAATAAAACTGAATTACATACGAGAACAAAATACATTCCTTCCTTCACGAATTAATTAATGGAGTAGTCTTCTGCCAAGGAAATTTTCAATTAACTGCTAGCATTCTATGACATGTTAAGGATTTATTTTCCCAGAAATTGTTGTAGCTATAACTAAAGTTAATAATCGTTATCCCGTTTGGTTGATGTTTCCTCCAAATGAGTCTATTTACTTATTGTACAACGTCAAATGTCACCCTTTTGTCATATTGTTAATTAAAAGTCACACATTAGTCATCACATGGTAAAAACTTTCCATAATTATTCTAATTACTCTTCCATAAAGTGAAAATTAATCACTGTTATAAAGTCCTTAAAAGTTTGCCTACCTTTCGAGTGTTGTGTGTAATCCTTATCTGTAGAATGTTGGTACTTGCTTTAGATAGGAATTCATTTGAAATTATTAATTCAGTGATTTTAGCATGCTTGAACTCCGGCGTAAATATTTTCCTTAGGTATCCAGAATTAATAAGTACTTAGACAAAAGTTTTTCCATTGCCATGTGATTTTGTCTATACTCTTTTACTGGTGGAAAATTCATTCATCAAATTGATTTGGAGTGCAATCCTTTAGTATCTCACGTCAATTTTCAACACACCCGCACTCAACGGCAATTTATATAAGCATCATTTTCGTTTCTTCAGAGCATGATGGGGACGTACAGGCAGAAATCGATTGTAGAGAGTAGAACAGATTCGAAATTGCGATAACATTTACTGAAATATATTCAATGCCATGTGTCCTTTAGGGATACCTGAATACACTCCATAGTACCGTGTTACTGCCGCCCGCCGTGTAGTTCCATGTAACATAGCGTGTACGTTTTTCTGTGTGGAAGCATAAAAATGGCGATGCATACAGGTGCTCCAACGATAAATATAGATTTCTATGCCATCCCCTCTCTTTTCACTTTATAAAGGGAAAGTAAAATTTATTACCACGTTCTTGCCTTAAGACATTTCTCTTTAAGATTTTCCAAGGATTTACTGAAATTCAATGTTCCACATGTAACTACAAGATGTTGAAGGGGTGGAGGAGCGAGGTAATGCTTGCTCCCTCCCTCTTTGCATTAGATCATAAAATAGTAGATTCTATGGTTGCTGAGTGTTCGCCTTCTACTTGAGTCTTGAGAAATTTATATCCGCTAAGGATATGGCTTATCTAAATTTGTTCAATATTTATTTAGGAGTTTTCAAAATGATCTGAAAACACAAGTTTCATGTTACTACATTGAAGGGGTGCTGACGTTTGCGACACTTCCTCAACCCCACATTATCAGATCCTGACAGCTTTGCTTGCCGATTATTTAGTTTGAAAATATAATTTATGGGAAGACGATTGAATCCGGGAAATATGTTTGAAGTAACAAGTGTGAAATTTCAAATAGGGAGGATATAAAAAAAGAGAACGCATTTCACGCTTCAATTCACACTTTTTCTTTATATAATTCATTGTAGTCCTTCGGATTGAAATCATATAGGACTCTATTGGACATTGATTTGGGTTTAGTTGTAGCTATTTAGCGCGCTCTATAGATATATATATGTATGTATATACATAGATATGGTGCAGACCCTGTTAGGAATGATGATTATCGTCATGGGATGAGGGGTGAACTGTATGAATTATTCGGTACTTCCTATTATTTTATAAATTGTTTTAAACATTTAATGGAAACTAATAAAGACAAGGTTGTTGCAATAAATTAGTCACGAAGTTAACTGGTATAACTGCTCATCTCGTAAGACCTACAATGGAGAGAAAAGAAGGTGGTTTCTTTCTAACTACCACAGCGGGGTGTAATTGAAGTCGGTCGCGAATATGTGAGAAAAGCTGTTTTTTTCGAGTTAAGGGGGTCATCCCGTGTGAAGGCTCTTTTTTCGATTTTTTGTTTTGTTTTTAATATATTTTTGGCGAAAAACATAAACATACAACTGCTAACTTTTCACCACATATTTATTCATATCTTGAGCACATTTTGAAAATTTTTCAGCCCGAAATTGTCGCTCTTTGTTGCCGAACACGACAACTTAGCTACTCATCTCCAAAAAAAATGTATTTTGCGGTGATCATGATTGTGGCCATTCTGCTTATCGGAATCGAAAAAATTAAACAGCAGCTTATTCTGTTCAATCTGTTTTGCGCGGGTAGATCAGGACTAGTCCAGAGTTAGGTTCCTCGAAGTTTATACTATTAACAACAAGCTTTGGGTATTTTTATATTTCTTATATTCACTGTCTCTTATTCCTAACAATTCTAGCTTTTAACACTAATTTCTATTTTGTTATACCTATATAGCTCATATTGTCATTCAATATAGTTTCTTCATTAGATCTAGTTTGTTACTCACTAATACAATTCACTTTGTGTTTTCCGAAGAGAGTTCATTATTTGCTAACGTAATTTATATAGCTCATCTGATAAACTCTTGACAGACTATTTAGTACTGCACTTCAATACTTTAACCAAAAGTGGTATATCCAGGTGAGTATGTGACGAAGTCGGGTGCCTTAGTATAAATACGTGTGCGAACATTCTAGTTTATACCAGTACGAGAACGTACGCATGGCTTAAGCACAAACAGTACCGATTAGTTTCGTGGCCGTCGTGTGCGAATATTCTAGCGTAGACTAATACGGAAGTTGTACGCACGTCTTAGGCTAAAACAGCGAAATTAACTCAAATGGATGTAACATTAGTTGCTGTCTATTCTCCACCAAATTGTTTCAGTGAGGATGCCGTTACTGAATTCCAGAGGTTCCTGTCAGATTTATCAACGCTTTGCAACAATATCATAGTAGGTGGCGAATTTAACGTTGATGTTCTACGGGATGATACCACTACCCGTTGTTTAAGGTACGTTCTTCAAACTCTTGGTCTAAAAATTATGAATTCAATTCCGACTTACTACAACACTCAAAATCCATCTCAATTGGATCTCTTCCTAACAGCACACACTGACTCTCAAATTCGCTCCTTTGTCTACATCATTTGCTTACTGCGATTACAGTCAACAATCTTGATTATGAGAGTCTGTTCACTGATTGTAGCAATGCCTTGGGACAATGTATTTAGCTGTTACTTAGCGGATGAGAAAGTTGTTTTCTTCACTGAATATCTAAAATATTTATACGACAAGCACGTCCCAATACGGATTCGCTATCAGCGTTTCTTGGGATGCCCTTGGTATTCAGATGAAATTCTTAATCTGATAGCAGAAAGAGATTTGCTTTGTCATCAGTTCAGGATTTCTGGTTCTGATTTTGACCTTAGCCGCTTCAGAGCAGTGCGGAATAGAGTGACCTCTGCCATTCCCTCGGCCAAGCGTAGGTACATCAATTCGAAGGTAAATGCTGCTTTGTCCTCTAGAAATTTGTGGAGTAATCTCCGCAGACCAGGTGTGTACTACAAAGACTCTTTTTCTTGTGGACTTGATCATAATGAGCTAAACAACGCATTCACATCCATTCAATCCCCGGCTAATATACCCGCTCAACATCTATCGGAGTCCCATGTAGAAGTTCAGAATAACCACAATAGTGGTTTCTCGTTCAGATGTGTAGATTTGCATGAAATATTAAATGCGATTAATAGAATTAAGTCATCTGCCACTGGTCCAGATGATATCTCGCTAAGATTTATAAAAATTATTATTTCAGCCATTTCTCATATTTTATTGCATGAGTTCAACATGTGTCTAAATACCTCACAGTTTCCATCACTTTGGAAAAAATCTATTGTGTTACCAATTCCCAAGTCTCGCAAATGTTTTTCACCAGACAATTTCCGGCCGAATACATACTTTGCTTCCTCAGCACGGTTCTTGAAAAATTAATGCACTGCCAAATTACTTTCTTTCTGATTCACGAATCTTTACTATGGTGCTGGCAATCAGGTTTCAGACAACGTCATAGCTGTGATTCGGCATTACTCAATGTGATTTCGGACATTGGCGACGCTCTTGACGGTTATCGGATAGCCATACTAGTCCTTCTGGATTTCAGTAAGGCGTTCGACTCTATTAATCATGATATTCTTCTTGCTCTTAAATTGCGGCAAAATTTCAGTTTCTCGTTTATAGTCATGACTTTAATCAGAAATTTCCTACTCCGCCGTAGCCAATCCGTTAAGATACAATCAGTTTCATCTCCCTTAACTCTACACTGCGGTATACCTCAGGGCTCTATTCTCGGTCCTCTCCTCTTCTCACTATACAGAAATGATCTATCCAACATTTTTGAAAGACACTTCGGTCCACCTTTACGCTGATGATGCACAAATTTATTTAGATAGGCCAATTGGCTTAATCGAAGATGGTGTCATTCAGCTTAACAATGACCTTGATAGGATCTATGACTGGGCTTATCGCAATTACCTAATTCTTAATCCAAGTAAATCGAATTGTCTATTTGTGAGTAGGAGGGGTTATGGCCTAAATGATCCACCAGTAGTTCAGATCAACGGCGTCAGATCAACGGCGTCGTCATACCATATACTAGGCGCTGAGTTAAATACCAAGTTTAGCTGTTGCGATTATATATCTAGTACAGTTGGAAAGGTGTATACTTCCCTATGAACGTTAAGAATGTGGACAAATATATTGTCACTATGCATGCGCATGAAGCTTGCTAAAGCTCTCGTGCTACCCCACTTTATCTTTGGGAGTCTAATAATTCCTAAACTGGGGTCTTGCTGTCAGAAGAAACTTACGGTGGCTTTCAATGACACGAGTCGATTTATATTCGGCTTTCCCAGATTTTCTCATATTTCGTCGTATGTCACCTTGGATGCTCTCTTGAAACATTTCTCATGAACAGAAGGCTGAGATTCTTGTACAAATTGATCTATGCGAAAGAGCCAGCTTATCTGAATGACTGTGTTCAATTTCTGAACTCCACTCGTCATCATCATCTTCTACTGCCTAGCTTTCTTACTCAAATTGGTGAGCGATCTTACTTTGTGCAAGTCATTCGTAAATGGAATTGCTTGCGAGTTACCCTTCAGCGGGCTAGCTCCGTTGGGACATTCGGTAGTCTTCTGGATTCGACCCGCTTACCTTAATACGCTCTGTTTGATGCTCTCTGACTTATTTTAGGTTTTGTTCTTCTGTTTTAACATTATAGCTGTGTTCTTTTGTGTCCGCAGAACAGGGCAGAACAAAAGATACACAAAAAATCGCCTCAAACATTTTCATAGAAGATGTATAAATGAAGCGAACAGTACAAATAGTTCGCTTCAATCGGCAGAACAATTTGTTCTCTCCAGTTTATGGGAGTTCTGGAACAAGGCACATAAAAGAACACAGATTATATAAAAACTTCATATTTTTTTATTTATATATTCACCAATTTTCTAAGTTTTTGTATACGTTTATAATTGCTACGACTTTTTCCGCATTTATAATTTACACATATGTATTGTTGTATTTACAATTCTTCCTATGTTTATTGTACCTTATTAGATTGCCAAAATCGTTTGTACCTTTACCAGCAATAAAGTTTATTATTATTATTATTATTTTCCTTCTTCTTTTTTATTTTATTTATTTTTTTCTTGTATTTCTCATCTATGAGTCTCAGTTGCCACATTTTACTTATTAAAAGAACGTCCCGATAATAGACTCGCTAAAATTGAGCTAAGCGCGGATCTCAGTACGTATACCTACTAGCCTTGGCGTGATGGAAAATTTTTCACAAATGCTTTTAAAATGTCCAAATTTCCCCTTATTAGAACTTAAAAGTTTGCATAGCTCTCGTGCATGAAAATTTATTTCATTTTAATCCTTACAATTAGTGAAAACTTATCCCTTTTTACAGATTTCTAATTATTAGTTCCCATAAATCTTAAAACCAGAGGGAAATACAAAGCACTAAAAACGTGCAATTGACATTTGACAGGGTGTCAATATGAAAGCCACGACATTTTTGTTACACCTGTGTGATAAGCATTAATCACAAAAATTGTAATTACGGTCCACAAAGTACTATTATTTATTGGGTTTTTATATTACCGTTCAGTTAAGACCAGGTAAATAAGGTGTTAATTATTATCGGAAATAATTGAATATTGAAAAGTTTACATGATAAAATCACAGCTCTAGCTACCAAAACTGTAATTTAGCAATACTGTCGTATAATCACAAGTTAAATTAAGTCATATTTAATGAGCGCACATATTTGTGCTTCTGCTGTGAATTTTTATTTTTTTTTTTGTATATAAGTACATTTCATTATATACGTAGATAAGAGTTCAGGATTGCATCCATGTAAAGTTGTGTATTTTGATGGCGGTTATATAAAATTAATTACATAATTTATTTTGAAAAGATTTTTTTGTGGTTGGTTGTACGTCCAGCGATATTCATGAATATTTCATGAAAAATAAAATAAAATTATTTTATTCTATAAAAATTTAAATAAAAAAATAAAAAAGAAAATTTAATAACTTTTAAATTCATCAGCAGAGCACACAGTTATCCAATTTAAAGGACGCTTTTGTAGGAAAAGGGAAATAGGTTAACAATTTTCCCAAACATTTTCAACCCTTTCGACTTTTGGGTTAATCTACATTAAAAAAATCACAGAAATTTTATTTTAGCGTTGTCGCTTTACTGATTTACAGTGATGGGCATTTACGTGTAGATTTCGGTTCTCTACATTTTTCAGTAGACAACGCGTAAACAATGTAAACAATGTAGGTAATATGTTGACAACGCATACAACGTATACAAGTGCTGTCACTTTTTCATTTTCTTGTGAGTTCTCGAGAAGGTAGGATCAACTTTTGTTTAGTGTATTTTATTATTTGTGATAGAAGTTGTGCAATTCAAAATACCTGGTGCAAGATCTAAAAATAGTGCTTTTGATGAAGTTTAGATTTTGTTTTGGAAAAAAAAAATTAAAAAATATGTTGTGATATGCTCCATGTTCAATAGAAAATTGTCAAATACTGCTTCTTCCCGTTTAAGGGCACATATGTAATAATTCTTCTTACTTGCGGCAGCTCTGATATATTTAAACATAAACCATTGCACTTCCACCTGCTTTTAGGAATGTGTGTAAGTTAGCAACAATTAGTTTTGATGCCAGATCCGACAAGATTTCATTTATTATAGATGACAATACCAATGAAATGTCCGAAAACTTTGTTAATCTTGGTGATCAAAATATTTTCGTTGTTGAGAATAAGTAATAAGTTTAATATAATATTATCAATTTAAAGTTCATTTTTGATTAAGAAATTTAATATTTAAGATCCAAGAGCAAGATCAAATGAGTGCGCCGATGTTATCAGAAACAGAAGACAGATCTATTCGACCAGTTGTGATTTCGTCCCAAAAAGCTGAATACCTTTGCTTCTGAGATGATTCCTCACTCTACATCTTCTGTATCTCCACTTAGTTCATTAAATGTAAGCCGAAAGCAGTTATCATCCACATCATTTTTCTATTCGTCATCTCCATCTGTAAGGAATATAAGGCCATCTTCATCTGCTCACAAGAGAAAAGAAACGAAAATTCTGCATATATGGTTAAATTGTCACTGAAAGAAGACGAGGACATCAATGATGCACTAGCAAGACTTATATTCGGATGCAATCTTCCGCTAAGTGTGGTAAAATCACAGTATTTCAAAAAATTCATCAATAAGATTCGACCTGCCTATCACGATAAAATACCCAGCAGAAAATCATTATCTTCAACTCTTCTCGATAAAGCATATGAAAATTGTATCGTGTTTAACAGGAAAACGATCGGAAAGGAGTCCGTGTTATTAATTGATGGATGGAAAACTCATCAAGCAATAGTAAGACTGTTATTTCAATGATCCACAATGCCAGTGGAGACCAAGTATTTATTAATGCATGGGATCTTTCGGGAGAGGTAGGAAATGCTGAAAAGTTAGTTGATATAGTATACGATTCAATATATATAGCAAAAGGCAAATATTCTATAGAAATTTATGCAGTAGTTTCAGACAACGCTAGTACTATGATAAAAATTAGATAGCCAATCATGTGGTTTGGCATAGTACATGCAACAGCCATATAGCAAACTTGTTGGCAAAAGATGTCGTGGATAAGGATCTCAATATAAAAGTAATTTCTATTCAAAAAGAATTTAAGCAAACGGCCATTATTGATAAGGGAGGGCATCGTATAAAATTTCCGTGTGAAACGCGTTGGTGCTCCATGTAGAGATTGTTTTGCTAATTTCATTTATAATTTACAATCCATGAAGCTTTGTGCTGCTGATAGAAATTTGAAAAAGCTTAAACCATCTATTGTAAAACTGCTTTTTGAAGAAAAATTTATTGAAGGTGTAAATGAAGCAATAAAAATATTTAACCCAATATGTTATTTAATAAATACCTGCCAAAGGATAGACTGTTCTTTAGCTGATGCCTTGGATCAGTGGTTAAAGTTAGAATTACCTGAAAGGTTTAATGATAAATTAGAAAAAAGGAAGAATATGGCTTTTAATGTGTATGCATTGAATGCATTTCATCTACATCCATTTTACGGTAGCAAAAAATTTCAAAGTGAATACATGGACAAAGTTAACAACTTTCTTTTTAAGCATCTTAATTCAAAAGGAATGGAAGGCTGAGATGCTTATAGAAATTCAAGTGGATTTTTTAAGGATTTGTATGATAAGGGAGATATGAATCCTTTAGTATTCTGGAATATCACAGAAATTAAGCACCCATACAATTGTCATTCTTAGAAAAACGGCTTATGAATTTACCTGCTTCAACAGCTCAAATTGAGAGAATATTTTCAAATTCGGCACACGTGCATTCTTCTATTCGGAATAGGTTAACTTTCGAGCGTTCCAAAAAACTTTTGAACATATATTATTAATTGCGATTGGCTAATGATGTTGATGATACAGAAGATGATATAAAAAATATAAGAAAATAAAAATATGTTATATTTTAGCCTTGTAACTAAATTTTTCCTATGATTTTCCTTAGTTTTATCATCTTTTACGTAATCTACTTGTCTACGTAGACTTAAGGCCATGTAGATTATATAGTTCTCTACGCGTAAAGAACGACGTAAATTACATTACGTAGATTACGTGCCCATCCCTGCTGATTTACCTAGCCTACATGAAATTGTGTTATTCTTCCATTTAATTTAAGTTATTTTATTGATTTTCATAAAACTCAGTTTACACTTCATTACATAAACTTGATTTATTTTTAGGTAAAATACTTTATTTACAAATAAAATGCATGCAACAGAAAACAATGCAGGAAAACTTTATTTAGCTGCCACTAGAAATCACTTTGACATTTTTTTTTATTACTAAAAAAGAGAAAAACTTATACGTAGTTGGTCTGAACCTAAAAAGTAAAATTATTAAATAATAAATATTAAGTTTTGTATTAAAAAACCAGGAAAGGGTTGCCCGATTTAATCTATTTTTGAAGTTATATTGAGAATGTTTCTGAAAATACTGTGCACAAAATTTCAATATTCTACGTTGAAGCATTCTCTGTCTGAATATAGGTTGTTTCCCCTTAGGAGTTCAATAGAGCAGGAGGTGATAGTACTCACCCAGCCTAACAAAATAGTGTATAGCAACGGAGGCGGGGGAGGATTGCAACCGTTTAGGGGTTAGAAGGTGATTAAGAAAAAAGCTAATTTTTAATAAAACATCCTGTATCTTAAGAAGTACAGGGCGTACGGTCACAGTCAAATTAAAGATAGAGTCTACATGAAGGAGATTTCTCGTCTAACAGACTGAAATTTATTGAAAATTATTTCAATAAATTTACAAAATGCATTTTAAGTGCAAAAAAAATTATTGAACTTTTCGACCCAGCGATCAGAGAGGTCTCATCGGTATGGTTATCTCTGATCGCCTACCATAGAAGTTCAATGTTGGAGGTCACACCAATTGCCCATATAAATACTTTTTATAAAAAGTATGTATGAATTATATGGTCGAAAAGTTCAATAATTTTTTTTGCACTTAAAATGCATTTTGTAAATTTATTGAAATAATTTTCAATAAATTTCAGTCTGTTAGACGAGAAATCTCCTTCATGTAATTTTTACTTGGTTTATCCGTATGCCGCCAGGCAAAAAAGGGGGAACAATCACCCAATTTCAAAGCGCAATGAGTTATCTTGCCACCATATATCATATTATCATTATGGAAATAAATACGGTAACAACTTTTAACATAATAAATATCGAACAGAGACGAATTTTTATCCTTCTAGGTAGTACTGCTGGAGGAAAGTACCTCGGATAGTAGTATTTGTAGAATATTGAACAGAGTTGAGAAGTGGATAGTTGGACAAAGTCACAACTACATAAAGTGGCCTACATTAGTGCAAATGCGTAATAATCCAATAAAATTTGAAAGGATGAAAAATTTCCCCAGAGTAATAGCAACGACTGATGGAAGCCATATCAAAATCAACCCTCCGAAGGATGACAGGCAAGCGTACTACAATCGCAAGGCTTATTATAGTATATTGCTTGAAGCGATTGTCGGTCCAGACAAAACATTTATCGATGTACACTGTGGCGAACCTGGATCCATGCATGATGCCAGTCTTTTTAGGAAATCAGGATTTTACAGCAAAGTAGAAGAAAACCCAGAGTTAATAATATCGGCTGGTGTCACCAAGTAGGTGACTTACCTTATACAGAAAATAACTACATGGTGCCTCCGTTCAAAGATTTTGGTAACCTAACAATTAAACAAAGGAAGTTTAATTGGTTGCATTCAGCAACTAGAATTGTTGTGGAAAATGCATTTGGATTGCTGAAATGCCGTTTTCGGCGAATTAAATTCTTCGTATTTGTATTAAAGAAAATAACACAAAAATGGAATGGAATAACGAAGAAGCCGTAGACGAAAAGACCGATGGTGGCCTATCACAACAAACCCAGCAAAATCATAGAATAAGGGAGGAAATTTTTACACAACTTGATAACGAAGGCTTATTAGTATTAATAAAAATGTTCATTTAACAACAATATTGCATTTATTTAAATAACATAAAAACATATTATATGAAAATATAAACTAAAAAGCGTTCATCGCTATAAATAAAATTGCTTTTAAAAAAAAGGCATTTCGCTATCTAATTATAAATTTGTTTCATTTACTATTTTGTAAAAAGTGGAGTAGTTCTCCTTGTCTTTCCTCTTTTTCTTTTCCTTTTTTTCTAGATAATTTTCTAATAATTTTCGTTTTTTTTTCTCTTTTTTTAATTTTTTGGTTATAATAGCTTCTTTTTAATTCTAGAGCTGTTTCCTTAACTTTTTTGGATGTGTCTCGTCTCGGTTTACTTTTATTTGTCTATAGAGGCCATCGGTGCTGGTTCGGGACCCTATGCCCCGATCCTTTGTAGGCTCTTTACAGAGAACTCCATTTGACCTCAACCTGATCGGCCGTAGTTGCAGAAACCTAAAATAGTTTATAATTTATCTATATAAATTTTGATATCACATATTCCAAGTAACTTACAAGTACATCTAACGCTTCCAAATCGGTTAAAACATTGTTCCAGAAGTGCTTCTTATTTCTTGTGCGGAAGTACTCATCTTTCCTATTTTTGTAAGCTTCAATTAAAGCTTATCTCTCATTATAGGTCCAGTTTTTAACAAATTTATTTTCGGTAGATTTTAATTAAATTAATTTGAATAATTGGAAAAAAAATATAGGTAATACTCCTTACCATTTTCAGAAGAAACTTGATTGAACAAAAAATACGGAGTACAACAGAAACAAAACAGAAATGTCACAAATTTTAGGTTATGTTTTACTCTTGACAATACAGATTAGCGTTCCATTCGGAAAGTGCTCACGAGTACTTCACACAGCCCAATGGAACACAGCTAATATCTTACCTCTCACCAATACACTCAAGAGCGAAATATAATGTAATTATCTTCACACATCAGTGGTATGCTACCCTCATTACTACGCTATGTATGTATTTACATTACACTTTATTTCCAGGAATTTTACCGCCTTTGATCATTCTTGAATTTCACGGAAAATATGAATATGTGACATCACTTTTATAAGAGTATACTTAAGTACATTGGTACTTAAGTACTAGTGACAGTACCAGTACCGGGACTTGCACTTGAAATGTTTTGCAGAACCAGTACCGAGACTTGTACTTAAAATTATTTAAAGTCCTGGTACTGGTACTGTACTGATATTTGTACTTGGAATTTTACAGGTACAGACCTGTAAGGTACTTAAGTACATTGGTACTTAAGTACTAGTAACAGTATCAGTACCTGGACTTGTATATGAAAAATTTTAAAGTACCAGTACCGGGACTTGAACTTGAAATGTTTTTAAGAACCAGTACCGGGACTTGTACTTAAAATTATTTCAAGTCCAGGTACTGGTATTATACTGGTACTTGTACTTGGAATTTTACAGGCAGGTGCAGACCTGTAAAGTACTTAGTACATTCCCAAGTAACAATTTTAGTTTTAATATAGCCTGCATAACGTTGTCTATACTATTTTCATTTTCTTGTAATATATCTATATAGTCAAGCCAACAATATCTAATATGACCATAAAAAACCTCTTATAAAACTAAAATAGACCACGCTACAATAAGCTGTGAGGGCCTATTTTTAAAACTATATAAAGCCTTATTGGTCTTATCTTTGCGATGATTTGCAGTCCTCTATAAAAATTTTCATAAAACTAATAGCGTAATTTGAACTCATCAACCTATCCGCTTAATGTTATCAAAACCATCATAAAACTACTCCTCAATACTTTTTTAAGATAAAATGGGAAATACTATTTCAGCAAAGCTTTTAGACTTGAAACTTCCAAATAAAAGTGATCTTTAAATCCATAATTACCTTTATAGAATCGAATAGATTTATAGTTTCCACTCTATAATAATTTGATATGCTGAAATGTAATTCAATTTTATTTTAAATGCAGTTTTAACAGTTTAATGTAGCAAATCTTACGGCGATTGAAAATTTACTGATTATATCACATAGGATAGCTCGAAAAATAATAACGTGCATCAGAAATAATTACAATTAGGAAAAGTTTAGAAATATTTGTAAATAAGTTTCTTTTTTATTTACACTGTATTTAATTTTGATATTATTTTAAATACGTTCGGAATTGAAAAAAAAAGTTTGAAAATAATATCTCCTAGTTCTGAAACGTCTTAAATTCCTAAAAGTAATTAATTAAAAATAATGCATTTTAAGCATAAAATGGCGGTTTCACATTAAAGCCTATTTGCTACTTGTACAGCCGTAATAAAACCGTTTGATCTTAGGATGGCTGCGCTTAAAACAATTCATTCTATTCTAAATCCATTTGGTTTTAAGTAAAACCGTTCTGAGTGTTCGTAGACTGATATAGTGCCATTTGTTATTAAATAAAACGATTTAGCTTTGTATAAACGCATTATAAAACTTAGCTTACTTATGACACTTGTATGTTTGTATATGTATTTGCCATCGAACATAAATCTTGCTTCTGACCTTTACCATGCTTTTATACTATTTACAAGGCTTATAGTACCTACATACATATATGCATTTAAATCCATACATTTCGGAGAATTTTTAGACTTTTTATAGTATTTTTACTTATAAAGACAAAATAAATTTGTTTGACTTTAATTTAATTGCTAATGAAACTGTTCGCTCATTTTCAAATTTATTTGATCTCAGTTAAAGCTGTTCTAGGTCTATTGAGACTCAAATAATATTACTTGCTCTTGCATAAATCTATTTAGTTTTATATGTATCCGCAATGAAACTTATTTCAACTTGTCGATTTCTTCTTGATATCTAACCATTCATAATCTGATTTATAATCTATCATCTCAAAGCTGTCTCATCTCTTTAAAGCGAGATCATCACTTAACCATTTTTTTTTTTTTTTGTTTTTCTAATTCATAGTCACTAAACATTTTTGGGATTAATATTTCCAGTAAGTTAAACTGGACAGATAATATCTTTTCTGCTGCCAAAGAAGCATAGAAATATCTTGGATTTCTTAAAAGGTGTAAGAAATATTTTGCCCCGTCAAATCTAGCGCTACAAATCTTATATCAGACCTAGAATAGAATACACTATTCTTGCATGTCGTCACATGACGAAGACACTTGGAAAGACGTACTAGGTTTATAGGGAGTTTGACTAAGCCTCTCAATATTAAAATGATTTTGTGAAAGAATTTTGAAATGCATTCTTAAAACCTCTGTGTATAATAGTCTTATGATAGATTCCTACATAGCCCAGTCTCTAGACTAAATTGTCCCTTAAATTTGACTTAAAGTAGCCGTCCGTGCTTCCTAATATAACCTTCATGAGTCTTACTTTTAAGTTTTATCAAAACTTAATACAATAGTTTTGGCGCATGATATGAAACCTTAATAAAATCAAGTAGTATTTAATTCCTATTTTGGTGCTTAATGGTTTTATCCTAGTTGAATTGATGACAGCCATAAAACTTCTATAAGTACAAATGGACTTAAATGCGAAATAATTTTATTACTACTCTCCAGGTGGTTTTTAAAACGTCACAATAAGATCAATTGTTCTAGAAGACCAATTGGCATGACTTCCAATCACCATAAAACCATTTAGCAACTTCAAAACCTAAATAAAACCATTATAAAACCTGAGTAAAACTAAATAGCATTTAAATTATGACTTGGGTTGGTACTTAAGTACTAGTAACAGTACCAATACCTGGACTTGTACTTGCACTTAAAGTTATTTCAAGTCCAGGTACTGGTACTGTACTGGTACTTGTATTTGAAATTTTACAGGTTTGATTCATATATATATTTTTAAATCACCATTTGCTCACCAATAATATTCTTAAAAGGGTAAATTGTTCCTTCTCGAGTTTATTTTTTAACTTTTAACCTACTCCGTCTCCAATATCTTTAAATCCGGACCAATCACTCTACACATTTAACTACTTATTACGCCTAATCAAGTCACTTTTTTCTTTTTTTCTAATTTGTGTTATATATGTTAAGATTCACCTCGTCGCCAATGTTAAGTAATACTATTTCAATAAAACGCTACATATGTTTCCTTAATTGCTATAATTATGTATGCTTTATTCCTCGGCTCTTACATATGAATGAATCCACTCTACTCTATCTGCTCATGTTCTACTCTTGAAATACATACATACATATTTGATCCTGACATGTTCTGTGCGTATACACTACAATGTCACCCCGTGACACCCCTGTATACGTGCCAGAGCACGTCCATAATTAACTGATTTTGTAGCACTTTACCAACAAAACTCATAGCCTTCGAAAATTTTATGATATCTATCGGAATCTAGACTGAAACATGAATTTCGAATGGACCAAATGGGATGAAGTTTTAAATATAATCAATACAAAACTTGAATATTGCAATATTATACAAAATAAAATTTGAATTGCAAATCATTCCTCTTTAGGTAGGAATGCAAACTTTTTATTAGCTAGACGTGCTATCACCATCGATTCAATTATGTAGTCTGGTTCAAAAATGCATCAATTTAGGGATTGATTGCGATATACAAGTTTACTGTTTGTATGTCTACAAATTAATAATTCCTTTGGTCATTAGGATTAGTTTGTAATAACATTATTAACAGGGAAAATATTTATGGCTGCAAATATAGTACATTGTAGCTTGAGACGACACGATCCAGAAATACTTTTAATTTTTTTTTTTAATTTTTTTTCTGGAAGACTGTAGGGAAGCAGTTTGATGACTACGTCCTAGTCTTTATATTGTTACGAGCGTGGCTTTAGTTCGTTATTTAAAACACAATATTTCAGATATAATTCAATAGTTCTTTCTTTATTTAACTTTACTGTTTACTCTCATAATTCACAAAGAATTACAAAACAACTGTTTATAGTTATCGCTAGTACTGTACTTCTAGTTATCGCAATCCAAATAGTTTACTTCGTACACTTCTCTGTCTGAAAAAAGATTCGCCTCCTGGATGTGAGTAGCGCCGTATTTATACTCTAAAAATTATCCTAGAACCTTCCTGAATATTCCGTTCTCCGAACCCATAGTTTACTAAGATATCACTAACCTAAAGTTGTTTCCATTTCCAATAGATGGCTCTTGTATCACTTTATGGCGCGTAAAAATATCTTAAAGAAAGTATAAAGTATGTTACTCCAGTTTGATCTGAAGCGCGTACGATATCTTGTCATCCTATCTTCTAGCAAAGTTATATTAGCAAACATGCTCCTACTAGAAAGTGGTATCATCGCATCCAAAGATGTTCAACTGATGGGTCAATTGTATTAGCTTACCTGTTCGACATTTAGACTAACACGGTCTGCTAGTACCGAGAACATGCAATCGGATGAATTAATTGACTAGTTAGTTTCATTCTAGCATTGGCCAAGCTCCGGATTCACCTGAATTACACAGTAATTGCAGAACCTGGGGATCAAGAAAAGATCACACTATGGAACATAGATACGACTGAACTCCTGAGACACTTCGGTGCCAGATTGAAGATATGTTTGCGTCTCGAATATCTCGCAATGAATGAAGAGAACTTCAACTGCACGTGGCATATATCCGCATTGACATGCTCATCCTTCATTGGTGGTAGTATAGGAGGCGGACTTGCAATCTATATACACGGGGCTTAACCTTGCTTTGGAGGGATGTATTGGTGGTGTGAATATATTGGTGTAGAAAACTTTATAAATTTGCTTTTCGGGATCCTTGTCTCATGAACGTATGGAGTCTTTTTAGTTCCGATAAAAGGAGACCCTTATGGAAAACTTATTTGCATGCTGCCGCGAATTGCTTAAGTTAGGCGGTTTTGTTGGTTTACTAGCAAGTAATAGAGTCATTGCGTAGGAAATCGATAAAAAAATTTTACTTTCCTAACTAGACAATCATCTTCCTTTGCTGAAAGTCTATGTAGTAGGTATAAGATAAAAATACAGTTCAATTTTTTCGTCCTGCGAAGCATGCTGTCTGATTTAAAGGGCTTTCAAATTCTTAAATTTCGCAGATTTTTGGTCTGCTGAATTATAATCAAAAAAATCATAATCTTGGTTCTAATTATAATAGAGACATGATCTTTAGATTACCTGAAAGAAAAAAAAATATCCTTTATCCTTTTAGTTTTTTTCCTTTTTTTAATTAACACTTTTACTGCCGATGACACGACAGTGGTGTCAGAAACGCGCCGGCAGTCAATTGGCGTTGATACCACATTTGTGTCATTTGAAAGTCGATCACAGTATCTGTTGAATGCGAACTGATAACGTCCGATTTCGATGAAACATTCAGAGTATGAAATAGATCACGCATGATTTTTTTTTTCTCATACAACCCCCCCCCCCCCGCGCCCACGTGATTTTACAAAAAAATTTGATTTTCAAAAAATCATATCTCGCGAACAGAGAAAGCGATTTCTCTTATTCAAACGCCAAATGAAGCCCAGTGCTTTATACTTTTTATAAAAAAATATAGCAGCCACCGAACGTTGTTAATAATAGTATTTCGCGATTTTACGGTATACGGTGAATTTAAAAATGTATTAAAAAGCATTACTTTGCTTGGGTGGGCCGTAGAGCAATGTCGATCTTTTATCTGTTTTTGCGGTTTTTGATAGAAAAAAATAAGTGAAAAAAATTTGACTTGGTGTCGGGGGGTAGGAGATTGTACCACACCCTAATAGGGGTTGGGAAAACTAGGGTGTGTGTGGTATCAAATGAAAGAGGAAAGAGACCACCACTCGATTGGTGGGATTCTTTTTTGTATCTCTAATACATATATTTTGGCCGTATTTTCTTTCATATGTATTAGCAGTCTGTTGTGAAAGTTTCTCATATCGATGCTAAAATTTCGCCAACGTAACGGTTCTTTGCAAACAAGAGACTTAACTAAACCATTTGTAAATATTGGATGGATTTCAATAATTCTTTTTTTCATAATATAGCTAAAATATGTCGCAATCTAGGACTGTAAATTTAAGGAGACTGTAATTGGCGAATCTAAGATGACTTCCGTAACATACTAAGTTTCATCTATCGTTACATTACTTTCAACGCCATATTTCTGTTAAATTTTGCAATATCTAAGAGAAAAAAAGCTTTTAATATTTCACTGCCGGTGGCACCAAATTGGTGTCATATGAAAGTCGATAAAAGTTATCAATTGAATGTGAACTGATAAAATCTGATTTGGATGACACTTCCAGAGTTTGTATGGAATACCAAAATAGAACACCCATGTTATTTGTTACCCCTTACAACTCCCCCCCACCCCGCTAGGGCGGTTAGAGATTTTGTCATAAACCTTATTTTCAAAAAATCATATCTCGAGTACTGAGTAACCGATTTCTTAGATTCAACTCCCAAATGAAGTCAAATACTTCATATTGTTTATAAAAAAATATACCAGCCCCAAGTGAAACAATTTTTGTGTTAATAATAATTATTTTTTTTCAAAAATATAGGATTATTCACTAGTGAGGACTTCTAGCACTTCTTTTTCTTATATTTTTATGTTGAAGCTAGAAACCTTATCTATCTAACTACAAAAAATTGCGTTTGAGATATGAATTTTAACGTCATCGTGTAATCAAAGTAACGCACTATCGGAGCGCTGCACTAAGGGGAATGTATTGTTTTTTCGCTACTGACGACCTCGGGCACTTTTTTTTTTCTACTTATATTTTGAAGCTACTAGAAACCTTATCTCTATATACACACAAAATTACGATGGTGCGGTTTGTTTAATGCATTTAGTATGTATATAAACGGATTTTGCTAAAGCTTTGAATTTTCATGACTTTTTGTCACGTATGCTACTCGCATAAAACGAGAAAAACTACAAATCTGATGAGCAAATCTTGCAAAGTTGCATTACTTGTTGGGAAACTGTTTTGCTGCCTACCATCAAAAGATAAATATTAAATTAGTACAGAATTAAGTTAAAACAAAAATATTTTTTATTTGAGAGAATATTATGAAAAAATATACTATAATTAAAGCAAAACAACATTCAATGTTTTTTTTTAACATCGGTTTTCTTGTAGGCTTAAGGGTTCAAGGTGGACTTTCATATCTCATTAAACAGGAAACAACACTTTACATGTAGCTCGCAGGATTTTCGCTCCATGTAGTGTAGTCATTTCAATGCTTACAAGTCTTTTCAAGGATATAGCAGGATCAAACCTAAGTATACTTTTCACCCATATTTCGGTATTCAACATGTTACGATTTATAAACGAGCCGTAAATTTGAATTCTTGAAAAAAAAAACTCATTCAAATTTGTTATTTGTTATGTTGTTGATCTCGTAACATTTTTACACCAAGCACATAATCATATTTTTTTCAAAAATGTGACCCGTTTACATTTCTTTAAATAAGAAAAGAGAATTAATTCAATAACTAGTTCTGTTCAAAAGTTAATATTTTTTTATTATTCAATAAGTGAAAAAGTTTGATTTCAAGATTTCCAATTCGACTTTAGGTATACAGTGACTTTAAAAATTCATATCTCAAAAACGAAGTCGCTTCTAGCTTCAAAATAAAAATAGAAAAGAAAAGCTCTAGATTTCCTCACTAGTGAATAATTCTATTTTTTTTTTGGAAAAACTACTATTATTAACAAAAAAAAAATTTTTTCGTTCGGCTATATTTTTTTTATAAGATATATAAAACATTAAGCTTAATTTGACATTTGAAAAAACCAGTTTTCAAACAAAACTGAAGCCAAGCCGCATGAAAAAGCAGAAAATAAACTTTTCTTCACAGACAGAGGGGACAGATTGGGACATTTCACTTATTACCTCTGATTGGTCATACTGAAATATATCGGTGATTGTCAGCGAATAAAATCTGAGTCCACCTCTGTGTGTGAACAAAAGTTTATTTTCTACTTTTTCATGCGGCTTGGTCTCAGTTTTGTTTGAAAATTCGTTTTTTACTTATTTTTTTTTCTGCCTTTATCACGTTAACTAAATTGTTACAATTTTATGACGACTGAAAAGACACTGATTTACCAGTTTTTCAAAAAAATTATTCGAGTATCAAATCGTTGAAGTACTGCAACGGTTTTCTGAAATTAAAATTATGTTTTAAAGGCGCTTTTTAGTTGTACTCCAACTTGATCACATATAACATGTATTTTCCCGATTTTCCATGTTTTCCACAGACTTTTCCTATTACTATGAATTTTTTTTTTAAATTTACATGAATTCTTCTCGATGTTTCATGCAAGTTTTCATGATTGTTGAAGAAAAAGTATTGATGCTAGTAGAACGGAAAAAATGATTCCGCATAGCTTATAAAACTTTTTTGTCGGAAAATTTTCCGGAAAAGTCGGAAAATTCCGGAAATTTTCGGAAAATTTTGCAGAAAAATTGAAAAGTTCTGCATTTTTCCTGAAACAGATTTATCACTAATCATATCGATGAAAATTTTTCCGATGATTTTCCCGATTTTCCGGGTTTTCCATGGAGTTTTCCACAAAAGAAACTTTATGCAACTCATTTCGCTCTACAACTTTGTCTTGGGTTGCAAACGCTCAAACGCTTCCTTGGTCGAAAAAACTCCGGAAAGGCGTTTTACATGAATTTTCCTCGATTATTTCTGCAAGTTGTCACCATTGTCGGAGAGAAAGTAATGATGCCAGTTGATAGGGAACTTGATCCTACATAATTTAGAAAACTTTTTTACCGGAAACTTTTCCGGAAAAGCCGCAAAATTCCGGAAATTTTTTTCGGAAATCGGAAAACTCTGCATTTTTCCTGAAACGGATTTATCACTAATCAAATTTGTATTAAATTTTCAAATGATTTTTTCCCGATTTTCCGGGTTTTCCATGGAAATTTCCGGTTCAAATTTTAATAGATTCAATTGTCACGTGACATGAACCTGTGTGCCAAATTTCAGCTCGCTGTGATGACGAAAAGTGGGTCTACGAAAGTGTCGAAAATAGTAAAAAAGAAATATATAAATAAATATGCAGACAGACAATTCGTGTACGAGTTAAAAGGACGGGCTGGCCTCAAAAATTGATTTCTCCATTCTCGAGATATGATTTTTTTTTTTTTGAAAATGAAGTTATTCATGAAATTGTTAACCCGCTTAGCAGGGTGGTGGAAGTGGTAGTGGGAAACAAAAAAAAACCATTTGTGAGCTTTTTTCGTATTCCGTACAAACTGTGAAAATTTCATCCAAATCGGAGATAGTCGGGTTGGCCGCTAAAAGTGTCGGCTCGTACAGAAGAAACTTATGCGTGAACCGTGCGGCCTTGTAACTGATAAGTTGTTGGTTAAATTGTTAAATTTTCAAGCTGAGATTGAAATGTTGTTAGAGACAAGAACTATTTTCTTCAATACAGGTCTGATTATATTTTGAAAAAAAAAACACACACAAATTTATTTTCACAAGTCTTTTCCTTAGCATCTATTGAAGTTGAATGCAGTAGTACAAGAGAAAATTAAAAAAAACTAATCTAAATGTCAAAATACAACAACAACAAACATTTGGAAAACATCAAAACATTAGATAAAAAACAAAGTATTTACTAACAAATAAATAATGAAAAAATAAGTAAAATTAAGATAAAAAACAAAATAAAAATCAAAAAATTATAACAAATGACACGAAATAAGGAAATTCAAATTTGAATAAATGCGATAAAATTGTTATGTTACCCCTTTTTTCGTAAGATTTGTACACCGAGGATATAATTTCTCTCTCCTAAACTAATACCCGTTACCAACGCCTGAGAGAGGGATATAGGGGGCCCCAGACAACCAGAAAAAGAGGGCCCCCTTCCGGCTGAAAATCATAAAAATATGTCAAACAAATCTCGACGGGCTTAAACATTAACGAAAGACAGAAAATGCAGAGCAAATTACTGCTCCTTCATGAATTCTGCTAGCTGTTTATTCCTGCACTGTGCTCTTACACTATAAAACTTGAGCTTAACACAAACATTGGAAAAGCTTCACTAAATAACTTCACTGTATAATGAAGGACAGAAAAATAGGAACTATTGAAATGAAAGAAATCAAACGAAAAATGTATCAAATTCTACCATATGCATATGCAATCGGGACCCAAAATTGCACCAACACTCATTTTTCTTTCTATTATAATATTATCAGTACTTATGTCATTTTCCTACATAATATGCCTAAATATAACCTTTATAGGAAAAGATTGTTCGAAATGGAAGCCGAAAAGAAGAATGGTACAATGCTATGCAAAATTTCTATCGTACTTTGCTGTGCAAACTTTTTTTTTTGCAAAAAGTTAGTTATTTTAAAAATTATGACAAAAATATATTTTTCTTTCAGTTGAATTTACCAAGGATTTAGCTGGCCCTGCGTGGGCTTGGGGCCCATGCAATATGCCCCCCCCCCCTATATCTAGCCATGGCCGTTACAGTATTTTAAAACTGATGAAAATTTATGTCAATATCTATTTCCGGACAGAAGTTTTTTATACTTTTATGTTATGCGAGAAGTGAAAAGTAACAGAGTGCATCTTGCAATACGACGGCATCGTAGAGCACTTATTTTACTCTATAAATTAAGGTGTAACTAACCCAGTAGTGAGTAGGAATTAGCGTAGAAAATAATGAGAGTATCCTTTATTTGTCACTTGAACAATCGATGATGTAATGAATGTATCGCTGATGTGGCCATAGTCATCATACATTATACTAGAGTCTTTGACAATAGCGGGATACACTAGTGAGACACGACACATATGTATTTATCTTGTTCTCAACTTTGCAGACAAAGTAAAAGTCGTGCTACCATGATCTCCGATTTAATTTTTTTCTTCCATAAATTTTGCACAACTCTACATCTCTTTGCGAAGTTATCTAAAATGCATTACGGTGATTCGGGAATAGTGTACGAAAACATAATAAAAAACATTAGCATAACAAGCAAAAAAGTTGTCAGCACAGCAAAACGTGGACAGGAAAAATCCCTTGTTGACAGAGATAACAGTCTTATGAAAATCAGGAAATTATGTAGTTTCGATGTTCTAACAGTTCTGACATTAATGTAATATGGAACGTGAAAATTCATGGGTAGAAAGTGAAAAGAAAAATATACATATGTAGCAGTCACAGGAGTGGTATATATATATAAGGAAGAGATTGAGTATGTGTAGTTATACAAACATTTATTATGATTATTTAGAATTTTAACGTGCTTTCGGAACATCAACCCAACACAGCCTCCTACTATAGCTATAATCTCATAATTACTAAGACTCTTTTCAATGAAGTGGTTTCCATAGATTGCAGCTCGGTACAGCTTATGCTTGATGTTGATGATCAAGTTGAGTCCTTAAATAATGTTTTGAACTACTTACATGAGAAATACGTTCCTGTCATTCGCAAAAGATTACTTAATCAGAGTTGCCCGTGGTTTAATTGTCACCTACTAGGTCTGATATCTGCTCGCAGTATTACATACGAAAGGTGGAAGCGATATAAAACCACTAGTTTGAAAGAGGATTTCAGGATGCTTAGAAACCGTACCACTCATGCTCTTCGAGAAGCTAAAAGACGCCCTTTTTCCACGTATCTCAACACTGGGCTAGCTACTAAAGTTTTCTGGAGTAATGTAAAAAAAGTGGGCGTAGTTGCCGCTGGTTATTCCGGATACAATGTGGATCCTGATGTGCTGAATGTCAAATATTTGTCTCATAGTTCTAATCTAATTAATTCAGTACAATTTACAGGTATCTTTTCTCCTTTCATTTCATGAGAGTTTCTACGGATGAAGTTTGTCCGGTTTTGTGTAGTATCGAATCTAATTCTAGGTATGGGTGGGATTTCTCCAAGGTTTAGCTGAAATTATTGCGGCATATATAGTTTTGCCACTTGCCCACATTTTTAACACCTGTTTTACGATCTCAACCTTCCCGCAAAGCTTGAAGTTCTCTGAAGTGATACTTGTACCTAAAAGGCCTGGTCGTAATTGGTTTGACTTCCGCCCCATCAGCACTTTACCGTTCCTATCTAAGGTTTTTGAAAAATTAATGTTCTTTCAAATTTCTTATTATTTACTCGTCAGTAGTCTCCTTTATGACTCCCGATCTGATTTTTGTCCTCGACATAGTTGTACCACTGCCGTTTTGAAGGTAGTCAATGTAAATAGAGAAGCAATAGATTTGGCTAAATTAATTTTACTGGTGCTGCTTGACTTCTCCAAAGCATTATATACTGTAGATCACGTAATCCTTATTTTTAGCAGACTAGACTCAATTTGTCAAAGAAGACTTACTGTAGCCTTTAACGATGTTATATTTATAAACTTCCTCGGAACGCTCGTGTATCTGCTCTTGCTACGTCCCTACTCGGTAGCTCTGTAGAGGCCTATTTAACTCGTCGGAGGCTTATCTTCCTTCATAGGATAATTTACACTAAATCCCCTTCATATCTCTTCGAAAACCTATAGTTCTTGTATTCGAATAGAGGTCTTCAACTGCTTGTCCCGAGATATACATCTAGGTACGGTGAGCGCTGTTACTTCGTCCAAGCTGCCCGAAAATAGAACTCTCTTCCAAATTTAATTCAGCGCACAGGTTCCGACCTGAACTTTGCTAAACTAGTCAAAGATTACCTTAATTAATTATTAGATTGTGATTGGTATTTATTCTCAGATCTTGAAATTCTTGTTGTTCTTCTGTTTTGTTTTAATTTGTTGAATTTTTATTTATTTTCTTATTTTTTCTTTTTGTTCTTTTCGTTGGCTCTTTATTTCTAAGTTCTCTTTTTTCTTTTTCGTCTTTAGATTTTCCTTTTTTTTCTATTTATTCATTTATTTATTTTTATTATTATCTTATTTTTGCTTTAATTTTAATGTTACTTATGTCTTTTTTCCACCTGATTATACGTCACAAAGTTTTGTAATCTTCTGTACAAGGCCGAATAAATGTTATGTATTAAAAAAAAAACAACAAAAACAAAAAAAACGTGTAAAAACTCATTAGCAAAATGAATTTTTCTATAAGCTTAGCGAAGCTTGTTTTTAGTTATCTAACAGGGCGTTATCAAACAGTATTTTAAAATGGTACATAATTACTCTACATTTCTTAGAATTAACTATGGTGTTCCGCAAGGCTCGGTTCTTGGCCCGCTGCTTTTTTGCATGTTTACTAATGATTTCTTTATCTGTCTTACTCACAGTGAAATGCATTTCTATGCTGAAGATGCTCAACTTTTCTTATCGCGAACATTAGGACTTGTTGAAGATTGAATTAGTTGTATCAATGATGACCTTAATTCAATATATCTATGGGCGATTGAAAATGGTTTGATGCTGAATCCCGGAAAATCATGTTGTTTTGCTTATCGTAATAAACTTGATACGTCTACTTATTCTACCGTTCTATTTAAAGACACTGTGATACCTTGGGTAGAGTCTATCCGTAATTTAGACGTAGTTATCAATAAAACTCTCACTTGGGGTGATCACAGTAAATCAGTAATACGTCTTCGATCCTTGTGGACTTCGAGCTATTTTATTACACTTTCCACGCGCATGTTTCTTGCTCCCTCTCTGCTTATTCCTGTCATAATATATGATTGCGAAGTATTTAGAAAACTTGATTATCTTAATTTTACCAAATTGCAGATCGCGTTTAACTCCATTATTAGGTATACATTATCACCTCAGAAGATACGATTACGTGTCATCTTTTCTGATTTGTGATCTTTTAACATTCTTGAATTTTCAATTGGTAATTCTCCCAATTAAAATTATCAAATACCGTAGCCCAATCTACCTATACAGCATTCTTCAATTGGCGAGATATTCTAGAACAGTTAATTGCATTCTGCCCAGATCTGATTACTTAATTACTAAACGCCTATTTTTCAGTCAAGTCATCAAAGTTCACAATTCCTTACCGCCCAGTATGAAGTAATCGGTTGAGTCGAGATCTTTCGCCAACAGAAAGAAACAATGTTTTGAGATCATCTGCTCAAGCAGTGGTACTTGAATACTTAGAAGTCAAATTTTTTGAGGTTGCTTTATAGTACAGCAGATGTACCAAGTTACCTTAAGTAGTCATTAATTTTGCTGTTTTTCTTCCTTTTGTTTTTTATTTAGTTTTTAGTAGTTAAATTAGGGATTTATTTCTTGTATCTTACTTATTTTATTTTATTTTATTTTTTTCCTCATGTTTCCTTCTTTTTGTATATATACAGGGTGTCACAGAAATCAACATCAAACCGGAATCGGGCAATAGACAAAGTCCTAACAGTTATCAGAAAAATATGAAAAAATAAACTTGGTCATGTACTTTTCAAATTATAAGTAAATCTTAAAAACTGACACCCTGTGATGATCTGTCAAGTCCTGTAACTGCAAATATTAACTTTTCTTCAATTTTTTTTCTGTAATGTAACCATGAATAACCCTTCTGTAAATTACAATTAAAAGATAAAACATAACTGCCTCAGTTTCAAACAAAAAGTTAGATTTTTGCCCAACATTGCATTCAAAATAATTAACCGACTGTACTGTAAAAAAAAAATGTACTACACTATTTTGGCAAGTAACATTGAAAGATGGCGCGTTTAATTAGGATTCCAAAATGGTATGACACTTACTAATTGCTACTTCTTAATTGAGCAAAAAAAAAAATTCTTAATGAAGTCGGATTTTATACAATTTCGATTGAGACGAAGAGTGACGTTATTTTGACTGGTGTGATCGAGACAGATGGTGACACAACTTTATTCAGTATGAGCGAGATAGATGATGACGCCACCTTGACCAAAGGGTAACCACTGGTTAAAAAAAGTAATTTGTTAGTTTTAGGTGCATTTGAAATAAAATTCAGTTGTGCCACTGAACATTTACGGCAGCATTTGGTATCAAGAAGATGGATGCCCAGCGCATTATGCTCTCACAGTACGAGAATTTTTCAATTAAGAACACCCCGATAGGTGGATTGGACGTGGTGGCACAATTTCGTGGCCTGGCCGTTCACCCGACTTAAACCCCATAAATTTCTTTTACTGGGGTACAATAACGGAAAAAGTGTACTCTAAACCTATTCAAGATTTTGACGAGCTGCGCCAAAGAATTGCAGAAGCCGCTGAATACATCAACTCGAGAAGATTCGTCCGTCTTATTACGCGATCATTTTTAAAGAGATGTCGAACTTGCATTGCAGCTGAAGGCAAACAGTTCGAACATTTGTTATAAAACCTTGTAAATCTGATTTAATAAAAATCATAACTAAAAAAATCCAACAACTGAATTTTTTTTTCAAATGCACCTAAAACTAACAAATTACTTTTTTAACCAGTGGTTACCCTTTGGTTAAGGTGGCGTCAATATCTATCTCGCTCACACTGAATAAAGTAGCGTCACCATCTGTATCGCTCAGACCAGTCAAAATAACGTCACTCTTCGTCTCAATCGAAATTGTGTGAAATGCGACTTTATTAAAAAATTTTTTTTCCTCAATTAATAAGTTGCAATTAGTAAGTGTCATACCATTTTGGAATCCTAATTAAACGCGCCATCTTTTAATGTTACTTGCCTAACTGCCGTAGTACTTTTTTTTTCGGTACAGACAGTTAAAGTTGGGTGAAGTATTAATTTTCTATTCTTGGTTCGGCAATCTGGAGCAGTTGGCTTAGAAGTTAAAGCGACAGGTTACACCAGCACTATTCGGGATTACAAAAGACAAAGAAAATTGAAAAAAGTAAAGATTTGTAGCAACACGAGCTAAAAAAGCATCACAGGGTGTACATTTTCTCGAAAACAAAATGAATGTCTATAATTTAAAAAATACCTGACTAAGATTTTTTTTTGTATTTTTCTGGTAACTATTATGTATATTATTATTTTCTTGCTTATGCTATATTTAACTTATACAAGTATTGTACAGAGTGTTCCAGGAAAAGTATGCAATACTGAAACCCCTAAGAGATGAGGTGATTTGCATTCGAAAATGTCATATTAATTTTTTTTCGAATTCGTGTTATTTTCGAAATTACAGCGGATTTTAGATTTTTTCGAAAATGAGGTCCTTGCAACGCTTTTTTGGCTGTAACTCAGCTCATTTTGCTTACTGAACCGCCATTTTGGTCTTGTTTTATTCGTATTACTATTGGCTTTCATTTACTATAACTAGCTTTTAAAAAAGTTTCTAGATAAGTAAAAAATTAACGATAAAACTTCAAAAATGTTTTTCTCTTCGAAAAATTATCTTCTTTGAGGGTCGAAAATCTTCTAAAGTAACCATATTAGCGAACTATTCCGTGCCCACAGAAAGCATCCCTAATTTGTTATCTTTCAGACAAATACAACATTTTTAGCCTAGCTCAGGTATTCCCTGAGATACAGGATAAGATGTCTTGCAACATACCTCGCCCATACTTGAACGAAATTATTTTGAAATTCAAATTTTTTTTATAATGGTGAGAAAACTAAGCACTGAAGCAAGAAAATCGAGTGAAACATACTTTATAATTTTAAAATATATGTTTAGGACTATTAATAACATATTTTTCTCTATTAATTTTAATCTGTCGTTATCATAATGAAGTCAAAATAAACCGCATTTTAAGTTCAGGTATCACACCATAAATAGATCAATCGCGGCTCAAAACATAATGGTATTTGTATAATCTTACACATATCGTCGGATGAAGAAATAATCTTGCATAGGTAAGGAATTTTCCACAGGTAGAGATTTTTCCACAGGTAAATAATTTTCCACATGTAAAAATATATTTGTATTCAATTTTTTTGATGAATTCCTACAGTAAAAATTTCTTCATTTGTGAAACTTGTGAAAAATTTTTAGTGCTTTCTTCGTAGTGAGATTTCAGCATTTGATTAAGTAAGAGAGTCAGTAAAATTAAACGAAGTTATGCCTGCAAATTTTACATACCAGGAGTTGGCTGAAATGCACTTTATATATGGTATGTGCAATGGAAATGATTCTGCAGCTGTAGAGGAGTATAATAGGCGGTATCCTCAAAGACGGGCCCCGTACCGCGGATTATTTTCTAGACTTTACCATCAACTGTGCGAGAACGGGTCTTTCGCGAGTTGAGATCTACTAGACCCAGAGGTGAAGACGATACTATATTATATTTGGTAAGAAGCGATCAAGACGCACTAGTCAGCCTGTTGTAAATGTAAGTAGGACATTAAATTTTGTTTTTATTACTTAATTATTTATTAAATTAAATTATAATTAGATCATACTTATAGGCTAGACACTGCTTTGTAAATTTCATTAAAATAATAACATTTTTTTTTTGATCACGTGTTTTGGAAAAACCAATATTCCTTTACATTATTTTATTTGGAAACGATAGTTCTAAACATATATTTTAAAATAATAAAGTAGGTTTCCCTCCATTTTTTTGCTTCAGTGCTTAGTTTTCCAACCATTATAAAAAAAAAAATTGAATTTCAAAATAATTTCGTTCAAGTATGGGCGAGGTATGTTGCAAGACATCTTATCCTGTATCTCGGGGAGTACTTGAGTTAGGCTAAAAATGTTGTATTTTTCTGAAAGATAACAAATTAGGGATGTTTTCTGTGGACACGGAATAGTTTGCTAATATGGTTACTTTAGGAAATTTTCGACACTCAAAGAAGATAATTTTTCGAAGAGAAAAACATTTTTGAAGTTTTATCGTTAATTTTTTACTTATCTAGAAACTTTTTTGAAAGCTAGTTATAATAAATGAAGCCAATAGTAATACGAATAAAACAAGACCAAAATAGCGGTTCAGTAAGCAAAACGAGCTGAGTTATAGACAAAAAAGCGTTGCAATCTAAAATCCGCTGTAATTTCGAAAATAACACGAATTCGAAAAAAATTAATATGACATTTTCGATTGCAAATCACCTCATCTCTTTGGGGTTTCAGTATTGCATACTTTTCCTGGAACACCCTTTACAGTGCCTAATTAGAACGAATAAATTGAAATTGAAATTTATCTAACTATCGACAAAGTGTTCACAGATAAAAATTATATGAGTGCCAATAGTTTTGTAAATCATCGATTTTACAGTTACCATAAACTTCCGTAGTGAAGTTAGTAAGCGCACACTGTTCACAGGCTTTAATCTCAACCCGACTATAAATCCATCCCCAGACAGCAAATACATTTCCACTCCTAAGTTCGCGTAAATAGTTCAAACTTTGACATATACTTCTGAAAATGTCCTTAACTTCAAATATGAAAATGTTTAGCTTGTGTCGACTTTTCACCCACTTCGAAGTTCACGCTTAACTGCGAAACAAAACATCAATTATAGTAAAGAGCATTTAAGGCTTAGGTACTATAACCATTTATTGTTTTTATTTATCTTTTTTTTTTTTTTATTTTACTCAATACCTTCTTCATTGGAATTATTGAAGCTGTAAATATTTTCAATTGAACTCCACAAATTTATGGTAATAAAATTTAAGTACCACTTCGAGCCCCAAGCGCCAATATTTCCGCACATTTCTCTCAATTTCCCTTTTGATCAATTATGTATGTATGTATATGTATGTAGAAAAAAAAAAGAAAGAACCAATTTTGCGAAGTGTTCAAACGTGTGCACTCAAAACCTCTCCACACATGCCTAGTAAAGAGTTCAAGCTCCGGAAACACCTTTCCTCACCACCCTGTATACATTTTAAGAATTTTTTATTTTTATTTCCACTCAATCCCTCGACAGTGATAAATGCGCCCGGAATCTGAAGCTATTTTAATCCCATCATGATATGCTGTGCTTATGATATCACTCTTGAGTAAGCATCTCATCGTGTAGGTTTATCTTAACATCTCTAGCCATCATCATCAGCAGTAGCAGCAGCAGTAGCAGCAGTAGCACCAGCATCCCAGATCGACCAAGAAGCCATCATCGTTGTCTGAGCCTTCAATTTGTCATTCTTTTATGCGTTAAATGACAGAAAAATGGCAAGCAAATTATAGGGCGCGCACTTGTCCTTCCTACAGCATAGTGTACTCCAAGGCCACTTAAGTGGCACTCTCGCGACCTTTCAGAATCATTAAATCGACGGCCCTTGGCTTAATCGTAAAATTGTTGTGAACTTTTCTCGAAAATATTTTCAAGGACTTGTTGATGTTGATTTTTAGCATACAATGGAATTGATACTTTCAATTTCAACACAGATCTATTTTGAGAGGAGCAATTTTAATGCTTCCACATTCCCTGCAGAGGAGGAAAGACTTCGTACATTTTGAGAATTTTAAAGAATGGGAAATCGTCTTAAGCTGGGGTTTTCACTCAGAAAAAATAATAAGATTGTCCCTTTGTTGATAGAATAAAGTCCAAAGGATTTCAGACGTTTTTTTTTAGTCTTATCTTTTTGAATTTATGTATAATTTTTCGTTTAACTTCGACCCAGAGTTAGTTGGTTCGAGATTTAAATATAATTTAGATCTATTACAGCAAATGCATGCAAATATCTTTTCTACTTCTTCTCTAGTATTTTGTAACTAGTAATCTCCTGTGGGATCTGTGCATACGTAACTTTTGGAATAAATGTTTTTTTTTTTTTTTTTGTCACCCGTCGAACTTTGGCTGCGAAATTTATTATTTGCATTTTCTTAGTCTGGAAAGTTTGATAAAACTGGCTGACTAACAGTTGGTGAATGAAGTGTGAAAAAAAAAATGAAAACTTTGAATGTGTTGAAAAAAGTTTATCGTTCAAGGAAGTTTCCGTAGGGAAAAATGCACCACGAGAGAATGAAAGCAATTTATTTCTTGAAATTTGTTGGTTCAGAATTATTTAATAGCTGCAAAATTTACGTACGTAGGATGTGAAAAATATATGGTTTCTATAATTTGCCTGTGCTAAAATTTCCGATATGGAAAAAAAGTTTATGACAGGGTGACTAATGTTGCTTTTAAAAATGTCAATACCAATGATTTGCTTGGCAATAAAAACAACATCCACCTGGTTTTTGAAACTTAATCTAATTTTTATTATAAAAATTATTTTACATCTACATCCAGCCGAACTTTGTAATTTAGTTTCATTTAGTTCGGAAACCTCACTCTTCTCAACACCACATCTTCCAATTTGGAGATGAACAGTTTCTCAATATCTCGCTAGTTGCAGTGTTCAGATTAGTGCCGTGAATACCAAGGGAAAGGGCTTTTATACCCTTTATTTTAATTGCACAGACGAGGTAAATCTATTCCATTTAATTCTATCCATCCGCGTTCAAAGTAGTGTAATTGCATTGATTTGAATGTGATTAATCGGTACCCGCTGCGAAGCATCTGATTACCAGTTTGGGTACAAAGGTCAGCACAGTAGGCATAATACTACTGCTGCTTTGTACTCAACTAGCGGTTTGGCCTGCATTTGGGCTCCATTGTTATGGTCAGTTCGATGGCTGTGTGCATTTTATTGAAGTTTTATGCGCTTTTGCTAATTTGAGACAATGCAAAAATTTTGCTTAGAATTTTGCAACATTTGTGGCTTATGAAGTAATTATTGCTGGATGTATTACCATTTGTCTTCTTTTAAACCGGCTGTTTTGGCCCTAAGTGAAACCAGGGTTACATCTCATGCTGATATCAATCAATTTCGCTTATCGGGTTTTCACTTAGTGCACCTTTTTTCTCTTCAGAGGGGAATCACTGCGGATATTCGTAATGATGTACCTTTCTCCATTGTCCCTGAATTCACTTTAACTAATCCTGCGTTTAATTACGTCTGGATTAGATTTAAACTTCATCAACACATGATTTATTTTTGTTTTTTATACCACATCTGTAATATGTCTGACACTGTATGCTCGTTTGATTCCTTATCCTCCGATATAGATACTATTTTAACCAAATCTGCTACTTTCGGAATGGTTATTGTTGGCGATTTCGATGCCCACAACATGCAGTCCAGCGGGGAGACATGTTGAACTATTTTGCGAGTCCTTTTGCTAGCATCCGTTAGTTTAAAGTCCAACTCGTTTGCTCGATATAATTGAACATAGTTCTAGTCCTTATATAGCTCTGTTCCATCTCATCCTGACAAGTACACAACGTCAGTGTCTTCTCCTCTTGGCAGCTCGGATCATTGTCTCGTTAAAAGCAGCTGGTGTTACACTATGATCACGCTGATTGGGTGTCATTCAATAAATTGATCAGAGAGTTAAACTGGTCTGAATGTTTTTTCTCGAGATATGTTGAGTGCTGCTCTGAAACCATTATCAACATCTTATGGGTCGGGATATGCAGCTTTATTCCATACAACTTCAAAAATACAAAACCTAACCATACATCTTAGTTTAACAATGGCCCTAAAAGATAAGGAACCTGCATTTCAGGCATATAACGTGTGCCATATAGAGGGGCACGTAAAAGCTGTAAATCTATTATTCAGCGAGCGAAGTTCCAATTTGGCAAATGCGTTAGACATTACTAGTCGAAAGGGTAGTTAGAGTTTCTGGTCGCTTGTTAAAACAGTCAAGAACAACTTCACCAATTCTTTGCTCCCGTCTTTAATTCACAATGGGAATGTGTACACGGAATCAATGGGCAAAGCCAATTTATTTGCAGCTACAATCAAAGATCGTTGCATTTCCGCAAATGGGAGGTTTTCAAAGTGCTCGCAAGTCTCAATATGTCTAACGCTGCTGTGCATGATGGTATTTCGACCCTGTGACTCAAATGCTGTGCCTCTTCATTAGATAAACCTCTACACAAACTATTTCACCTGCCCTATTCGACAGGTGTCTTTCCTTTGGCATGGAAACTTGCACATGTTCAGCCAAAACTCATAAAAGGAGAGGTAAGCGATCCCACAAACTATAGACCAATTGCTCTTACTTCGATTCTTTCGAAAGTTTTCGAAACACTCATCAACACCCAATTGATGAAATATCTAGAAACTAATCACCTTATTAGCGATCGCCAATATGGCTTTCGTGCTGGCCGCTCTACTGGAGATTAACTAACATTCCTTACCAAGCGTTGGAATCAATGCCTCCATAATTTTGGTGAATCTGAAATCATCGCAGTAGATATCTGGAAAGTCTTTGATAGGGTTTGGCATACCATTCTCTAAGCTAAACTTTAGGCATTAGTTCTAGACCCTCTTTTCATAAAATAGATTGAAAGTTTCCTCTCCCGCTGTTCAATTCAAGTTATATTGGACGGAGCTACTTCTAACCATTTTATAATCCATCCCGGTGTACTGCAAGGTTCTGTGCTCTCTCCTACTCTCTTCCTCATTTTATTAATGACCTGCTAGCTTTCATTTTCAATTCTATTCATAGTTTTGCAGACGACAGTACCCTTGATTTTGTGTACTCGTTCGACTCTATAGCTGATTCCCATTGGCAGTGCTAGAGTTGGCAAACTCAGGCATATTTTCAGTACACTAAACCATGACATTACAACGATACTCGCTTGGGGCAGAGCGAATCAAACCTTGTTTAATTCTTCCAAAACTCGATGTTGTCTGTTATCATTCAAACGTACTGCAACACCCGCTCAACCCATTTCCGTCGATGGAGAAGATATTTCGAACTCGCTATCCCTTAATATCTTACGGGTTGAAATATCCAACAATCTCAGTTGATCTGATCACATTTTTGGTATTGCCAAAAGCGCGATAAAATACAAGAAATATTTTACTCCATTAGACTTGGGCAAATTTGGAAGCCCCATATCAGGCCTAGATTAGAATATAATTACCATATTTGGGCATGGGCTGGACCTACTGCATTGTCCGCGTTAGACAAGCTCCAAAAGAAGGCTTTCCGGCTTATTTGCAAATATTGATTCAACAGAGCTCTGGTGTAATGTCGTTTGGCTATCTCTCTTTTATCGCTATTTCCCTGGCCATTGCCCTGAAGAAATTTCTAGCCTGTTCCCTTGTAGAATTCTTCATTTGCGCACCACACGAGCTATAACCCGTGCTCACCCTCACACACTTGAAGTAAAATTTGGCCGTACAATGAAAATTCGCGAATCCTTTATAAGCAGGACAGTACGAATGTGGAAAAGTTTGCCATCATCTGTTTTCCACCTTAGATATGGGCAGCAAAAATTCAAGCCCAATGTAGACCGTCACATCCTTGACCGAACCCAAGAAACCCCAATTCTCTACCCCTTCTTCCTTTCTGCCAAGGCTGTTCTACGGCATTATAGGGTATCCCATGAGCTTAGCATCTTGATAAAAAATTCACAATTGCGATTGATGAAAGTTTGGACGGCGTTATTTGTTTAAGTCTGTATTTTTGTCGTTTTTGTCGTATTAATTTTCCCTCAACTAAAACTGTTCTTTGCAACTAGATTTGAAGCTTGGCTATTTTGTCACAATTATAAAATGATCGGGGGCAAATATCATCAGTTTATTAAAAGATTTCCTTGTATCCAAGATATCCTGGGGCATTTCCTTTTTAGTACATTCGCAAAGAAGTTACTGTCGACTATAGCAAAAACTAAAAGCATAGATGTTGTCATAATTTATCTTCTCATCTCACACTTGGGAATTTGAAATGTAGGATCTATGAAAGAGGGAACTTTTTAAGCCCAGTTTGTTTTCTTCTTAGATTTCTACTGGCTGAAGTTTTCACTGAATATCGGGCTTTTTCCAATAGTGGAAATAGATACATCGATGCGTGTATGTATTCTCACAAAATGATTCTTTCCCATAACCAAATTAGTACTCCTCCTTCCGTGGATCACATGATATGTGTGTTTCTGACATATAATATATCCACAGGACTTGTAAATTCTGCTCAGTACTTTGACAAACGTGAGCT
Organism: Dioctria rufipes; assembly: GCA_963924295.1. Classification (NCBI taxonomy): domain Eukaryota; kingdom Metazoa; phylum Arthropoda; class Insecta; order Diptera; family Asilidae; genus Dioctria; species Dioctria rufipes. Next base: position 62,244,976 of record OZ002742.1, read on the forward strand.
TAGAACCTTCAAACCCACCATGGGCTTCAAATTCAAGATTGTTTCCAATAACCAAACGATGTAACCATTTGCTACTATTATAGCCAAAGTGGCAACACGGTACCTGTCTGAATTTGATGATAGCATAAAATGATAAATAAATATGAAAATGTCAGCCAATATTATATGCTCTTTGATAATTCACACATTCCAACACGAAAGTGACTATTTTGATAGCATTCCCTAGTTCTAACAGCTGACAGCTAAATCAGTTATCAGCGATGACAAAGTGCTGCACGCTATCATTTAGGCTATTGTGGGAGGGTTATTGGGGTGGGTATCCGAACTCCTGCCACTGTCACTGTTCATACAAAAGAAAAATCGTACCTGACACAAACGAACAAGCACACATCCAGCCCTGAAGGGCTCTTACATCGCTTACCTTTACTTCCATTGAGACGAAGATGTTACTCTCTTCAACCCATTGCCTCATCCACCCTGCGACATTGCGGGCAAAATTTCAGAATGTCCCTCTTTGACCCGGAAAGAAAAGTCGAGCGGAGTGTAAACCTCCAGGACAGTGAAGGAAAAGCAAAGCATCACATATCCATCATATAACAATTAGATACTTTATTGAAAAAAACAAACAAAAAAACGTCAATCTGAAATACTCTCAAGTGACAGGACAAGTCATTCTATGTGCCCTCTTCTGATGTCAAAAGCCATACTCGAGTTCTAACGTTCTAACCGTCTCGCTTCCCTCATACTATAAGAATTTCAGCAATATTATATACTAAGTAGGCACATAGACTTTTACAAAAGTTAACCAGAGTCAGCAGCTATACGAATATTTTTAATAGTTTAATATTTCCTCAAATCGTTCCAAACCGGTTGCAGCTGGCATGAATCAAATTTATGCTGAATTTAAATACATTTCCATTTTCCTTCTTTTGGTTACTCCTGATGAGTGGTGGTACTACCCTGAGAACAAAAATCTAGCCGCTAAATTACAACTCCATACCTGGCTTAGTTGTATAATCACTCACGGAACTCGCGACTTGAATAATGTAACGGAATGGTACAGGAATACTGAAGGTATTCGGTATCTGACATTTACATATCTTAACTATCCTATCAGTTCGCTGCAGATTTATCGTCTTAGACCATGGCAAGAATTTTATTCATTGCTATTCGATCTTAATTATGAAAGCTCATCTCTTCTGTTTGCCGGTCTTTCTGCTATAATTAATAACTAATATCTCAAAAGGAAGAAATTTTTGTTCTTTAACTTTCTTCTTATTATACTTAAACTAAGCTAAAATATATTTATATAAGAATTATAGTAATATACAGGGTGTTGCAAAAGTATGGTTACATACGCTAAATTTAGGTAGCTGGGACCTAGCTAAGAAAAAAATTCCTATAAAGTTTTGCCCCATATTGCGTTGTTGTCGAGTTATGCTGGCAACACTGTTTTGTGTACCGGAAATAATAGACTTTTGAAATTTAATGCATATCTCAAGAAGGAAATGGCGTAGAGAACTAAAATAAATTTTGTTTAACTTACAATATCTTTCACTTTAAGAAAACATATTGGCCGTTCATTCAGTATCGATACTTTCGAAATAAAAAAATGTCAAAGTGGGATTTGTGGCTTTTGTTTTACAAATTTCTTACTTTGGGAGCGATTTATTCAAAATTTCTAATGATTTTTTTTCTTATTATTTGGAAACTTATACGATTCCCTTTCTATAACTCAATGATGTATGTAGAGAGTTTCATAAAATAATATTCAATAATCTTTCAAGCGGGATTCATACCACAAAAATTATTCGTTTTAGGGTTTATTTGAGTGGTTTTTATTACGGTCACTTCACTTGGTGTCATAAAACAAGTTTTCTGATGAGTCATGCTCACTAGCCTATTCAGAGTATACAAAAATTCTCATTTGCTTTCCAGGAATATACCCTATTTGTGCACCGGTAATAAAATAATATGAAACTTCAACATTGTTGTACCTAAGTAAAACAGATTCCTCAATTTTTATGGAATTTCTTTGGTCACAACAAATTTTCAATATGCTGCCCATTTTCTATACAACAAACTTGTAATCCACGTCTTACACTTAATGGTATGCCAATTTCTGTCAATCTTTGTCTTACTTTCAAACTCTCTGCTTCGGCGGAATAAACTTGTTCCTTCAAATAACCCCATATGAAGTAGTCCATCGGAGTAAGGTCTGGAGATCTCGCTGGCCATGTTATTGGTCCACCTCGGACTATCCATCTGTGAGGAAAGTTTTGATTCAGCCAATCTTGCACTGTTCGAGTAGAGTGTGGAGGTTCTCCATCATGTTGAAAAATCATATTCCTCCTTATGGTCAAAGGCACGTCCTCGTACCCCATCAATTCCGGTAGCACATCCTCCAAGAAATTGATATAAACCTCTCCTGATAAATTATGGCGAAAGATATAAGGCCCAATGAAATTCTGACCCAGGATTCCTGCCCAAACATTTAGCCTGAATCTATGTTGAGAGTGTGATTCCCTGCTTGCGTGAGGGTTTCTTTCAGCCCATCTATGTATATTGTGGCAGTTAACCACTCCATCTTTTGTAAAATTGATCTTATCAGTCCACAACACGTTGGTTAGAAAGCGGGGATAAGTCCTATCCTTTTCTAGCATAAGCCTGCAGAAGTCAACGCGGCTTTGAAGGTCCCTTAGCACAAGTACCTGTACGTGCTTTAAATAATAGGAATGTAGACGGTCATTCCTCAAAGTCCGCCACACAGAGGTATGGTCTAAATTAAGTTCCACTGCCAGAGCCCTAGTACTTAAGGAGTCATCTTGCCGAATCCTGTCGATAATGTTTTCGATGTTTTCCACTCTCTAAAAGTAAAATTCTATTTATAAGAAATTTTAATTTGAAGATAAATATTATTTACACGTCTAGGCCTGTCTGAAGTTTCTCGTCGAATGACAAGGGTTCCTTCCGTGATTAATCTGTTAAAAAGAATAGAAAAAAGCCTTGAAGAGGTATGAAGTCTCTCAGGAAATCTTCTAACATACTCCGTCCTTGCTGCACGCGCATTTCCACGACAATACCCGTAAAAATACACCATTTGCGTTAAGTGGCGTAATTCATGTTTTTATTTAAATTTCTTGGCTATAATTGCTGAAACGGTGTCTCTCAATAAGGCGATACAACTAGAGAAATTTCATTTTATGCAAAATTTTCAGGTAAAATTGACTTCTTATAGCATGCAGTAACAGAAGATTTATTTTTTGGTTCCCATAATAGGTCAGAAACCCTACTTTTCCGGATTACTTTCGTACATCTGCTGACTCTGAATCGAGTGTCTTAGTACCCGAACCAAACTTATTTTTATTTCTGTATAATAGCTGCAGTTAGCACAAACTTAACATTCTTGAACAAACTGCAATGCTGTAATATTACCTGAGTATAAATAGGGTATTCTTGGATAGCAAATGAGAATTTTCGTATACTCTGAATAGGCTAATGAGCATGACTCATCAGAAAGCTTATTTTATGTCACCAAGTGACCGTAATAAAAGCCACTCAAATAAACCCTAAAATGAATAATTTTTGTGGTATGAATCCCGCTTGAAAGATTATTGAATATTATTTTATGAAACTCTCTACATACATCATTGAGTTACAGAAAGGGAATCGTATAAGTTTCCAAATAATAAGAAAAAAAATTATTAGAAATTTTGAATAAATCGCTCCCAAAGTAAGAAATTTGTAAAACAAAAGCCACAAATCCCACTTTGACATTTTTTTATTTCGAAAGTATCGATACTGAATGAACGGCCAATATGTTTTCTTAAAGTGAAAGATATTGTAAGTTAAACAAAATTTATTTTAGTTCTCTACGCCATTTCCTTCTTGAGATATGCATTAAAATTCGAAAGTCTACACTTTCCGGCACACAAAACAGTGTTGCCAGCATAACTGGGATACAACGCAATATGGAGCAAAACTTCATAAGAATTTTTTTCTTATCTCGGTCGCAGCTACCTAAGTTTCGCGTGTGTAACCATACTATTGTAACACCCGTATAAGAGGAGAGACAGCACTTACATATGTTCTGTCGTTTTTCGTTGGATCCCACGCAGAGGCGTCTTCGAGATCAATGACGGATCTAGGAAATTTTTGAGGGGGGGGGAGCAAAGATGTTAATTGCCGGCTCCCCTGACAACGATCTTTATTTGGGGAAAATTTTATTATTATGCAGCATATATGACAGATCACTTATTAAATAATTCTTACCCTGGAACTAAAACCAGAAAAACAATTTTATTTTGAAACAATACTGATTGTTCAATAAAAAGAATTCGAAATTAAGATCCATTAAATATATTTAATTGTCGTTTGAATCTCAGACTGTTTTAAAATAACAGAAAATTTAAGAATCGTATCACTACAAATACAGTTTATTTTATTAACACAAAGAATACAAATTAAGAATTTTATTATGTTTGAAATTATGTGACGTGCTCTACCTCCCATCTTTACATCGGATGTGCTCGTGTGCAGAGTTGCCATTTTAGCTGCAATTTAGTTGGTAAAAATTTGTAAATTGGTAACTGCTTTTTACACCCTAGATGTATACAACTAAATTTGTGATTCCGTTTGTAACGCATAGAAATAGTTATAGTAGAACAGAATTAGACACTCATGCATAATATTAAAAGTTGTTTTGATTTTTGCATCTCCGTCTGTCTGTCCATCCGCATGATAACTTGAGAATGCATTCATTTAGTGTGCTAATTTTGTGCACGAGCTTTAAAAAAAAAAAAAAAAAAGTAAAATTAAGTTCAAAAAATGGGACTAATCGGGCTACTCCTTCATAGGATTGCCATATAAATATTTCGATTTTCACTATATATTTGGGTACTGCCCGAAAACGCGTTCATGTAGAGATCTAAAATTTCGTACATGGTATTTTCATAAAAATCGCAAATACAAGTTCAAAAATGGAATCAAACTGGCAACCCTTTCTTGGTGTTGCCATGCAAAATTTTAGTTTTTCACGATATATTTTGAAATTACCTTAGAACGCATCGACGTAGAGAGCGTTTTCATACAAAATAGCAAATAAAATTTCAAAAATAAATTCAATCGTCGAGTTCCCTTTCTTGTTGTTGCCATACAGAACTTTCGGTTTATTTAACTGATATTATCATCTAGCTAGAGTATAATATTAATGATCTTAAACCAATTATAACTCTTTCTCTTGTTTGTTTTAGCCGCTTTCAATATGAATCTTCCCGACTAGAACGACTAAAATTTGAGACGGTTTCAAAAAACCTCTGGGGTAGTGCCGGTTCGGGTTGAAAGGATTTAGTCAATTTTTTATCCGATTTCAAAGATCTTAATCCAGCTAAATATATTTTTCTGGCAACTCTGTGCTTGTGCCTACTGTCTTATATTCTGTCTACAGTCGCGATAGGATTGATAGATAGTGGGGTACATGGGGTTGCCAGCCATCTTAGTACATTTTTAGAATTTTGAAATTCGTTTCATCTATGATATAAAGATATAATGTGAGGATTTAGCTGAATTTTAATATAATTAGCTAGCATAGGTTTATGCCCTAGACACACAGCGCTCTTAATGAAGAAATAACTAACGACTCATTAGTCTATAATGATTCGTTATAAACTGCAGACACATAGCAATTTCTTTAATTAAGTTGTACTGTCAAACTGGTTTTGACATATACTTATGACAGTGAAGAAGCGTAGTAGATGGAGTCGACGCTATAAACTTTGTTTTTATTTACTTTATTTTTCATTTTAACATTTAACAAATGAGAAAAATATGAATAAATTTGTGATTTGCATTTCTTTGTATTTCTTCTTCTTATTTTTGAAATCGGCAGATGTACAGCGGAGCCCCACAACTATATTATATGCCAAATCTAGCACATTTTACTATACTACATTATGATCTCATTTTCGAGCCATAATGACGTATACTATGTGACACAGGGCATTTTAATGAATAGTTTGTACTAAAGATTTATTAGATCGTGCTGTGTGTCTAGGGTATTACAGACCTAATAGAAAGTAAATTGACTGGCTGTATGTAAGCGCAATTCAAAGTATGATGTCAGTAAAGGAGCTTTCAGATTCCGGAAAGAAGACTGAAGTATGGTCTGAAAAAAATGTCCAATTCTTGTTATTAGATTTTTTCTCGTTTAGTTATCAGTTCACAAGTCCGTGATATTGCCGCCCCCTGAAAACAAGCGCCTGGGTCAAGTGCCCCGCGTGACCCTGCATAGATCCGGCCCTGTACAAAAATTTCTTCTCCCTTATAATTTTTATATTTTCTAAATGTGAAAATATTGTGTAATATACCACTGGGAAAAATAACGCTCTAAGAGCCCTCCTGAAGCGCTTCCCTGGAGGCTCGTAGCGCTTCTTTTCCCTATCCCACTTCATTGCTTTTTAACATAGGCATGTCCGCAAAGGCAAGGATTTCAGTGCTGCTCCTAAATAGTGCTCTAGGAGCGCTCTAAATGATTGCCGAAGAAGTTTATTGAATGCTTCTTTTCGAAAGCTTTAATGAGCTTTTTGGATAATCATCTTAGTGCTTCTTCTTTAATCTTATAAGAGGCGTTCAAGAGAGCTTCCTCAGAACAGCATTGCTTGTGATTATTTGTGATATTAAATTTTATGAAGTTGATTAAATATACGACATACATATAAACATACACATATATTATAAGCTAATATTCCCCCGTACGGAAATTATTGTAGATTTTAACAACAGAAAGGCTAACAACTCCACGCTGAACTTCACACTCAAAATGTTGCTTGCTGTTCTGCTAGAGGCTCATCAAATAATCTTCTATAGAACTTCAAAGCGATGGTTCTAAAAGCACTTGCGCCTTTGCTAATTTTTCTGGATAGAGCGGTGAGTATGCTTCTAAAGGGCTGAAAAATGATGGCTAGAGAAGTGCTGGTTACTCTTCCCAATGGGATCACATAGATTTCTTTTTTAGAGCGTATCAAAAGTAGTTAGAGAAAAGATATTACTCGCTACTTTTAATTCAGGCATCTCTTAGTTTTTTTTCGAATATTTTAAAAATAATTAATAATATGGAAAAATATTTTCGAAATTTGTATGTAAAAAAAAATTAGGTTAAATCCAACCTACGAAAAATATATCCTTGTGAACTTGTTAATTTTTGGACAATAAAATCCTACTACGAGATAGAATGAATAATATGAAATTAAAAATTTTCTCTTCTAAATGGTAGCAATAATTTCCAAACTGTATTTTGCACTGAAAAAAACGGAAGGGGGGGGGGTAGGATAAGAAATGAGTGGTAAATTCAAAAAATGTTGTTGAAGGAAGTAGATAATAGAGACATTAGGACCAGCGAGTAGTGAGGCAACTTGTACGGACTGTGAATTAAATTAAACAGATTACGACAAAATATCCTATCCGTTAAAGTGAATTGCGAGCCTGGAATTCGAAAACCGGAAAAAACTAACACTTATCATTTCTTGCATCGAAATATAAAAACAGGGCTTCCAGGAATAAGTTTTCTTATTGATAATGTAAAAAATTCAATACGATGAACTACCCGAAATGTACGTTGTTTTCAGTTTTTCGGTAAAAAAAAAAAACCCTGAGCCAAACACTAACAATTTTCTAATTTTTTAAAAAGTTTTATTTTTTATCTTCAAATGAAAACAGCATTTCCGACGCAATTTTTATTTATTTTAGAATATTTCATTTTTCTGAACAAAAATTTTATCGTACTGGGAAATTTTAAATATAATTAATTCGTAGGAAATCAGCGAAACTTGTTTCTAATTTTAAAACTAATTTTTTTTTTACTTAGTCTAAGGTAGCCAGTATAGACAGGCTAAAAACAAACTATTGAAAAAAATATTTTGAAATAAAAATAAAAATACGAAGAAACAGTACTTCTCTCTTAGAGATGAGCTATTATTAAGTATAATGTGGTACCAAGTGCACGACAAGTAGGTACATACACAGCTGCCGAAAATATCCACAAATATGACCATTTAAAATTACCGGAAGATACTATCTATGCCATGAATCAGACGTTTCCACTAATAATAGTTACTAAGGAGTTCTAAGATTGTTTATCGCGGTTCTTTTGTAGTTTTTTTTTTTAGAAATAGCAGCTTTTATCATTAAGAATAAATACGCAATCATTATTAACAATGACGTAAAAAAATATACATTAGGAAAGTATTTGGAAATCACTTAATCTTCAATGTTTTTTTTTTTTATTATTCTGTCGTCTTTTTTTTAACTTTGAGGGCAAATATTTTGTGAGTATTATTTAAATATTAGGTTATGTATTTCCAATGGGATAATTTCAACTTTGTACATACTTAAATGTTTATATAAAAGTATTATTTGAATTATTACAAAAGAGATAAATAACTTATTAGTTGACTACATTTAGTGATAGTATTGACATTGTTCGGTTAAAAATTTCTTCTAGCTACGAGTACTAAGCTATTTAAAATATATGTAGTTCACAGAATATTTAAATAATTAATTCAAAGTTCGAATCACCAAAAGATTGTAAATTCAATCACGACTCAGGTGGGGGGTCGGAAATTCAAAGGCTCGTATATAGTGGCAAATATTAGTTCAAGTACAAAATATGCGCCATTTCACATCAATTTTAATTTCACAAAATTAATTATTCGAATAAATTAATTTAATATAAATTACTATGATTTCCTGTGAAAACTCTGATGAAAAATCGCATGTACAGTTTTTGTGCAGTTTTATTTTCCTTTTTTTTTCAGAATTCCGCTAATAATTATTTTTACCACAAATATTATTTTTCGCGTTGATCTGAAATAAAAATTGATTTTACCAACACCTGCTATCAATCACATGTGCAATCAGAATATCCCCTTTGGCTATAGTCTGTCGTGATTCGATGTGAAATTGATAAGGAATTTGATACCCTAGTAGAAATTTCTCACAGTTTTACATTGTCTCTTTCCCCGCAAGTGTCAGTGATTATGCAAACCAATACTAATTTGACTGGAAAGTATTAAGGTGTTTGCAATTCATGAAGAAACAGATAGAAAATTTGTTCCTGATGAGCCGTCTGTTGAGCATTCATTAAATCTACTCGAAGGGCTCACTCATAGTACGAAACTGCTACCTATATACTAAATATTTATTCTTGTCATCACCTTGTCAGATGACATTTCTACTAGCAAAATTTGAATTGATTTTTGTGATTTATTTATTTAAATTTTTAAAAATTAATTTTTTGATTTGTTTTCTGCGGAAAGACTGTCGCCCATATGCTGAATAAAACGTTATACTCAAATCCTTATGCCTCACCGTCTGAGAGTTTGATTTGCAATCGGAGTTTGAATTTGGAAAAATATATGAAATCAATCGTAAATGCAGATTATCATTTATGAATTAATCATGACACTCATTGACATGCTCATTAATAAACTCATCGTGACACTCATTGTTATGCTCATTAATAAGCTCATCGTGATCCTCATTGACATACTCATTAATAAATTCATCGTAACACTCATTATGTACTCCTCGAAGTGCTCATCTAGTATTGTAAAATGCACAAAAGAGAAGCAATATATCATGCACACTATCTATGAATAAGTAAATAAATAATTTTTTCCCGGTTTAGATTCAAACGCGAATAAATTTTATCAGGACGCTCATCTGATTGCTCGTGACGAGCTCATTGATGAGCTCATCATGATATGTCTACTAGGGTAAAATTGTACTCTTACATTTGCTACTTTTATATAAAATTTTCTAATTTACATACTTAAGTGATATTTTGTAAAACTGAAATGAGAATTTTTTCACGGCAGGGTACGAAAGATTCCAAGCACGGAGGGCAATCATTGTGACAGATTGCTTAGTAAGAGAAGCTTATAGACGTATCAAAATCGTAAGAAAACTAGGTAGGAGGAAAACACGTAGGACCATGCCCAGGTGGGATAGCAACCGATGCGACGATCCTTGGGATGTCAATCATCGCGCTGACAAGCTGAGTTACTAAGGCTAATCATAACTATGAGATTTACTTGACCCAGTCCAAAAAGCTATATTTCCGTCATAGAAAAATTTTCAGGGTAACGTAAAATGTTTTCTGATTATGGTACGTTTTAATGTAAATGGAAAAAAACTGAAGATTTGTTTCGGTGTAGTGGTTGACGGGAAGAGACATATCATAAATTACCATTCCTAATTTTTGGTGGGGGTGTCAATGCCATGATGCCCAGCAGGAGTGATTGGGATGGGAAGGATATGGTAGTAATATCCGATATTTCTTACTTTAAAGAAGAATCCAAGATGAGTGCGATTACAGGGGCTGGAATGTACTCAAGTCAGAGGCTACCAGTAGCACGAGTCTTATAGACTGCTGGACAAATGTAGTATCTTTCAGGTAGAGCTGGAAGTGATTTAGCAGGCAATAATATTGGTATGTACATATTTGTAGAAAGTCTGCACGGCACATTTGTATATACACTGACAGCCAGACAGCCATCAAGGTACTGGATTCTGTACCGGCAAAATCAAAGTTGGTACAGTTATGTAAGACTAGTCTTGAAAAATTGACTACATGACACAAGGTAACCTTATGTTGAGTAGTTGGCAGTTGGTAGATGGCAGTTGAATTGTCAAAAAAAGGGCTCTCAAATGGATAGCTCTGCAGTAATAGCTTATGTGAGGATCCCAATCGAAGCATTAAACGTGGAGATTATCAGGGACGCTTATCAAAAGGCAAGCCTCGGGTGGATCAGCAGGGAAACCTGCCGTACTCCGTGGCAATTGTAGTCTGCATATGACAGGAAGAGGTCATGAGAACTTTTCAATGTCTGTGGGATAAATATCAGGAGTAGAGTAGAGGTCAATATGGGTCAGTGGGCCATAGGAGACCATGCTAGAAGGCTATATCGCGAACGATTTCTGTAGAATCTGCACTAACTTGGAAGGAATTGAATCCATCCAATACGTATACTTGGCGAGTGCCCCAATCTGATGAATAAAAGAGGTAGGCAATTGAGCAGCTACTTCATTTGAAATCTAGGGGAGCTGCAAAGTAAAGAGTTCAGATATATCCTAAGATTCTTAAGGGAAGCAGGATGGATTTAGGGCGGTTTTAAGGGTTATCTCATGAGGTCATGGGGACCGAACCTAACATAACCTAAGTTTGACATTTACATAGATTTTAGCCATTCTTTGATACAATCTAATCGATAAATTTTTTTTTTCACGAAAATGAAAACGTAGCGTTTTGGGCTAGATCTCCTCTTATACGTGTTGCTCATTTCTACATATTTCAAGTACGTAGGCTACGACAAGGCCCATTGTTCACCCTCAAGACCCATGAGCAATGATCATCATAGTTGTCCCAACCAGACGCTCTTATAAACCATAGAATTGGCTCACAAACCTCCCTACCAGCCTCATGCAATTCATCCTGGAGGTGTGAGAAAAGGAATCTATAACGTTTTTCGGAGTGAACCGGATAGTGACAAAGAAAGTGAGTTATCGTTTCGGATTACTCTCCGTATCCTCTACATATCGGATTATAAACAAGTCCTAACCTATATAGGTGACCTCTGAGGGAACAGTGTCCAGAAAGAATAGACAGCAGTATTCTCAGGGTAGGCTTACTCAGTCCTAGCAGCTTTTATGTGAAACCTTGGTTAGGTTTGCCCCAGAGTTCATATGTTGCTCTATCTGAAGTGTCGTCTAACCAAAGATAACTGTTGGCAATCGGCTCAAGTCGCAATTGTTGACACAAGGTGTCCCGGATGGGGTTAGCATAACATCTTTCAAGTTCGTTCGTAAACTAGGTATAATAAAAAATAAATTATTTAACCGGACTTTGACATTGAGTTATTATATGAGTCTAGCTATTAACAGGCACGGGTATGAAGATCCAGTGTTTTTTGTAATAATCAATAAAATAAAAATGTTACCGTTGTCAATGAGTTATTTAACGCATATCAACCTTTGAAAATTACCAAGCAGACTTAGAAATATCACAAATAAGTATGAAATTATATGCAAAGAAAGTTCGTTGCGTGTAAACATATGTATAGATTACCATGCGAAAAGCTTTCGTCTCTGAAAAGGAATGGATTACCTCACTAAAGTCCACAGATTATATTATTTATAACTCTATGCACAGCACAGAGAATAAATTGAGTCTGATCTCATCCGTTCTGCTGAACAGTTTGACCCTAGTGGACATAATAATAACCGCTATTTCCACATATGGATAAATGCCCAGCAAGCCTTTTTTCAGGATGTTCGTGTACAACTTTACGGCCGACAATTGTTTTCCCCGTGTAGCCTCAGGAAACAACAATTGAGCTAGCAGATGTAGACATTCGTTTTACAAAGTTCCTTTCAAATCTTCTAGATTGAATCCTTATAAGTTCCGTGCACCCTCGCGGATATCTAGGTTTCCGTAAGCAGAACCACGTTTTTATAGTTCTGCAATCAACTTATCGATAATGACATTGAAAACGGTAGCGTGCCTTCTCTACAAGGTGGGGCCCCTAGGCAAATGCTTAGTTTTCCTAGACAGAAGTTCGCCGTTGGCTATTAATAGGTTCTACAAGGGACTTGCATTGCTTTTTCTGGTTTTAAACCCGCATCCATTTTCAGCTCAAGCTGGTTCAAAGCCTTTTTGCACCCATATTTATTTACGAATGTGAAATTTGCTTGTTTGTTTTTCAGATTTAATTCTGTTTCTACTAGAATTCTCTTGCTGGCATTTTATTTGACCATCCGATATATTTACGGCCAGTTCGACCTTGTCTTGCAATACACGCAATCTGTGTTTCGTTGTCAATTAGTTACGATTTTACATGAATTATCGCACAATTATTTTATTACTTGTTTGAAGAATTGGACATTGCTAGATCCTCCCGAACTATAACCATATACATCTCAAATTTAGCTCATCTCATAGCGCTAGTTATACTTGAAATTGCAAATAAAATGTAGAATTAAATATTAGCTCAGAATGTAAGAGTCGCAATCATGTCAAGTACGTTTCAATAATTTTAAAATGCAACTAATCTTTTACACGAAAGCAAACTCAAGTAACTCAAAATGTTTATTTGCATTTTTCTTCTTATATAGCATGCCCAATATTTGTTGTTTGGAATTTAATTTAATCCAGCCTAAGATTTAGGTATGCAATGTAATTTGAGATAATTCTTTATTTATTGTCTTTTGCTGGAGTTAAAAAATTACGATATACATTAGCTAAGCAAAATTATTATAAGAGTCAGTTGCTGGTGCAGCTATCTTATTTTTCTCTTGTTTTTAATTGAAATTGTGCTATTTAATAAGATAGAAGGTTTTGTAGTACAAAGCCTAAGCTTTCAAACTTCGGAATTGAATTATAGATAATTGTGTCACATAGCTCATATTTCAAAAGTACAGTACTGCTTACATTTTTTGTTACAGAATGCTTTCCGTCCTGCCCTTCGTTTCACTTACCTAAAAAGATCAGTTTACAGCTGATAAGTTTCCAGCTGGCCTTATGTTTTTGATCGGGTTATTTGAATGACGGATTTTTTTTGGAAAGGTTATTTTCAGGAATACACCGATCGTTTTGTTGAAAAATATTTAATTTTCTATAACATTGCTCGACGTTTCGGGTCCAAGTGCGGCCCTTCTTCAGGAGCTCTTATTTCTGTCTATGGCGCGTATAAATAGTTCTTAAAAATAATAATAAATAACACATAAACAACATAGAAAATAAATTACAGTAGAAGAAAAATACATTATTAATAAATTAAAATAAACTTAGAACAGAAAAAACAATTAACTGGCTACGAGGACGATATATGTATAAGGTCAAGTGCGGCCACTTGGACCCGAAACGTCGAGCAATGTTATAGAAAATTAAATATTTTTCAATAAAACGATCGGTGTATTCCTGAAAATAACCTTTCCAAAAAAAATCCGTTACCTAAAAACTATTCTAATAGCCATTGAATACAGCTATAAATGAGATAATGTACAGGTTTTTGGTAAAGTGGTAGTATGGGCGACCTTCCGTTCTTGGGAATTCTCTCGTTTAATTGTCCAAATCCGCGTTTAAAAGTCGGTATTTTTCTCATTTCGAAATTTTATAACTTGAAAAATCAGCAAAAATAGTAAGCACGTGAAATTTTGAAAGTTTCTCTAGAACACGTGATTCTCAGGGTCCACTAACCTCTGTGTAAATTTGGTCTCCATCACACTATTCACCTATGTACAATGAATGATATACCTGCCGTGGGTGAAAGTTCACCCGTTCTGCACCAGGAGTTCTGAAAATGTTTTAAATTTGAAACATTGAAAAACAAATGACTTCAATTTAGAAGACATATGGCTTTATTGACAAATCGAAATGAATTGCAATTCATGGATACTAAAATCAATGAGCGGGTTTTTTGGTGGGAACCTCACCATTATGATAGCGTTTTATTTATTTATTTATTTCGAAAAGTTAAGAAGATATTACACAGACAGAATCCAATAACGCAATACCTTAAATAGTTAATACAGTAAATCATAATAATAAAAAAATAAAAATAAAAAGAAGAAAAATAGTAAAATAATCCAAGACTACAAAAACAGAACCAAAGCCAAAAAATATTATATTAAACAAAAATTAAAATTATAGTGAAATAAAATAAACTAAAATTGTAAAAACTAAAAAGGAAAATACAAAAAATTACAAAAATTCATATGTATAAAAATAAGCTATATACAAAAAGAGAAGGAAATCCAGAAAAATAAAAAATAAATGTAGAAAAAAAAGAAAAAAAGAGCAATGATAAACTAAAATTTTAAAACTACTAAAAATTCATATCATACAAATTATATAAGGAAATGGAATTATAAATTAAAAGCAAAGCAAAGAAAGTCAGAGGAAACGACAAATATTAATTTGAAGAACCATTAATATGCTGCGAATATGGAAATTGTTTTATCTCCGTTATAACTGATCTTTTAAATGTCAGAAGGTCAAAACAAAAGACATCAGTGTTGCTAAAATTAGAATTAAAAATTTTCTGCATTCTTACCAAAGGTGACTTAACTGGGAGGTTGGTTCTACAGAAGGGGATTCTAAACGGAACATTGAGTCTGGAGTATCTCATTGGGATATATATGCAGACCTTGAAAAGTAAGTCGGGACAAAGCTTTGAAACCATTACAATTTTTTGGAATGAAGACAAACACTAGACTTCATGGAAGCATATATAATAATTTTTACCTCCTCATTGCTAACATCGGTGATAATTATCACCTCGTTGTTTGCTGTGATCAATTCGATCCTCGGGAATTCGTTTTTGCTGCAGTGTCATAGTACCTACTGAATGACTTGTTGGGTCGTATGATCTGGCGTTCAATAGGTGGAAAGTGATTTCAACAACGTCCCGTCGAAATTCAAATTGGTCTATTGGTTTCATCTTTTCAATCTTGTAGAACATCACGTGCAGTTTCCAGGCGTTTACTATTACTGCATCTGACACGTTCGTTATCAATGGTCTGAACCATTCGAATTTTGTAATCCTGTAACGAAGACTGTCAATAATCAAACCTGTCGATATACTCTGGCGTCATTTTTACTCACACACACGTGTTGAACCATAACTTTGAATGTGTCGGTTCGCTGATATACGAGTAACACACTTGAGCCTATTCAGAGACAAAAACTGGTTTCGCATCTAGACAGTATTTCGTTCCATGATAGAGAAATAGACACGATTGAGGATAGATACAGACGAAAACCGGTTTCGTTTTTATTGTGTATCTCACCCCAGAACGTCGATCAGACACGTTCGAAGAATTCATATAAATCATGCACTTGAAATGCAAGCAAATTAGGGATTTAAGTCCATCTCTGGCGAACGCCCTGCACTCCATACCTCACTTCATCAACAAGTGAAAATCTTGGGTACACGATTTTTACAGAACAATTCCGTTTCATACTTATTCTAATTTGTTAGCCTTATTGATAAAATTTTAGGTATTTGCGGAACCTTTGGTGCCGGACGGTTGAAATTTTACCCAATAATTAGCTCAGCTGTTAGTACAGGTAGATTCCTGGATTTTGTTTTTAATATGTATTTTATGCATTCGGAAAAAAGGAGAAGTACAGGATGCGACAAAAAGATTTGACGATTTTAAAATAAAACCAACATAAAAATTAAAAACGATGCAAATTGTTTTTATTATTTATTACAGAAGGGTTTTCATGAAGATTAATGAAAATAACATCAGAACAACTGACTTCATCCGTTTAAGATCTGAAGGCAACGCCCTTTAAATGATGGCCTTCTTTGATCAAACATTCTTCCAGTTTTGTATTGAAACTGTCGAACAACTTCTCTAAGATTACGGGAGACAAGTTGGCGATTACTTGGCTTATGTCCTCTTTCAGGTCGTCCAGTGTGCGGGGTTTGTTTGTGTAAACTCTTGCGTTAAGGAACCCATACAAGAAAAAATCACAAATAATGCTAAGGTCTGGGGAGCGAGCTGGCCATGCAATAACCCCAAAACGCGCGATGACTATCATTGGTTGTATGCGCCATTGCCCCATCTACTGGAACTATAGCCTCCTGCACACTAAACGATTTCTCTGAAGTGCAGATATCATCAATTTCTTCAACATCTCTACTAGCTTCCACAGCTTCTCTTACTCGATTGAAATTCTCTGGCGTCCGAGCTGGTCCGTGGACGGCCAGTCGACTTCCGTTTTAACGTTGAACTGGTAGCTTTAAAGTTACTCACCCATAGCAGAATTGTGTTACCAGTTGAGACTCTCCCTCTTAAACCCATATTAAAATGCATACGGAACTGTGGCTGAGCAGCAACGCAGGAATTGTCACTTTTAAAAAACGCCTCGACAAAAAATGCACCGACCACATGTTGGCTCTGGAACGTGCCCATCCCCAGCACTCCTCACCACCTACTCGCTCAACAATACGGCGGTAATCAGTTCTTTTTGCTACACCCTGTATATAGCGGCTGCAATGGGTCAAGCTCATATGCGTGATGTTTTGGATTAGTGTTCTAATTTTCATCTTCCACTCTCATGTAATACAAATGAATTGTAGATATGGCCAGCGTCAACACGAAGCAAATCAACCAATTCACTTGACTACAAACTCTTCGTTCTCTTAGAAACGATGTCCTCAAAATGCCGAAATTCGGGTTGATTAACTGATATATATGGGGCACCAAGTCCATTAGATGTTCCAAAGCCACTAAAGTGAAGAATCAGTAAAACAAGGTCCCTCCACCAGCACAAACAAATCCCCTAAACTCGCTGGTTAGGATGCATAAAACTGTTTAATATCCTGAAATTCAATTATACGTGACTTGTGGACTTGCTTTATATTGCATTTTTCAGTTTTCCCTTATGTTTTATTCCTTTGTCCCAAGCCCTTTATAAAAATTATTCAAATCAAAATCAAGTCATAAATTATTAAACTTTACGGAAATCAATCAAATATTAAAAAAACAAAAAATCTTAAATCTCTTTCTGCCGAAGACTCTCCAACTCTCCTCGCATTATCCTTATACACATAGACGATAATGTAATTTCGTTACAATTGTCTTTCAACATCAAGGATAGCATTTGTCCCAGTTTGCTGAAAGGACAATAAACGTACCAACCAACAGGCAAACAAGCAGAAAAGTAAGTACAACCTGGAGTTGAGTTTTACTGCTCCTGCAAATAAACCTGCAGGTCCCGAAGGTAAATTTATTTCCGCTATGAAATCCCCACTGCCAGCGGCGTGTGGACGAAACAGTCGTTGTGCACATAACTGTTATAAATATAACAAAAGAAATATTGTTCTCTCTTATGTTGTTGCCTTTAATAAAAACATTTTTCTTTATTTTCCTTGTTGACTTGTGCGTTGAACACAATGGCGATCGATAAAATATTACCTATCAGAAGTACGTCTGCACTCGATCCAATTTATTGCCCCCGCCCAATACTAAAATCATTCATAGTTAGGTAGATGTATGTAGGTATGTATAAACTACCAGGGATAAAAATGCAGATTGCCTTACTCAGCGGGATATTTAGGGATACCTGAATATTTGTTAGTAGCACTTTTGTCGTGTTGTAGGTTACTAAATTAAAAAGTGTCCAAATTAAAGCTGTGAAAATGATTTAGTAGCAATTTTAGCGCAGTTTCTCGTGTGGTATAAACAAAAAACGAACAGACAGACAGACATAGAGAAAGCAGGTCAGATGACCTTATGTAGTTTACTTAATTTTTTCTAAGGGGTAATCGCAACAATCAGGGCACTTTAATTAAGATACATTGAAAAACTTCCACCAAGTAAGTAGTTTTAAAGGGGAATGCAGCATCCATCTCAAATAGCTCTTGATTGCAAATTAAGTTGATAGGATAATGCTTGAGTTATAATGGAAAAAATTACAGAGCAATTACGTTGCTGGTGCATTCATTAACATTAATTAATTGCACTTTCTGATGACGTTACTTTGGTGACGGTATTTTCTATGTTCAGGCGCCAGTATTTTCTATGTCCTTGTGGTTGTTTGGATTGCTACAGAATTTATCTGGCCGCTTCTTTAATGTGAAAAAAAGGCGTTGGGCAAATTATTCCATAGTCAAGTAAGATAAACAAAATAAGAATCCTCAGATATAAAAATTCTTAAGCACGGAATAAAAAGATTATATCCCCTGGTTGAATACAGGCCTGATTTACACATACTGCTCAAGTAAGGAGGTTGTGCGGTAGTAATAAATTTAAATAAGAGCAAGTAAAAAATTTAAAATTGGTAAAAAACCAATTCATATGATACCCTAGTTGAATACCCGTCGATTTTTATATGGCAACCCTACGAAGGAGTTACCCGATCTGCCCCATTACCAGACTTACATTCACTGTTTTCAGCTCCATAAGTGAACGCTTTCTCATCTTATCGGATGAACAGACGGACGAACAGATGGACTATCTACTAGCATTATTTCTGTGCCCACACATATGGAAGGACAAACTTATTATACCCTTTAAATTTCGTCTAGGCTATAAAAATAAAGCTCTCTGTTTCAAACAAATGTCCAAAGAACATCTAAAACACGTGAAATTAAGCTGAGATTTGTGATAAAATCTACGCAGATGACCAAGCAGAAATATTATGCTGTCGTTAAACGCGAAAATTGAATCCGTCAAACATGTACCTTGTGAGTGCCTCGCTCTGATGAATAGAACAGACAGGCTACTTCTTTTCATGTCTGGGGATCTACAAAGCAAAGAGCTTAGATGCATCCAGAGTTACCTAAGGGAAGCAGACTGGATCTAGGGCGGTTTTCGAAATGAGGACAAGGGACACAATGGACCCGCTGGTGGTCTAAGTAAAACAGGCTGGGCACTTCAAGCGGCAACCCTCTTACCTAACCTAAACGCGATATTGAGCTTTCTAGTACAACAGGAGTAAAGTGTGTCAAACAAATAATAGTACGGAGGATATTATTATATGACAATATACTATACTATGGAATAACCATAGACAGCGAAGACCTGTGTAGATTTTAGATATATTATATTTTATCTTATCAGAGCATGAATTAAGAACAACATCTAAAATGGACATTTTTAGAACATAGAGCAATCAGTTGTTGGACAAGAGAAAGCAATGCATTCGGATTTTTGGGAGTTCTATTCAAATTATTGTTCATCCCTGGACCGTTAGATCTTTAATAATGTCATTTGAACGGCAGACTTGTAAGTCATCTGAGTAGAAGTGAATATCAATATCACAAAGTACGTCAGGTAAATCATTGAAGTAAAGAGCTAAAAGGCGGTGTACCCAGATGAGTTCCCTGAGGAACCTCTCTGTTTAAATAAAATGGATATTTTATCCTCAGGTTATTATCGGGAGGTGTTGCTTTTAAAAGGTTCCTAACAAATAATTTGCATTTCTAGTAAAAAAAAAAAGCTATTAGATACTTTTGCAGTCAGGAGTTTGTGCCTTACCCTATCAAAAGCCTTGGTGAAATCTAGAAGTGTTAAAATCCAAAATTAGCTTTTATCCAGTGAGTGGTGAATATGTCACCTTAAAAGGAGCAGTTTTGCAGCTATTTTTTTTATCGAAATTCAGATTGCTAAGAAATGGTGATGTAAGTTGTTTCGCGGAATATAATGTTGTTGTACCTGCCAATAAAACAGCTCCTCGAAGACTTTAGAAAAACAAAAAAACAAAAGTAGAATAATGCTGTCAGGGCAAGTCGTAATAGATTTAATAGCCAAAATGGTACTGAGTGTCTTCAAACTATTCACTGAATGAGGAGTTTTCAATATATATTTGGTTACTGAACTTTCCGTGATTATAGAATGTTATTAATTGCTGTCAGATAAACTCTTCATTCGCTGTGTAATATCTATTTAACATATTTGATTTATTAGATTATTTCCAATCACGTTCTTTACTTAGATAGCGTTCTGTAGGATTCACCATAACAGATTTTTCGGAAGAGATACACATTCTAACAAAAAAGCTTCTAAGTTTATACCTGCCACAAGGCGCATGAAACCGAGTGATGTGCACTGGATATACACCTAGATTTTAAGACCTATGCTCATATATGCCTCATGTGTATGGTGGCCAAGAACGTAAGTGGGGACTGCAATCCGGAGGCTGGCGCGCCTACAGAGTCTTGCTTATCTGGAAATTACAGGCTTGATGCGATCCGCGGCTAAAGCTACTCTAGAGGTCTTACTAAATCTGCCACCCCTGAATCTTGTTATGCAGGCAGATGGCAAAAGGGCTGTGTATAGGTTGTGGTCAATCGGGGTGTTAGGTGGACGGCTGGACTGGCCCTCCCAATTACTCTTTGGCGTCCGAGATAGAATGGGACAACCCTTTGGCCCGCATCCCCTGATGTAATGATTCCAGAGTTTTCTTGTGGGCGTCGCTTCTTTTTTTTTTTTGCTTTTCATGAAAGAGAATCGTGGGCGGACGGAAGTACCTTATTGAGTCTTTCCCGGTCCGTCCTTCACTAATTAGGGACCTGGTGCAAGTGTTTATTTTCTTGAACCTGGAGAACTCATTTGGAAGGAGCATCGCTGTCTTCCAGGCTAAAGTCTTCGCCATCGCAATGGTAGCGACCATAGGTTTTGACACTGACATCAAGAGAAAGGTCATTACTATCATCTCGGATAGTCAGGCAGCCTTAATGGCTCTGTGCGGTCTTCGAAAAACATCTAATTTACTGGAGGACTGCAGTATGTCTGTAGATAAGCTAAGAACCTACAACGAGGTGTCCTTTACTAGATTCCTGGGTACGTGGGAATCATGCGGAAAATTGAAATGGCTCCTAGCCAGGTCTGACTCCGGTACTCCCTGTCTTGGACCGGAACTCGCTGTAGGCGTTGCCACGTCGGTGATCAGATCACTCATCAAAATGGATTTACTCATGTTGCAGTAGCAGCGATGGGCGAATCGTAGAACTTGCAGGTGTACAAAACTTTTTATTGATGGGCCTAATGGGAATTTCTCCGACTTTCTCTTTTGAGTTGTAGCAAAACAATGCAGAACTATGGTTGGAAACATCACTGGGTACAACTAACTTCATGCTCATCTAACAAAAATGTGAGTTGGTGACAGCCCTGAATGTCCTTTCTGGAAGGAGAGCATGAGACAAACAGACAATTTCTTTGTGCTTGTCCGGCCTTTGCTCACTCCAAGCAAAGGACACGTTTGGGTTTGTCCTCCTATCCGTGGATGAGCTGAGAAACTTACCTCACATATATCTGACACGCTGCATAAAGAGCACAAGAAGATTTTGGTGAGAAGACGTTTAGCAGGTTAGTACAATGGGCCGCCCTGGCCTCCGTGCTTTGGTTCTATCGTCACCCTACTTATAAGATAAGACTATATCTTTATTTATACATAGTTCCTCTAATGGCATAAAAATAAGGAAAATATTGTCGTGATCAAGAATCTCAGTACACACAATAGGTTAAAAAATTGCGTAGGGTTAAAAACAGATAATAACAACAAAACAGTTGGTTGACAGCAGTTATAGCACAGAATAATTCACAAAGTCGGTCAATTCGGTATTAACTACGAAAAGAATATTCCACAGACAAAATGTGTAAATGTCAGCTCTCATATTTATGACCTGATAAAACAAGGAATCTCGTACTCAGTTTTGCCTTAGAAGAACTTAGTTTATTAGTTTTTTTTGCCGTTGGCTCATAATTAATGAATATCCTTAAAATATTTTACTCTATTTAATTTCTTTAGTAGGTGCAACTTTTTTGTTTAATTTTTAATTGTGCTAAAATGGAAACTATTTTTACTCTAAATTAAATTTTATTTCAACATTTATCATCAAGAATAACAAAATTATTTAGCAAATAAGAAAAATGATTTTTATAAAGTTAAAAAACAGTTTTGTACCATGATAAAAAAATTTAAAGGTGGTAAATGTTGCTTACCAGTTGACGTGGTTATTGGATATTCCAGATTAGGTGCGCCATCTCCATTCCTTTTCTCCAATCCAGCTTGCTGGATATTATCCACTGTTGCGGAGTGAACTTCAGGTACCGAATAAAAAAACTTTTTAATAGAACAATTTCGATTTTTATTTTTTAATCAAACTGACAATAATTAAAACTCGATCGCACCGAATTGGATTTGAAATTATACTCACCGAACTCGGTGTTTTACGCCTTCGCCAGGCAGCACATTTCCCACACCGAGTCGTAATATGAGACCCTTTTTGAAAAGTAAATAGGTAAGGGAATGCTTAGTTTGCATTTCTACCTTTCAAATTCGGGCACTTGAGAAACAAATAAATTAAATTTCTGCCTTTAAAATTTAGACACTTGAGAAAGGAAATATTTGAAAAGTAAATCCAGTTTCTGTCCAAATTATTAGACGCACTTAAAATTTTAACTAAGAAATGTATTCAAATCCTTTTAAATAGCTCCATTTGACATTTGGCATGCGTTAAGCCCTCTACCTGGATTCGTATTTCTCTTACCTATTTGGTATCACAGACAATGTTGCTATCTCGCTCAGACTCGTTTTTATATGATATAAAACAACTGCGAGTAGGTACCAGGCTCAGTCTGCGCGCATATTTTGAATCATAAAGACTTATTTTGGTTTTTATTTTATTTTTGCAGTATTTTTGTGTATTTAAGGACTGTGTTATAATTTAAAAGTGTTTTCATTATTTTGAAAGACATTTAATTTTTGTATTAAGTTTAAATAAAATTTAATAAAATGGGTAAAAGTAGCGGTCTGACAAAATAAAAAATCCACGAAGTGAATGCCTTGACCGATGTGAAAATGTTTTCGAATCAAGAAATTTCCAGGAGATTGAATATTTCTAAGGCTTCTATAAGAAGGATTAATGGAAAAATTGAAAATGATGAGGATTTGGGTCCTCAAAGGAAGAGCAAGTGTGGTCGCAAATCAATATTTTCACCACGAGGAAATCGTTTTGCTTCCACGAAAGAAATTAAAAATGAATTAAATCAGATCAATGTACCAGTCTGTGGGAGAAATGCTCGCCGAAAGCTTATTTAGCTGAATATGAAAGCCTGTAGACCCGATCGCAAGCCTAAACTGACCCCTACAATGAAAGCAAAACATTAACTATGGGCAAGGAAGCATCAGAACAAAGATTTCTGAAAATCAGTTAATATTTAATACTTTATTAATTGCGTTTATTCATAATTTAATTGATTTTTTAATTCATAGATATGAATGTTATTTCAGGTGTGCTTTAGCGATGAAATCACTTTCCAAAATTTATTCCTAATAAAGCTCAATACGTCAGAAGGCGTCCAGGTGAGAGATTTCATGCAGACTGCATAATACCGACAGTGAAGCACCCTAGAAAATTAATGATTTGGTAAGTCATTTATGCAAAAGGAACTGGACGTTTGTACATTGTAAGGGGTACAATGAAACAAGACCAATACAAGGATGTCCTCCAGACAAGATTACTTCCTGAGTTGAGGGAGTGGTTTCTGAGTAGAGAAGACTTATTTTCATGCAGGATAACGCTCCCTGCCATTCGGAAGAATCTGTAAAAACTTTTCTCCCCGATGAAAACGTACCATTTTGGACTGGGCCAGGCAATTCTCCGGACATGAATCCAATTGAGAATAAGCAATCGAGGTCATTACTACAAAAACCCGGCTGATAGAAGGAATCATCGATGTTTGGAACCATAACCCGGACTTTCAGGAAACTGTACAGTCATGCATAAAGAGTATGCCGATGAGAATACAGGCGCTAATTGCTGCCAAAGGAGGAAACACAAAATACAGTTTTTTCCAATTTTTCTTATTATGATTTTGTTTTAAATACATACATGTCCTAAAACATTTTATCGCAGTTATGAGCTGTATTTACCTAATAGCCTGTAAAATGCAAAAATAATAATTTTAGTATAGTTCTTCTATAGAAAGTTTTAATTTGACTCTATGTAAATAAAATTTAAAAAATGTCTGGGTACGTCTAATAATTTGGCCAGGGACTGTAATACGTAGGCAGAAATGTGATGTTGGTAATTTGGTTATTATGATTTACTGCGCGTCACATGTGTATGTGATGTGGCGACCGTGCTTTGCAATACCACTGTAAATCTTATCGAGGGGCTTGCCACATCCTTAATAATTTTACTCACGATAATCTGATTTCCACATTTTCTTTCGTCAACTCCAACTTGGAATTCAGGGTCCTCAATGTATCTAAAAAAAAAAAACATATCACATCATCATACTCTATAATGGCCAAAAGATTGTTACCGTTTTGGATATTTATGATTTGCGTTTTGATTGAATCCTTCAGAAAGTTACATTAGATCATCAAGGTTTACATACTATTTACCAACAAAATTTATTGGATTTGGATTTTGCTGTCTACACTGAGCAGGCCAATATGTGCCTCATTTAATAAAATAAAATCCCATGTTTGTCATATATTCAAATCATTTTGAAGACTTCTAAATTCCCAAAAGCAAAAAAGGTTAAATTGTAATTACTATTAATGTAACCAAAAAGTGTACGTCTAACTTTTGGCCTATACATCTGCCATTCCATTTACATAATCGGAAACTCATTCTAAACTAATTACTTAAGATGTCTTGTCTCTTCAACAGTCCTAGAAAATTGTTACGAAAGTGTATTATTAATATCATCTCTGAACATCTTGAATATTACCTGCTAAAATGCGGACTTTCTAACTTCTTGAAATTTAATCTT
Organism: Dioctria rufipes; assembly: GCA_963924295.1. Classification (NCBI taxonomy): domain Eukaryota; kingdom Metazoa; phylum Arthropoda; class Insecta; order Diptera; family Asilidae; genus Dioctria; species Dioctria rufipes. The sequence continues at coordinate 62,270,272 of OZ002742.1, forward strand.
TCGCAGTCCTCTCAAATTCTAATCGGTAATCGTAACTAGAAAGCATCTTGATTTGTGTAAGCTTTGATTGAAGTGACTTAAGAAAGTTAAAGTGATACACACAATTTGATGAGATATTGAGGACGTGAGCCCTTTTAGGTATGTATAACATTTCCAAAAGCATAAAATAATTAATTGAAAAACAAATCTTTGATAACATTTATTAAGAGCGGTTAATGCAATTCCCTGCGTGATCCCCTCCATTAAATATACCTTTGAGTAAGGTCTCATAAAATCAATTTCTTAGCTGGTCGTGTATATGTATACTACTACTTATGTAGTATTTTCGTTGTCCATCATTTTCTTCCTGAAATACCTTAATTCACTCAGGATTTCAGTAAATTACTTCCGACTGCAATCATATGACCCATGGGAAGGAAAATACAAGCATCCTTCTTAGTTAAATTGGATTCCTTTTTAGTGATGACTTGGCGAGATTTGAAGGTTCTTTCAACATCGCTCTCTCTCTCCCTCTCTCTCCATCTCTCTCTCGTTCGTTTGAGATTTACAAGCTTTTTGTGCTGATTTCACATTAAATGATGGAATTGTGATGTAAATGGATTTATTTATTAAGCAAAGTAAGACAAAAAACAAAAAGAAGGTAAATGTAATTAGATAAAATTCATCATTTGCCAAGTACTTTCAATCATCAGATATGGAATGAAAATATTCTGTAGATCTGCTTTGATTATATCGCATTGAATCCAATCAAATATCAATTGTAGTTAATACGGTATCCTTGAATTGATATGCTGAATGGTCAAAATTATTGGTCACTCTCAAAACAATATCTGTGGATTAAAGTATTTGTTGTTGAAGAATTTTTTACTAAGTTGCCGTTATAAATATCTTTTCGCAATAATTTCAGATCTTAATATATTTTATGATAGGACAACTCTTAAATTTATTCTGGCATTGTTTATTTTTAATTTTCATTAATGATCTGCTTTTCGTTGATTTCAATTTTATCCATAATGTCATTCATGACAGCACCCTTGATTTCGCTTATTTATTTCTTTCTTGTGGGTTTCAGGAGGAATACAGCATATGTCAAACGAGATTGCATGATTAGATCATTGAATATCGATTTTGAAAATTCAATGCAAATGTAAAATTCCATTATGCTTTTATATCCCGAACAGTCTAGGGTACGACATCGAACATCGAAAATTTTAAAACATCGATGGTTTCTTTAAAAAAAAATACGATGTTTTACCACCGATGTAAGAGTGCCGATATTATCGATGCACCATCGATGGTTTAGAGTCGATGTCCATAGTTAAATGTCAATTGATGCTAATTTATTAGTCAGTCTGAAATAAAAAAATAGAAATCAATGAAACGTCACTCACTTAAAATCTGATTATCTGAACGCACCTCCAATCTATTAGTTTTTAAGTTACTTGTGCTGGTCGATACACTCGTGGAATAAAGAAAACACCAATCTTACTAAAACAATATACTTTAATTAATCCAAATTAATTCTTATTGGTGAAGAGCTTGTGCTGGCCTCATATCTAAATTCACACTGCTCGAGTTCGTTGCCTAAAATCTATATCGCATGTTATCTACGTACGCCCTGTCCAATACAAGTAAATTAAGTGATGGCAACTACTGATGACATGGCTATTCGCTTTGGTGATGGCAACTACTCATGATATGACAATTGGTTTTTAGTGATAGCAACTACGAGAAAAAAGATGTATACGTATATGAAAAAATTTTCAAGATTACAATCTTTAGCAAATACTAAGCGTATGCATCGCTATTGATTTTTCTATAAGTCGAAAGTTACTTGTCATTTTGTTTGGAATCTTGTTATTTTGCTGTCGTTGAAAATCTCCTGACTAAGTATGAAAGCTGGTTTGAGCCTATCTAGAGAGATTCTATTTTGCTTGCCGTCGACTAAGATCTTGAAGTGTGTGGGTTGTTTATCAATGACTTTATAAGGGCCCTTGTAAGGAGCTCTTAATGTATTTTTGTAAATTTTTTCTTTGATGAACACGTGCGAGCATGTTTTTAGGTCTTTTGGCACAAATATACGTTTTTGGTGTCTGCGTTCGGTTGTGTTTGGTCTAAGTTGTTTGAGCGTATTGAAAATTTGATTGGCTTGCTTCGTTGTGATTCGTTCAGTGCTTTGTCTTTATGATGCTACTACTATTTCTCTGGGAAGGCGAAGTGATTCTCCGTAAAGAATTTGTGCTGGAAATAAGCTTATATCTTCCCTTAACGTGGAGCGGATGCCTAACATGACCCATGTCAGATTCTTATACCAATTTTTGGAATTCTCCGTTGCTCGGAGAGCAACCTTCGGTTGTCTATGAAATCTTTCGATTAGATGGTTTGACTGAGGGTGGTATGTTGTTGTTCGTACTCTGTTACAACCAAAAATTTGAGAGATTTCCTTAAAGAGATTTGACTGAAATTGGGTTCCCTGACCTGTTGTTATTGTTTGGGGTACGCCGTATCTCGATATCCAATTCCACACGAAAGCTTGGACGATGGTGTTAGTGTCGATGTTTTTTATTGGTATAGCTTCTGGCCAAAACGAAAACCTATCCTTGACTGTAAGGATGTACGCATGCCCGCTTGATTGAGGCAATGGTCCAACAAAATCCATATGTATGTGTTCAAACCTTCCTGTTGGCGTTCGAAAAACACCGTGTTCCAACTTAGTATGTCTGGTCACTTTCTATTTTTGACAAGCTAAGCAGTTTTCGCCCAGCGTGTTATTTCCCTTCTCATTTTGGGCCAGAAATATTTTTCAGTAATGATCTCTTGTGGTTCTAATGCTCAGGTGTGAAAGGTTGTGGATGGAGTTACAGGCGGTGCGTCTGAGGCTTTCAGGGATGTATGGTCGATTTGTTTGTGTGGTTGTTTCACACCAGATATCGATGTTCTAGATTGGAATGTGGGTCTTTTGCAGGGAAAAGGGGGTATTCTCGTGTTTGAAAAACACCTGGAGCTCTGCGTCTTTCCCTTGTTCTTTGCTGAGCGTCTTGATGTCGAAACACTCGAGTATTATTTCCGACCTGGATAATGCGTCGGCTACCACGTTATCGATACCTTTTACATGTCGGATATCGTTCTTGAATTGCGCTATATATTCTAGCTCTGTGGTTTGTCTTGGGGATTTCTCTGTTTTCGAGCAGATCTCGTTCGTTAACGGCTTATGGTAGGTAAATATAATGAAATCCCTTCTTTCAAGCGCGTATCGAAAATGTTTGATTGTTTTGTAAACGGCTAATAATTCCCTATCAAAGTTGGAATACTTCTGTTCTCTGGGAGGAAAGCTCTTTTACATAGAATCGAATTAGGAGACCTACAATCATCAGACTTATATAGACAGATGGACAGTGGACAAGTCCCTATTGAATAAACTTTGGTTAAACAAGCTTCCAACCTCTTTACAATGTATGTATTATTGCACACAATCTCAAGATCAGGTTTTTGCATATGAACTGGTGAATAGATTGCGATGCATTATCAAAAAGAGGAAGCGCGGCTGACAGATACGACCTGCCACGGCAATTTCCATTTCTTTTATGCAAAATATTTACTGGAGTGTACACAACAAATTCTGCGCGCGCCATAACATAATATCAGGTTTTCAATTTGTTTGTTGTTTGTTCGAATCTTCCTATATGAACAGGATTTCAGTTTAAAAATTTTCAGCTTTGGAAAATTAAAACAATATTTTTATTATAATAATGTTCTTGAAGCTGTACGCCAAACCTTTTTTTTTAAATTAGTTCACAATTTAAAAGATCATGATACATCGACATCCTGTTCGCCTAATCCAGTATCTTGAAAAAGAAAGTGTATAGAAAATATTCAGTCGAAGTACCTGTCTTGCTCTTATGATAGTATTGAAAGTAGGGCAAATACATCAAAACCAAAGCAAACAACAGTGTCAGCTTCATTTAAAAAAATTTCTTCATTTGTTGACGGGCGCGCGAAATTCAATAAAATTACGAATGCAATCTTGTATATGATATGCCGAGACTGTCAGCCTTTAAGTATCGTGGAGAATGATGGCCTTAAAGAGCTTTTAAAAATGTCCACTCCTCTTTACAAAGTACCCTGCACAAATTCAATTAAGCGCAATATTTTAACAAAATTTGATATTATTTCGCGTGCTTACAAGGATAAGTTATCGAAGAGTTCATTTTGTTCTATAACGACTGATATATGGAAAGACACCATGCAGACAAGAAGCTTCATCGGCAATACAGTTCACTTTGTTTAGGATAAAACTATTTAATCAGCAACTCTTGGAGTTTATGATCTGGAGGAACGTCATACTGCGGAATATATCGCAAGAAAACTGGAAAATGTGTGTCAAGAATGGGGGACTACAAAGGAAAATGTAACTGCAATTGTCACAGATAATGGTGCAAATGTAGTGAAAGCATCTGATATTGTTTTTGAGAAAAATCAGCATATTCCATTTTTTGGGCACATGTTAAATCTACTTGCAGAAAAAGGCATGGAGTCCGTAAAAAATCTCATTGCGTTAATCACCAAGGCAAAGAGTATTGTTACTTGGTTTAAGCAAAGTGTCGTAGCCAGCGACGAACTTAGGAAATTAAATGCTACGTTGAAATTAATTCAAGAAGTTCCGATTCGCTGGAACTCCAAATTTTACATGATTGAGAGATTTCTGGAGCTTCATCCTAAGATCAATGATATCCTTAATCGCCACGTAACATCACAACTTCGCAACTTTAAGAAATTTGTAAGATTTTACGGCCTTCAGAAGCAGCCACGCGGGAAATTTGCGGTGAAATATATTACACGTGTAGTTTGATCATACCAATGAAACATTGTTTAACACAGCAAGTGATAAAACTTAATCCATCTCATAAAATCGGAAAAGAGTTACGTGAAGCTCTGCTAAGAGAAATAAAAAACGTTTAGATCCAGCTGAATATGTAAACATTTTATCTGTATCAACCTTGTTGGATCCCCTGTTTAAAAAAATACACGTCCGAAACCCTATTACCTATTCCAAGGCAGTAATGCACCCAGGATTTGGTTTGGGGGGGGGGGGGGGCATAGGTGTCACAAGTCCTAACGAGTCGGAAAAATAGGGCTCTAAAGTCGCGTCCTGCAGCCATCTGAGCACTTAAGGACTGCTATTGTAGATTAAAAGGTTTTATTTTATTTTATCGGACTTTGTAATAATATACAGACCACATTTTATACGTAGTTTGTAAATTATGTTCAGAAAACTGACATTCTGGAGGGGAACCTGTCCCGTTCGTCGCCCGTCTCGGTGCGCCCTTGTTCCAGGGGAACTAAAATGCTGCGAAAAAAGTAATAGAGCTATTAGGAAAAAATTTACCAGTTGATTCAGATTCAGATTCGGATTTGTTATAGAAGTCTGGTAAGTAATTAAATTATTATTTTTTTAGTTTTGAGATATAGTAACAAACAGAATTTTAATTTATGGAGTGATCATCATAAGATGATAAGAGAAAATTGCGGTAGACGCCACGTAAAGGGAGAAGAGGAATTACCAGCAGTTTCGGAAGTTTCTCTGTATTTACGACCATTTCCTGTTGGAAGATTAGGTAACAAACCCTTAGATATTTGGGAAGAGTTAAGATCATCTTACCCAAATTTATTCAAAATTGCGCTCAAGTATTTTACTACTGTAGCGACTTCCGTTCCTTCAGAAAGATTATTTTCAAAAGCCGGGGCAACTTTAACGCAAAAAAGAAACCGTTCAAAGGGTAAAATGTTTTCGAAACTACTATTTCTCCACTCTGTAGGAAAAAAATATTTCATTTATAAAAAATAAAATAAATTGATAACAGTAAAGGAGAAGTAAAATTTTTTTTTATATTAATTTTCATGGACACTGAAATAGAAAACGCATCGATGTTCTATGGTGCGCAACATCGATGGTTTCTGGTCGATGTTCTTTAAACATCGATGCCAACATTCGATGTTAACATTGATGTTCGGCATTGATGATTACTCCACGATGTCGTACGCTAGAATAGTCTGCCATCTTCTATCTTTCCTCCAGCTTAAAATTTGCGAACATTTAAGTGTAACATACATCAGCCCCTCCGCCTTTCTCCTCATATCCTCTAATCCTTTCCCTAGCTTTGCATTATAGAGTATCCCCTGAGCATGGCTTATATACTTATAAAAAAAGAAAAAGAAAAAAACATGATCCCTAAAATGTAAGGTTGCTTTCTAATGGCACTCATTCCATACCGGTCTTAAATTGGAATCTAGATTGCACAGATTTTCGTTGGCAAAAGCACGCGATAAAATTGTATTACTCACTTGTGGTAGCTCTTTTTATTACACTTTTCTTACAATATTGTGATTTTTAAACTGCAAAATCTCTACTTAACTGTGAATTTTACGTTTAATCGCTCCTCCTTCTCTCACTACTCCACAAACTAAATCTTTTCGTTTAAAAATTATTTCGTTAAGCACTGCGTTACGTGTACGAAATAATTTTAAAGTAGGCCAAGTTTGTTAAAATGTTTTTTAAAAATATATTGTTACGCAGTTTTACGAATTTTTTGAAATAAACCTGATGTGTAATCAGTAAAAAAGTAGAACAGGAATTTTGAATCTATATTGATTGTAAAAAAGAAAGAGTCAGAAATTTAGAATAAAGAATTGTTTGATGTTAAAAGTTTTTTTATAAAGAGCACCGGAATTTATTTATCAACCAAAAAAATAAAGTTAATTTATTAACGATAGTAAAAGGGCAATTCCGCTATAGACGCTTCTCGACATTAATTTTTAAATCATAGTATTTGTTACTTTTTTTTATATCAGTGCAAAGAAGAAGGTCAAAATTTAAGAATAAAAAAAAAAATTTCGGATTTTACTTCATATTGAAATTTTTGGCGCGCTTGGAAATATTATCATTCGAAGAATTGGTATAAACTGCAAAATCATACCGGGCAACTCTGGCGCGAAACTGCTGTTACGGACAGTTTTAGGTTATATTTGACCGCTAAACGGGTTAGTGACAATATTCATTTATTCTTATGTGCCAAAAGCTGTAAGTACTTGTTGTTATTTTTTAAGCATCATGGACTCTTATAAATCACAGTTGGCTTGTTGCACCCGCGATGCAAAAGATATAAAAGTTTGTGTTTTTCACAGAAGTAAAGTGCTAACGTTTGGAAACTTTATAAAAGTAAGTAGAAATCAAAGACAAATTTAAAGCAATTGTTTTTAAAAGCATAATATTAGATGAATTGAAATAATCGTTGAATCAAATTGGTTGCACCCGCGATCGTGAGGTTAGAATCGCGGGTGCAACTCTTTGACAACTACCCTTATTGTGTAATTTATAATATATGTTATTGCATTTTATGCCTTGAATAACAATATGCTGGGTGTGATTGGTGATATATATTTAATAGGTGTGTTTATATTATATTCTGCTTTTTTCATAGAAACATCGGCAAAAATGACAGAAGAGCAACGAAAAGAGACTGCTTCGCAGAAATATAGGAGAAATTTAAAAAAAAATCCTGAACTTCATGCAGACCATCTCCGGCGAGAAAGGGCTCGTGATTCAAAACGAAGAGAATTAATGAAAAGGAAAATAGATGCAGATGAAGATTTGAAAATACTGGCTAGAATCAGATCAAATGAAAGAATGTAGGCAACTAGAAAGCGTCGTAAAGAAGAACAAATTAAACACACAGATACTAGATAGAGCACTCCTTGTACATTGGGAAAGGCTGTAGCAAAAGTGAAACGTAATCTATCAGCTGGTCCCACTAAAGCAGTTGAAGTTTTAAAAAAAATAGCTGCTGAATTCCAAGTTGCTGCATCTGACAAAAATGACTCTCCTAAAGTAGTGCCTCGAAAACTGACGGATGAAGTAAAAAAGCAGATATGTGATTTCTATAATAGGGATGATATTAGCAGACAAATGCCTGGGATAAAAGATGTGAAATCAATCAAGTCCAACACGGGAACGAAGTTACGAATCCAGAAGAGAACGATGATTATGAGCATTCGTGAAACATCTGTTGGCAAGACTCTTTTTTATAAAGAGAGACCTGCTCACATTCTGCCTATCAACGATACTCCTCATAATGTTTGCGTGTGTGTAACTCACTCAAATTACATTAATCTTCTTCTCGCTATTTCGAAACATGCAACAGATTTTCCGAAAACACACCAAGAGCTTCTGAAACAGATATCATGTAGTGTGGATAATGAAGATTGCATGTCCAACAGTTGCGATGTATGCAAGGAATCCAAAATTTGGGATATCACCCTAGATTGTAATCCCAGTGTTAATTGGAAGGCCTGGATCATTCAGAATCAGAGATCAAAACAGATCGTAATTACCAAATCTTTCAATGAAAGCCTGGATGAACTACATGACAGCACTGCTAAATTCAAGCTACATTCTTTTGTTAAAAATGTTCAGTCCGATTACTTCCAAAATGCAAAACAACACCTGACCAGTGAGAAGGCTATTGTACAAATAGACTTTGCCGAGAATTATGCGTTGATTATTCAAGACGAAATACAATCAGCACATTGGTCTCATTGCCAAGTCACGCTTTTCACGTGCTGTATTTGGACCACCGACAAAATCCATTCAGTGGTCATAGTAAGTGATGAATTAAGCCACAGTAAATATACTGTACATTGCTTTCTGCAGAAAATGTTTGAGTACATCAAGTCGATCACTGATAACATTACACTTTTGTATATCTTCAGCGATAATTGCGCCGCTCAATTCAAGAATCGGTATGTAATGGCAAGCATGAATGCCCCAAACCAGAATATGGATTCACTCATCTCGAATGGAACTTTTTCGCTGCTTCACATGGAAAAGGTGCCGTCGGTGGAATCGGTGGAAGTGTCAAAAGATCAGTGTGGATTGCTGTAAAGTCCCGGAGAGCCATCGTCAACAGTGCCCATGAATTCTATGATTTGGCACGCAATCTCTCAAAAAACATCTTCTTTATATTCGTAGCTAAAGAAGAAGTTAAAGAAAATATGGTCATGTTGGGTGATAACTGGGAAGGACTAAAAAATATACCAGGCATTCAATCAAAACATTTCTTCCAATCTAAAGACGGCGATAGCATTTGCGTGGCGCGAACCTCTCTATCTCATCTCAAATGCACATTAGTTTTGAAATCTCCGAAAAGGAAATTGATTGGGACGATAACAATTTCGAACCCCTTACAAATTACAAAGTGCAGAAGAGAACTCTGTGTCCTGATGTATCTGCACCTTCAGTATCGGACAGAGTAAATCCTTCGTGTCACCTAAAATGAAATTGTGCATTTCTGATGTTTACAGTGATTCAGAGGACGAATCTCCAACAACGTCTCTTCAATCCGCAAAATTACCAGCAGAAGCATGTCCTGAAACTGGTACTGTCTGTCCCGCTGCCTTACCAAAAGATATTTGCGCTGGTTTGTACGTGCTCGTACAACTGCTCTGCAAGTCCGGCAAAAAAATTACTCAATATCGCTATGTGGGGGTATGTCAGAGCAATATGGATGAAGATGGAGAAATTAGAGTACAATTTCTGACGACGATTGATGGCAAACGTTTCACTGAAATCGTGAATGACATAGCAGACGTGCAATTTGAAGATGGAAGCGCCAGAGAAAACGATTGATGGAAATAATATGTGTAACGCCACCACTGCTTTTACGACGCCACTGGAGAAGATTGAGCGCCGCTGACTGATTTCTGACTTAATATTAAATATCTTGGCTATGTACATTCTGTACATGGCAATTATTTACTTTTCCCCCACTATGAGATTTGATATAAAAGAAAGGGAATTCTATTATAAGTTGCTTGTTCTTATCAACCCAAACTACTTTGTTACATATGTTAATAGAATTTTCGGCGAATATTGACGTATTTGAAAAGAAATAAGTACCATAAGTGACAAAGAAGTGTACTGATTAGTTATAAAGATTGTTTGAACTCTTATTTCGTTCCTCTATAAGTTTTTATTTATACTTACATTCACTTAAATTAGACGGGTTGCACCCGCGATAATTTTGTGTTGCACCCGCGATTGCTTCAAAAGTAAAAAATTCATTGTTTATTTTTCTTTTGTAGATATTTTTCTATTTCATTACTTGATTAGTTTAACGCCTTGTGAAATATCATGGCATAACATAATAAATGTTTCCCAAATAGCAGACTTTTGTGTTTTTGTCTTATGATCTAGAAAGGTCGGGACAACTTCGTTGCACCCGCGATAGCCCTTTGAATCACCCTCCTGACTATTTAAATATTTCAATAAAATTCTTATAAACGAATAAAAAGTGAACATGTTAAAATGTAGCCCTTCCAAGAATAATTTCATTAAAAATGTTTTTTATTTTATACTAAGAAACTTTAGATGCATCCGCGATAATGGAACCACCCAAAAGTGAGTTTTTCTTGTGGGGTAACATAAGGTCCCCGAGCTAAATTATATATATTGGGGATAACATAAGGTCCTCGTGCCGAAATATATAGTGGGGGTAACAAGAGGACCCCATAAGACAAACAGAAATTTGTTCGGCGGTGCTTTCCTTTACAAGATGAATAAAAAAATATTCTAGTTTTTCACAAAACACCCCGAAACTGAAGTACTGAAATACATAAGTACCTTATAGATCTAGGTCTATGCTCATAAAAATTTCTAAGGTCGATGTTTTTTTATTTTTCGTCATTCTGTTACTATAAGTAATCAACGACTACATTAAAATAAAAATTTGTTCGCAGAGCGCTAGAATAAGAATAAAAGTTCAATTTGCTTGTTACTTCTTTTGAATTTTGAAGAGCTGGGAAAGACTTCTCAGCATTCCCCTTGTTTAAGACTTAAGAACATTTAACCTAAATACATACATAAATAGGAATTAAAGTCTCCCTTGACAATCAGCATATAACGGAAAACTAATATAATTAATAACCTTAAGGAACAGGTCGGTACAGTTACAGCAATCTAACACAGTTCGACGAGGTGAAAACAAAAAAACTTAGTTTGCTTGGCGAAGGAACGTCAAGAAACAAAAGAAAGAGGAAATTATTCTCAGAAGGGATATAAAATGTTAAAAATGTGGTTACTAAAATTTTTTATTTTAATTTATTAAATGGTATTAATTAAATAATTATAAAAAAGACGCAAAGACTCATTTTATCTTTTCACCCCTAACTTTGGTACATCAGAAATTGTACGTTCTGCTAATAAGGAGTTGGGAAATAGAGATTCTGAAAGATTTTTATTTTTCAGTCTAACATCTTCAAATACTAATTATTGAAATTTTCAATATTATTTCTAGAGGCATTGCTTCATGAATTGATTTGATGGAACTTGATTCCATAAACTGATGCATTTTCTTGAATGATATTTTTCTTATTTTTCTTGCTTTAAAATATGTTAACGTGCCCTAAATTTGTTTTGACAGTTTTTTCTGTTTATCTACAGAAAAAAATATTTGTTTGACGATGTCACAAGAAATATTTCACCAGTTACTCTGCAGTCTTTTATTTTATATGATGCATGTCTTCATCCCTTATAGCCCGCTAAATTTTATATCAACCTAAATTGTCTTACCGAGTACCTTAAATATTTATATGACAAGTAGATATATTCCAATCAGAGTATGTAAAAAGCGTACCCGGGGATGTCCCTGGTTTAATAGTGATATACGCAGGCTAATCGTGGAAATGGATGTTTTGCATCATAGTTACAAAATTTCTGGGTCTACTGCTGATAAAAACCGTTTTAAGGGCTATCGGTATAGGGTAAATTCTACCATTCGTGCAGCTAAAAAAGTGTATTTCGTTTCGAAGCTTGATGCTGGCATTCCTTCTTGAAAATTGCGCAGTAACTTGCGAAAGATGGGTGTTTATGGCAGTGACTATCCTCGTTGTGGTTGCGATACAAATGACTTAAATAAATTTTTTACGTCGAATCAATCGCCTACATACATCTTTTAGCAGCAACAATTTGATTCTGATGGTGGAATTGAGACAAACATCGAGGAGGCCTTTTCTTTTAGATGCGCTGATTTGTCTGAGGTTTTCATTGCCATGAATGGTGTCTAGGTTTATTAAAACTATTGCACCATTTATTTCTCCAGTCTTGCTGCATGTATTTAATGCATGTTTAACAACTTCACAGTACCCATTGATCTGTAAGAAGGCTGTTATCATTCCTCTTCCCAAGTATCGCAAGTGCTCCAAAATGGCAGATTATCATCCCATCAGTTTACTCTACTTTCTGAGTAAACTACTAGAAAAACTTACGGATTCCCAGATCGTCTCCTATTTAAATCAAGGCGGTATGCTGTCCTGTATGCAGTCTGGTTTTAGGCCACGACACAGCTGTGAATCAGCCTTTCTTAAGGTTGTATCTGACCAGACAGATGCAGTTCACAGCGATCGAATATGCATTCTAGTCCTCCTTGATTTCAACAAAGGCGTTCGATTCGATTAACCATGATCGGCTTTTCCTTAGCTTCGTTGATATTTTAATTTTTAGAATACAGCCATCAACCTTATTACAAATTTCTTGCTGTGCCGTGCCCAAACTGTTAAGATCTGCAATAGACTTTCTACGCCATTAACTCCCAGTCATGGTATACCCCAGGGTTCTATACTTGGTCCGCTGCTCTCTTCGTTATATGTAAATAATTTACTGATGTCCGCGAAGAATTCGTCCATTCATTTCTATGCTGATAATGTCCAGATTTATTTGCATAGAACAGTAGTGGTTTTCGGCAAGCACTGTCTCAGTGAGACAACTGAGACAAAACTTTGAGAACCGTCTCAGTTGTCTCAGTTCAAGCCAATCAGCTGATTTGCCAATTTTGACATTTAAATAATTTTGACCACAGAAAATAGCTATTAATAAATTGACGAAAGTGTTTTTTAGTTTATTCAAATAGCTCACTAAACTTTAATTAGTAATTAAAATCACAAAATAATGAAACTGAGTCAACTAAGGCAAGAAAATTCAGTTTTACTTGTCTCAGTTGCTCAGTGGTTGCGTTCATATTTTGTAGCTCGATATGGAAATAAGACAGTTCACCGAAAGTGCAGTCTCAGTGAGCCAACTGGGAATATCTCACTTGTCTCACTGAGAATGTGCTTGCCGAAAGCACATAATCTGTTTGATTGAGGATTACATTGTTCGGATCAATGAGGACTTGATTAGAATTAGTAAATGGACGAAATATAACCATCTAATACTTTACTAAAAAAATTCGACCAGTATGCCTATATGTAGAGGGATCTACGATCTAGAAGAGCTACCGCCGGTCATGATTAATAACACCGTTATTCCTTATGTTACTTCCGTTCGAAATTTTGGGCGTTGAGTTGAATGGGAAGTTAACTTGTTATAATCATGTCTCCAATTCAATTGGGAATTGTATGCCTGCCTGAAACAACTGAGATTATCCGCCAACATGTTGTTTCATCAAATGCTCTTGAGACTGGTCAAAGCCCTAATACTACCCCACTTTATCTTTGGGAGGTTAATTTTCCTTAAACTTGATTCACATTGTCAGCAGAAACAAACTGTCGCTTTCAATGACACAGTCCGATTTATTCATGGTTTACCCAGTTCTTCTCATATTTCTCCATATATTGAGTTTTTCCTTGAATGCTCGCTAGAAACGTATCTTTTGGATAGAAGGCTAAAATTTTTATATAATATATTCCACTCTAAAAATGCAACGTACCTTAATGATAGGGTTCGTTCCCTTAGATCCGCTCGTTATGGCAACCTCTTACTACCTATAATTACCATGGTCAAATTGGAGAGCGATCTTACTTTCTGCAGGTTATTCGAATATGGAATAGTCAACCAGTCAGTGCTCGAAGAGCTTGCTCTGTTGGGGCATTCGGGAGGTTTCTAACTCTGGCTCGCTTACCACAAAGAGCAATAGTTTCCATTGTGTTTTATTGTGTATTGTGAGTGTAATGACGCATCACTTTTCTCGATTTTTCAATTTCTTGCTTTATCTTTCTATTTTAATTTTCATGTTTCCTTTTTATACTAGTTTTTCTTTTATTTTTATGTTTATTTTTATATCCTACTGGCTTTTGTTTTTAACCTTATTTTTTTTCTTATTAAGTTTCTTTTTTTCTTTTTTTTCGTTTACTTTTTATTATTATTTTTAGCTTTACATAATAATTAATTTTGTATACATATATCCGCTCATTTTTGTACTTTTATAAGATTCCAAATCTTTTGTACCTTGCCAGCAAATAAACATATTTTTATTATTATTACTTACTTTCCTGTTACATTCCCTTTTTAGCAAATTTTAAAATGTTGAAATGTGAAGAAATTTTAAATGGTATCCAAATGGACTTCATTTTTGTAATACAGTATTCATTTAACTTGTAATGCCAATAAAATCGAATTAATTATTAATTCTGTCAAGGATAACCAAGGATTAACAAAATAATCTATAATTATTCCTGTTATATCAAATTAACATAAAGAAATTTATCGCTCATTTAATTCTAGAGTCATAAAAATCTTTACGACTCCTGAATCCTCATCAGCTCTCCTTAGAGTCCTGAGCCCTTTTCAATACATAAAACGCTTTTGGTTTTCAACTGTTAAAGTTAAAAAAAAAAAAAAAAAAAAAACGAAAAAATATAAAAGAAATCGTCCACGAAAATGTTGTAAAATCACAAAATTATCTACTTCTGGCAAATTATCCTTATCAAGTCATCTCATAAGATTTTATCACTAAAGAAAAGTTTCCTTCAAATTGCCATACTCACTTCATCCCTTTGTTGCTATGGCTCTGCTACGCATAATGTCCCTGAAGACAACTTTAACGTTCAAAACACAAACCACTGGAACAAAAGGTGGACCTGTTTCTAGTAGTTTTGATTTTTATCCTATGTTTTTGAGTATAATAATTTTCCAGTAAGTTTACTAAGTTATGTATGTATTCCTACGGTGGTACACACACACATATATATACGTGTATTTATTTGGTGTTCAAAGGGTTTTTCTGAAAGCTTAAAACTGTTTTGGAAATGCTGGGATAATTTACGATTTTGTTTTGCTTAAATCAGAAGTTCCTAAAAGTTTATGCTGCCGAGTTTTGATTCATTCCATAGAAAGTTGTATGATGTGGATGTGGTTACGGAAGTTTCATATATGAGTTAATAGCACTTCTGAGACCTTCGTCTCTTGAGAGCAATTTGAGAGATTATTGCTAGCTAAACTGATATAAGTATGGGTCGAAAAATGTGTTCTGTTTCAAGGTTGAATTTTCTGTTTATTTGAAACGTAAATAAAACCCAAAAAAATAAGATCTTAACAATTTTCCTGGAAAATACAGATTTTCTGTATGAATTACGAATCAGCTTTTCACCTGCCAGTTTATTTTCCAGCTGTCCTGCTTCTTTGTGACTAGATTAAAATTAATCTTATTATAGCAATTTTTCAAGAAATAGATGAATTTTTTCATCTGTACATATCGCATTTGAAGGGAGTTGAAGAATAAAAAAAGATTTAGTAAGAAATAAGCCGTAAACAAACTGATGTCCATACGAATGAACTCGAAAACAACGCCTGCAGAATATCAACATTAGGACCTTAATACGATGTTGGCTATTATTGAAACAGAAAGTATTCCAGCTGGTTTGAGACTCAATCTAGATAACACAAATGAAATCTGTATAAAACTCACATTTTACTACTCACACCGAAGTAAATTTATAAAAAGTGGAGGATGTTCCTTAAATAAATAAATAAATTGGATTCAAGAAGTTCCATTTCTAAACTACTCCGCATTGGGGAATTCACTGATATATTCATTAAAACAGTATTGGGAATTTGTAAACAACAAGTCTCAAGTAACCGAGTTTTAAGCGGAGAACTCTAGTAATTGAAAAATTCAGAAGTGCGAAAAAAGTTTATTTTAGCAGAATACTTGACCCCTCTCTAACACCAAAGAAACATTGGTCTAATCCGCCTAAATGGGGTATTCATGGTAGTGATAAATCAACAAGTTGCATAGATCCAAACGATCTTAACAATTTTTTTTGCAACCTCTATGCTGGCCGCTCCTATAATTCGTCATGTAGCTACTTTAAAATTTATAGAAGAATCAGTGAACTTCAGCTTCCGATCTGTAACAATTTCCGAGGTATTAGAAGCCACTGATAGTATCAAATCAGAGGCCACCGGTGATGATAGTATATACGATTCATACCATACGTATTCTAAGTTTCCTCGTAAGTAGAAAGATTCGATAATGTTACCACTGCCAAAGAACTCTGCTCCTAAAGATTCAAGAGATTTTCGTTCGTTAAGTATACTATGCTTTCTAGGGAAAGTATTCGAGAGGTTGATGGCTTGGCAAATAATTAATTTTGTCGTGCGCAATAGATTGCAGTCTGGGTTTCGTTCTGGACATGGCTACGAGACTGCTCTACTGAAAGTCATTACAGATATTCGAAGCGCGCTAGATAATAGTCATCTATCCGTCTTACTTCTGCTTGATTTTTCCAAAGCATTCGACAGCGTTGACTACACACTTCTTTTACACAAATTTAAAGAGAAATTCTTTTTCTCCCGAACTGCAATTAAGATGATCAGCGAGCTTCCATCCAATAGCTTCCAACAAGTCTTAGTCGATGGAGTTAAATCCAACTTCCTTCCAATCAATTGTGGAGTTTTACAAGGTTCTACTATGGGACCTTTACTCTTTACCTTCTTTATAAATGATCTTCCGCAGGTTGTAATAGATGCAAACTGGCATCTATACGCTGATGACGTGCAGATCTAATTGTTTAGACCTATTGGATTACAGGAGGATTGTATTGCTCGTATTAATAGCGATCTAACTCGAATATCCGCTTGGGCTGAATCTAACCGGCTCTTGCTCAATCCGAAGAAGTCGACTTGCTTGGCCTTTTAAAGTGGGGCTATAGATATGCGGCAACTACATCCCTTACTGCTGAATAATGACATATTACCTTTCTCCGAAAATGTTACCAGCCTTGGAGTTGCCCTTAACGACAAACTAACCTGCTGCGCTCAAGTTTGTATAGTCAGCAAAATCTATGATCGTATCTGCAGGTTATGGCTCTCAGGGAGGTTATTGTCAGTCAAACTGGTTAAGGCTCTGCTTGCCCCTCATTTGGTTTACTGCAGCACTATCTTCTCTTACCTCGACGCAGTTTGTAATCGTAAGCTAAATGTAGCATTCAAAGATTGTGTGCGATTTGTTTATGGACTACGACGCTTTGATCATATGTCACAATAAATTCCCTCAGATCTGGAATGTTCGTTGAATGCTTATCGTGATGTTACCGCCCTAAGTTTCTTATATCGTCTAATAAATACTTATATCGTCTAATAAATCGTCTAATAAATACTAATGTAGTTATTCGAATACCTTGATTTCATGCACATGCACGCCACTTCAGCCTACTAATACCCTGAATCCGCACATTAGTTGGGCAACGCTCTTACTTTGTTCACATTGCACGTAAATGGAACTATCTTCCCAATAACATTAGAACGATTCTCTCAAAGAGGATTTTCGGAGAGAAATTAATTCAGTACACAGTATCCACTCCTGACAACAATTCTAGGTAGATGTATTCAATTTATTATTGCCTTTCTTCCCTTCTCATCTTCATATTATTTTGGTTATTGTAATCCACATAGTTTTAAGATAGCTCAATTTTTTTGTTGGACTACATGAACTATTTGTGATGAAGGTGAGTTAGCTTCGGATAGAGTTTCACACTCTGTAATTGAGGAGATACTTGTCAAAGTAGTACTGAAGTTAGAAGAACTTGCGATATCGACGTTTTTACAAATTTTTTAAATAACTACTAACTTTTCTATATACATAATAGCCTGTGGTGTTCTTATATATTTTACAAAAAATTTTACCACTCCTCCTCACTCTATTTTCCATATTTAGTTCCTCTTCGTCAGTATGCAGTCACACTTTTGACACTTCTGCACTGATGTTGGCTGAAATGCGACACAATTGCGATTTGTAGAAAATAGTATCGTAATTCAGTCATAATAACTGGAATAATGACAACTACCCACCGTATATAACTTAAGTCGTAATACTTGTCGTAAATACATCTTAACAACTGGAATTATGATTTCAAAATTATAAGTTAAAAGAGTTGTATATTCATCGTATTTCATGTACATTATAACGTTGTTATGATTTGAATTAGGACCTCAAATGTGCAAATGTGAAGAGTAGTATATGCAAGCATTAATAGGCATAGAAATGTTATATAAACTGCTCACGATCGTATTAAATATTACAACTTTAGGATCGTAAACAGAGCTTTTCCAACGTTGTAAGAACAGAACTTTTCATCGTAAAGACTTTAAAGTTATAAGGTGCTAGTTGGGTAGTGGGCTCGTAACCATTACTCCGGTGCAACGGCGGCGAAATCGCAAAAATAAAGAAGAAGCTAATTTTCGGATAGCCTCGTTCCAATATCGTATTCCAATATTAAATCCGCCGGATGACGTACAGGTATGTACGAAAGCCTTCGTGGCTATTCATGGAATTACAGAGAGACGTGTAAATAGGATTCTCGAAGCAATCATAATAAATGGCTCGCCGCCATCTGACGGGAGAGGAAAACATAGTAACCGGCCGTATAAGTTACCAGACAGAACAAAACATACTATTCACGCATTTATAAAGACGATCAAAGGAAGAAAGTCACATTACTCTCCGAAAAATTCGCAGAAGTTGTACTTCCCGGAAAACTTAAATATTTCGAAACTTCACGCTATGTATAATATGGAAAATAATAATTCAAAACTATCGTATGGTACTTTTCGGCATATTTTTTCGGAAGATTTCAATATATCCTTCGGATACCCGCGTAAAGACACGTGTAGCACTTGCGATAGTAAATCGGCTGAAATATCAGTCCTACAGACGAAAACTACTGAGCTTGAAGGATTAAAGAAAAGAGCCGAACCCGAATTGGAAAAGTTACGCAAAGAGAAACAAACGATACAAACCGAAATGACTGTACACAAAGCTATGGGTGGGACATTTTATGAAATAAAACGAAAATGCAGAATGGAATCCAGTAAGAAAAGCAACGTAGAAAGCATCGCTATGGACTACCAGAAGAGTCTTCCGACACCAAACATTACAACGAATGACGTATACTACCGCAGGCATCTAAATTTCGTATCCTTCAACATTCATGTTCTGGCGACCAATTGCGTCATATTTCTACACATATGATGAAAGCGTTGCAAAAAAAAAAAAGAAGTGATGATGTATGTTCCATGTTGTACGATTTTGTGACTAACAAGCTGTCTTTAGACATACAACAGCTGGACATATTCTGTGACTCATGTTCGGGCCAAAATAAAAACTATACAGTTATACGTTTTTTACACTTCCTGACTACAAAGTTGAAGAGGTTCGAAAAGCTATGTCGAAGTCCCTGATGAATGGAGGGATGTTATAAGGAACATCAGGAGGAAACTGGATCCATACAACGTCATCGATCTCAAATCAAATTTGTTCGACAAATGGTCGGAATTCCTCGCGCCTTTCTATAAAAAGAAATGCCTTATACCGAAGAGACCGATCCGTGAAATTAAATTTCAGCCAAAACTGGTCTACCATCGAGACAGGTATTCAGGAGCATTTGAAACGATTAACATCGGCGTAAAAACATCGTTAAACAAATTGCCGAATACGAATGCTCCACGAACAAAAGTTTACAGGGGTAAGATTTTCCAATTATCTCATATCTTCCACAAAGGTCCGGTACCTTTAAATCCAGCGAAGAAATCAGACTTGCTGCATCTGACACAATATCTAACAAAAATCGAGTCAAGGAAGTTCTACTACAATTTGTTCCCGGCAGTCGTCGCTCGCAAGTCTAGATGTCATTCAAGGTGACAATATCTTATCGTCATGTACCGACGAAGATGAATAATGCGCAATTACATAATATAGAACATTTTGCTTATTCAAATAAATTAAAATTCCAGAATTTGAAAATTTACAGTGTTTTTTTTGGGAAAATATGATTTAAGTCCAACTTCCTCTAATATTTGTTTGGGAACAATGTATTAAGTCCACAGAAGTTCACATTAATTATCACAGGGGAACCAAAGTAGTTAATAATATTACAACTTTTTTCATATCTGCAAACTAAGATATACAAATAACCACATTTCATATTCAGAATGATAAATATCTAAATTAATATAAATACGGAAAGAAGTTGAACTTTGATTTGGGATTTCTCAAAATTTTGTCTTGTAGGACTTAGTGCATTGTTCCCCGGCGCCCTTCATTTTTGCATTTCATCATAGATCTGTGATGAAGCACATTGACACTTTGGTCCCAATTTTCGCGAACACTTTTCAATATCGTAATTCAATTTTCCATCAATTTTTTTTTCTAGCTTTGTAAACAGGACCTAATTTTCTTTCGACTTGGTTTTCATTCTAACGCCATTTCTTGTCGTTGACTTTGTGACGTTTAGATAGACTTCGGCTCCTGTTATTTCCATTTTCATCAATCTGTTGCAGTATTCAAAACAGAATCATTTTGTGTATGTGTACGGATTAACTCAGTCGAAACTTTCACACAATTTTCATGATCAGCAATCATTACGCAATCATTCACATTATCTTCAGGGATTAATTAAACCAAAATTTCTACATTATTTTCATCATAACCTTTAAGACCGGAGAAATTTCTGGTCGCAAAAGTTATTAAAATAGAATTTTTGTAATAATTGGGGACCTAAAAGAATGCAAAAATTAGTAAGAAAAATTGTTGAGCTCTGTGAGACTTTTGAGCTCACCCGCACGATCGTGTGGGTCCGGTTTTATTGAATACAAAATCCGCCTTATCTGTACTAAAAACAGGATGAATTACAAGAAAGAAATAATACCTTTTTTATATCATTGGTGTGAATTTTATTTTATTTTTTAAATATACAGCTTATAATTAATTATTACATGTATTTGTGTGTCTTGTACAGATCGCCATTCTCTACATATGAGGATTTTTAATATTATCTACAATTGGAAAGTGTTCGTAGCCATCGTATCTTTTTATACCCTAGATGAAATCATAGGGTATACTAAATTTGTCATTCCGTTTGTAACACCTCGAAATAATGATGGTAGAACAAAATGGATTGGACATCCATTCATAATATTAAAAGTTATTTCGATTTTTGCATGTCCGCCCGTCCGTCTGTCCGTCCGTCCGTCTGTCTGTCCGTCTGTGCGCACGATAACTTGAGAACGCGTATACCTAGAGAGCTGAAATTTTGTACACGGACTTTAAAAAAAAAGTAAAATTAAGTTCGAAAATGAGACAAATCGGGCAACTCCTTCGTGGGGTTGCCATATAAAAATTTCGACACTGCCCGAGAACGCATCGACGTAGAGAGCTGTACATGATGTTTTTACTACATTAGCAAATAAAATGTCAAAAATGGACTAATTCGGGCAACTCCTTCTTGGTGTTGCCATATAAAAATTTCGGTTTTTTACGTATACTTTGAAAACGATCAGCCCAAGACATTTTTATTGTACTAAGAACTTCTGCAGAATATGAAATCCTATAAAATTGGTTATTACCATTTTTTCTGTGCGACAAACTGTTCTAGAAATATATGCGAAAAACAACTTCAAAATCAATATTTGAACAGATCGGTGACCATACGAAATTTAATACGGGCATTCATCTAGGGTATCATAAGAATTGGTCTTAGACCAATTCTAGCTTTTTTACTTGTTACAATGCTAGGACTGTTCGCAGGAAGATTATAAAATTTCGAGTGTTTTACTGCTGGAGCTTCCTCATCACTGCTTTCACTATCGCTCTTCTTCTGTGGCGTCGAGTAGCAATAATAGCCTCGGAAATCTCTAGCCTAAATTTCAGCAAATCCAATCGGTCCTTATTTGGAATTTTGTTGTCTTTAACATTTCGATTGTATTGTATCCATGAATTTACTACTGCCAAGTCAAGAAAATGAAGAATACATTTCCATGTCCACTTTCGCGTCTTGAACCATGTACGGTAGCACTCTATTAATTGATCGCATACATTGATTATATTTGCGAACCGCAGATGGACATGCGTCTTCTATGTATCTAAACTACTTATCTGTCCATGATCTCTCTATAGCTGGTAGTCTTTTTCGTTTTGTTGGTTTTACTGATGCTTTTGTCAATTGAAAAGGAGTATGTCGCGATGTAGATGAGATAGCGTCTATTGATGTTGTGATTCTGGCGTCAATTGGCAAAAATTCCTCGGTACTATCGTCATCATCATTACAACTAGATTCCCCCAAAACAGATGGTAAAATGGTCGGATAAACAATTTCCTCTTCATCCGACAGTTCACTCAAATCCAAGTTCTCCGCTAACTTATAATAATAATAATTTCATCATCTGGAAGTTGTGGTTTCATTCTTGTTAAATAATTAATAGGGTATACATACAATAAGAAAGGATATACAATTACTTGGTTCTATTTTATATTTTAATAAACGTAAGACTTTTCCGATGCTTTTCTCAAACTGTTCTTTTACTTTGCCAATAACCAAATGAACACGCAGTAATTTTAGAACTCTCTTTAGATACCTGCAGCGTATTCGATTTTGATTAAAACTTATGTCAAATTAGTAATCGCTTGCAATCACAAGGCTCATTGGGCCATCTCACACGAGTAATCTTGATACAGTAAGCAAACCGGTTTTCTAGGGAAGATGTAAAAGAAGCAAGGAAATATTTCTCCAAAATTAAGAGATATTACTTTGCTTCTTTTACCCCTTCCCTAGAAAAGCTATTTGCATACTGCATCAAAAATACTCGTTTTGGATGGCCTATTAAAAGACAATATCTCACCTTGAAATTCTACCTGTGATAGTTACAGGCAAGTAGATGAAAAAAGAATTAGATACCGAAATTAGTTTCGCAATGCTAATTTGAATATTCCTGTAAAATTTTCCTCTTACCCTCAATTTTACTTAAATGCATCAAAACACTAAATAAGATGATCTGAACTGAATGGTTATTCAGGTGGTAAGGTAAAAATCATATATTCAAAAAATTTTAGCATTCCTATCCTCTTTTTCCAATAATTCTTTGACGTCTTCTGCAGCCATAAATTTTATTATCATTTTTGTACAATCCAATTGAATTGTGAAAGAAAATTTTATCTTTGTTGTAAATAAAACCGAACCCGCACAATCGTGCGGGTCGTTACCATTCAGTCTATACATGTATGAATCGTTGGTAAAAATTCTATAATGTCACTAATTTACCATATGTTAGTATTTTTCGCAATAATTTAAATTATTGCAATAACTAATAAACATATAACAAAAAAGTTGCGACAATACCTCATCTTACACGATTTATACAAATTTCTAACGATGAAAATAATTCATAACTACACACACATTACTAAATTAGTTTTTGGTGGTCAAATGTATTACTACAGTCCACCTAGAAACTAACTTTAACAATCATTACTTTTTGACTCGTGTCCAACCATGACACGTTATTGAAGGAAGTATGTATTAATAGCTGACCCGCACGATGTGAGGGTCAGGGCTTAAAGGGATAACTAGCGGCATTTGAATGTGTCACAACAAATGGAAACTTTCATTCTGTTCAGAAATTATAATGCGGTTAACTGCGGAGAAATCAGACATTTCCGAATTAATAATATTATTAAGAGGAGACAGTACCAAGATTAGCAAGTTTCATATATTTCTCAATGCCAATTTCTGGCAAACTATTTGTAGCAGTACAATGATTTTCATTTCATATTAACGATAACGAAGGGGTCTAGTTAACGTCGGCAAAAATTAAAAAGAAAACTATATTGGAATGGATATATTAGCTCGGAAACTTGTAAAAAGTCGTAAAAATTGAAGATTTTTAAATCAAATTCCTCTTAGTAGGAATTCCCATTTCTTTAGATTGTGACTATTTTAGAAAGACAAAGCCTAGATCTAGCAAATAACGTCCAGTTTTTGCATGTTTACTTGCGCTTTTTTTAATTATTTAACTCTAATAGTACATGTTTTCACTCTCGATATTTCACCGAGTAGAAATTGTAATATTTCATTGCAAGTTGTTGAAATACAAAGCAAAATAGCATATTTAATAATTAAGTTAAAAAAAAAATGTAGGAGAGTTAATTCTTGTTAAAAAATTTCAATTTATTTGAACTGCAAATATTAATTTTTCATCATATATTGTCGCATGTTGGGTTTCTATATTTTACGCCAGATGTCTATAACGTGGTCTTTGGTTTAGATCTAGGCTAGTTTTATATGAATTTTCTCACTTTCAAGACACAAACCTACGTATAGTAAATTTTTTTGCTTACAGGTTCGTTGCTATCTAAATTGAAACTTTTGCTAAGTATTGACTCTGCAATTCAATAATATTTTGTTCTGCTAGTAATGTGGCACAAAAATGCTCTGAAGAATCGCATACATATACCATATAACTAATAAATTCATTCAATTTGTGATAATTAATTTCAAATTTTAGTGCAACACTTTACTTAGCAAGAAATAACAAAATTCTCGATTGATAAGTGAGTGAAATTTAAAATGTTTTTCGTACAAATTTTATTACTTACACTTATCAACTAATTAGTGATAAATGATTAGTGCAATTATTTTTTTTCAAAATTCGCGTTTAATTAAAGTTTGATGGCTTCTGAACTATCAGAAAATATTAAGGCATGCTTATATTCTTTTGAGTCTATATTTACAGCTTTGAATATTAGCTGTGTTCTTTTGTTTCCGCAGAACATAGCAGAACAAGAGATACACAAAAGAACGAAATATTGACATTTTTAATATGTAAACTAAATGAAACTTCTCTGGCCACATATGGAGGAAGAGTATGAATTGTGGTAAAAAGTAGTAGATAGGATACTGGCTGAGTTGTAAAAATGTCAGAATTACAAATCAAATGCCAAAATTCCTATGGGTCGTAAAAAGTAAAATTTTTTTTTCGGTTGAACAGCGTATAACGAATCAAAATCACCAACAAAATTACATAATTTGCATTTTTTACAGATGTTTGTACAGTAACGACAATTTTCGGTTAAGTAACGTAGGATTAATTTAGAAAAACAAACTGTTGACGTCAATTGATAAAAAGACCAGAAAGATAATAATCAGAAATGTGTATTATTTTAGCGGCAGAAGGTGACCACAACAAACTGGGCAGTAGTTGCACATTATCATCGGTAAAAAAATTATTTTGCTCGTGGCAGGGACATGAATCAAAATGCATTTATAGTATACCTATTCAGTTCTCTACATCGCATTTAATTAAACTTCTACCACTTCTACTAAGTTTATCCCCGACCAAAGACGTACCCAGGGGCGGATTTGATCACTTGGCCGCCCTAGGCCTATGGAAGATTGCCGCCCCCTACTCCCTGTAAAACACGAAAAATTGAATGATCTATATCCAGTGAAGGGACCCCAGGCTAGAATTAGCGGAGTAGGCTGCCTCATAAATCTGAGTAGATTTGAAAAAAATGGAGTAGAATTAAAAATAACACTTTCCAACGAATTATTTTATTTAAAAAAACGAAAAAGTATAAAAATGTAATGAAATACCCACAACTACAAGAAAAAATCGCCGCCCCCTAAATCTGCCGCAATAGGCGCGAGCCTACTTGGCCTATAGGGAAATCCGCCCCTGGACGTACCCCACCAACACAGCGGCAAAGCTAGCCGATGCCAACCAACAAATTAAAATTAAAAACAAGTAAAATGGCTAGATTTGATCTACGACTAATTCTTATAATACCCTAGATGAATGCCCGTATGTAATTTCGTATGGTAACCCATCTGTGCAAGTTTGATTTTTGAAGTGGGTTTTCGCATATATTTCTAGAACGGTTCATCGGACAGTAAAAATCAATTTCATATTCTAAAGAACTTTTCAGCTCAATAAAAACGTCTAGGACGTAAAAATCATAAATTTTTATATGACAACACCAACAACTGGTTGCCCGATTTAGCCCATTTTAAAATTATATTTACTATTTTTATGAAACTGCCGTGTACAAATTTTAGCTCTCTACGTTAACTCGTTCTCAGGCGGTGTCTAAATATATAGTGAAAAATGAAATTTTTGTATGGAAACCCACGAAGGAGTTACCTGATTTCTCGTGAGGACTGACATGCAAAAATCAACAACTTTTATTATTATTCGAGGGTGTCCAATCCATTTTGCTCTACCATAATTATTTCTTTGCGTTACAAATGGAATGATAAACTTAGTATACTCTAGGATTTCATCATCTACGGTATAACAACTGACGAAAGATAGTAAATAAGATTAAAATCATAACAGAAATAAATTTATGTTGATAGTCTGAACAAAAACAATAATAAAAAGTACGTCATCTAGATTAAAAGCATTTACACAGACTTAATAGTTAAAAATTGTATTTCCTGTCTCACTTAATGATGCTATTCCCGTAGCTACCAGCTTAAGAGTGTTATGGAATGCATAATGCTCAGCCTTTTGAATTCTTTTTGTAAGCGCATCCTCATCGTCACCAAGCAAAATCGGTACTTTTTCTTGAACTATTATTGCACCAATATCAACGCCCTGAAAATATTGAAATATTTCCATTTAAAAACAAAGCTGGATAAATTCGATATTATGAACTCACTTCATCTACAAAATGAACAGTACATCCAGATTCTGTATCTCCAGCTTCAATAGCCTTCTTTTGAACATGTAATCCGGGATGTTTAGG
Source organism: Dioctria rufipes (assembly GCA_963924295.1). Lineage (NCBI taxonomy): Eukaryota > Metazoa > Arthropoda > Insecta > Diptera > Asilidae > Dioctria > Dioctria rufipes. Next base: position 62,297,118 of record OZ002742.1, read on the forward strand.
TAGAAGAGACGGATGGATGTTGATCAGTTTTCCTTTCCATCGTTTAACAAATTTTTCTGATAAAACTCTCATGAAACCCGCCAAACTAATTATATTAATTTTGTATTCATCTAACTTTTTCGTCATAGCATCATCGAATTCCTCTCTACTCTTGTAATCTTCGTGAGATATATACAGAGCAGGAATTTTAGCACTTTCAGCACGTTGCATACGTAAGACGCCAAGCTTATTTCAAATCTTTGCTGCTTTATGCGTAAAACGCAAATGTTCCATGATTAGGTTTTCAAATTTGGAATCAACAATTAGGACAACTCCAAGACCACAGTTGTACGTTCGTTGCATTTCATGATGAGTAATATTACCACCTTCTGCTAACTAACCGAAAACAGGAAGAATATGAAAATTGTTTGCATTCAGATGAATTTCGAGTTCTTTGGTGAGGACACGAGGAATATTTTCATTTAATCCACCTCCAGTAATATGTGCCATTGCTTTTATACACTTCTTTTCAAGCAGAGGTTTTATTGCGTTTACGTAAATTTTTGTTGGCACCAGGAACTCTTCACAAAAAAAATATTTCAATTAAAATGTAAATAGGTATGTTTTATGTTCTATTGTGACAGTTCAAATATGACAAATGTCAAGCATTTTCAGTTGAGTTTTACCAAGGGTCTGTTCAATATTACAGCCATAGCTGCTTTGATAGCACAGCAGAGCAACACTTTAAAACCTGTCAAATTTAGCCATAGCAAGAAAAAGCTGCTGCGAGATTTTGGACAGCGAAAAGCTGCTTTTTGCTTTGCAATCTCTATGTGTAAATTGTCAAAAGCTGTTTGTATTGAATTGCGAAATTTTATATTGAATTGCTACCCAAATTATAATCAGCGACCAGAAATATTGACTTTGTCTCTATCGCAAATGGTTACCACTTCAAGAAGTTTTAAATTTATTTTTATTTCCCTGTGCCAACATTTTTAAGAAAATGACAAGCACACATACATAAATATTACCATAGCTGCTTTGTTGCTTAGAGTCAGGAGTGTAAGCAACAAAAAGCTGCTATGCTAGCAGCTATCTTAAAATCTTGGACAGAACAAATGTCAAAAAGCAACTAATAAAAAGCAGCTTTCGAGTTACTTTGGACAGCAAAAAGTATACGAAAGCAGCTAAAAGCAGCTATATCTGTAATATTGAACAGACCCCAACTTCTACAACTAGAAAATTGTAGAACAGCGCCCCTACATTTTCATAGAAGATTTAAATGAAGCGAACAGCACAAATAGTTCACTTCAATCCACAGAGCAAATAGTTCTCTCCAATGTATGGGAGTTCTAGAACAAGGTACACAAAAGAACACAGCTATTATGGCTTACCTTTCCATGCTCAGGAAAGACCCGGAAATATGGTACTTGTGGCTGACCCCATGTTCAAACAAATGTATGAATCAATTTTGATCCGTTCTAAACAAGTGTAGTCTAACATTCATGAGAAATGGTCTGGAAGACCAATTTTTAAACAACCTCAGGCATAAGTTATGATGCTAACAATATTTCAAGAGTTCTTTCAAAATGCTTCTAGTTCTTATAGTAATATGGACTTTGAAAAGATACAGAACAGTACGTAGCTCTGGTTGCCACAACATTCATCTTCCCCATCAACTGAATAGGTATAAATCTTAGCACCATAAGTACCGATATCAATAGGTATACAATGTACATACGTAAAATATATAAATGATAGACATTTTATATACATAAAATGAATACTTACTCCATCATCACGAAAAACAAGAATCTTAATAGCACTAAAGTGAATTTTACTGTATACAAAATTGTATAAACAAACTGCCAAAAATTTGTGTTCTTTTAATTTGTTTACAATAATTATCCTCTTTGCTTTAATGGAAGGCATTCAAAAATCTCTCTCTCACTTTCAACAACAAATTTCCATATACATGTTTATCAAACATCCAAATGATTGCCATTTCAGACAACTTGAAAACGTTATGCATATGTACATAAAACGTCTCCACTCATATTTCCGGGTAATTAATAATTTCCTTGGTGTATAGTATTCAAAAATTTCAAGAACATCACCATGACGAAATGATTATTTCCTTTGACTTTAAACAAATAGACAAAACCGACGTTTTACCAAGACCTAAAAACCCAAATTTTCGAACGAGCACGATCAAGATCAAAACGCGACAGTTTTGTATGCTCTTCAAAAACTCAACAGCTACTAGAACAAGAGGTGGGAGGCGAGAGTAGTGTCTCTGTAGTGTATACAAGAAATATAATTGAAAGTCTTTCAGTCTGTCTATATTGCACGGAGGATTACATTGATCATTAGACAAAGGTAACAGAACCCCACCACTGGGAGATATGTTGAAGAACATATGCTTTAATCACATGAGACACGTTCAATGTGAATTTTACTGTGCTGATGACCTTTGGTACTAAAATAGATTTTCTCAAGACATTCATTAAGTTCCCTATAGAATGCGACGTCGACTGCTCTGTGCCAAGTTGACAAACATAAAATGCGTTGATCCTAGAGCCATTTCTTTCCGACCTCATATAGTTCGGCAATCTAAAAATATCATTTTGGTCAAGAGAAATGGCCGGGCATTATTCATGAAAGCACTCAATTTATATGCAATAAGTATCTCTTAGAGGATACACAATTAGCTTAATCGCCATAATATAAATCGATTAACTTCCCCCACTACTACTACTAATATTATGGTCATTTGGAGCAGAGTTGTGTATGTATGTAAGCAGTAGATGTGGTGAAATATTTATGAACTTGATTGGAAGCTAATTAATATTTGAACTGAGCATAATTTGGCTTTTACTTTTACTGGATGGAAAATGTGCAATTTAAAAAATTTCAATATTTTTAAAAATAATTTTATAAAACGACCACATTGAAAATTTGATGTAAAGCATAAACATAAAATTATCAAGCGTAATTCAATAATGTTGAAATCGTTTTAGTCGCTAATTTAATTAATTACTAAGAGTAAATTATGCATTCAGTAGTGACTTTACATGAATTAAATTCTGTACTACCATTTTAGTTGAGTGCATATGCACTTCACGCTAAAAGTTTAAATGATTTCATTTAATAAAGCTAAAAGCTTTGTAAATTATTCAATTTATTCTGTTCATAAGTGTTTTTGTTAATTCTACAATATATTGCTGGTGTTTTATTGTATTTCAATTATTAGGCCTCCAAAAGCATATTTTGCCATAGCCTGAATAATTTTGATTGCAATTTCACAATAATTTTGGAAATGAATTAAGTAAAAATTATTGTTCGTAATCAGTAATGTGAAGATATAATCATTGGCCTGTAATTAATTTGCGGTCTAGATGTAAATATTTTGAAAATTTTATGGTGAATTTAACTTTTATATGGTTGTGGATTCTGCTCAAGAGGATATTTGTTATTCTATTTGAATTATTTTAGATTATTCAGTAGATTTCTGTAATTTTTATTTAGGAAAAATGAATTTACATTATTAATCTTTATTTATTAACCTCTTCTGCCCGACTATTTCTTAGCATAGCCATCGTAGAACTTCCTGTAGTTTCATCCCTTTGGATAATATTCCAAAAATTCTATCAAGTTCTTCTGTTGGATTGTTTTTAACGGGCCCAGGTTTGCCTGTAGGTTTAGTTCATCGAATGATATAAGTCGGTATATATCCTTTATTAAGTTTTTATTTCAACATCGCTGAAGTTTTCTGACACAGTTCTCCAGAATTTTTTAAAAACAGCCTCTATCACTAATACAAAATACATGATAGCTCCCTAATTTAGTCCTAAAGTTCAAAAATCTTGGCAGTGTTTTTACGTAAAATTTACAAGAGTTTGATTTAAATTGGTCCTGCGCCTTAAACTACTATTCAATCAGAAAAATGGTCTTCTGATAATATTAAGCTTGCTTTCTTATCGTCTCAAGTCAGCTTTTATGCCAAGCTCTGGGGATACCCTATGATGCAAATCACAGCATGACAAGAGGGAGATAGGGAAAGGATTAGGGGATATGAAAAGAATGGCGGAGGTGCCAATGTATGTCGCCCTTAAACTTCCGCAGAAAAACAGAAGATGGTAAACTGTTCCACATTCGCACTGTTCGAGGTAAAAAAGCATCACGGAATTTTACTGTACGGCCGAAAGTAATTTGAAGGGGACATTGCGGCGGTCCTCGAGTGAGTTGATATGACAAGTTATTGCCACAACGTCAATGGACATGAAGGCTCTCTATTGGACAATATCCAATGAAGCTAAGGCTGTGCGACCAGGCACAGCCCATATCAGGGAATTGTATTCCATTCTAGGTATAATGTAGGACTTGTAGAGGAGCGCTAGATTTCATGAGCTGAAATATTTCCTACACCTTTTCAGAAAACCTAGACATTTTGATGCTATTTTAGTAACAGAGAAGAAGTGATATAACCAGTTTAACATACTTTAAATATTAGTGCCAAGAATGCTTAATGACGGTGAATCGGAAATTAATGCTCCATCAAATGAAATGGGAATGGTTAAATTATGATCTTGTTTTAATCAGATGAGACAGCTTTGGGTCTTAGATGCATTGAATTCGACGCGATTCACTTTTCCCCAAGCGAGGATATTGTTAAAATTGTTATTCAATGATCTAATCATGCAATCTCGTTTAACGCATGCGGCAATCCCCCTGGAGTTCGCAATAGTATCAAAGTAGTAAGCGAAAGCAAATATAGCGTCATCAGCGAAACTAAGGGCGGAGTTGAAAGTAAGGGAAAGGAGATCATTAATGAATATTAAAAAGAGAGTTGGACAGATAACAGAGCCTTGAGGTACACCGGCATTAATGGGATGAGAGTCAGGTGTTGCGCCACTTAATACAACATGTGCAACTAGATAGGAAACTTTCAATCCATAATAGAAGAGAAGGGGAGAAACCAAGTGCTTTAAGTTTAGCTAAAAGGACTGGATGTTAGACTATATCAAAGACCTTTTCTTAACAAAATTTTTTAAGAAATTAATTTTTTTCTTAATCACATGACTGCGTTTCCTCAAACAAATATTCTCAGCTGAGTAATAATTGCATAACTAAGTGTACCCTGGTCCGATAAATTCGAATCAGGGGTGGAAGCACGTAAGTTGTTTCAACCACTTTGATTCAACTGTGGTCAAAGTCGTTTCAAAATAAATATGATAGCATGAAGTATGAAACTAGTTTGGTTTATCGTAAAATTCTCCAACTGAATGTCATAGAAATGTCAAAACCAAAGTCAACGTAAAAAATTTCAATTCTTTAATTATTCCGACATGATATTTTTACAAAATGAAAATGATTTTGATGAAGACGAGCACAGATTCGCTAGAATAAAGCGTCGTAAGCTAAGGGATAACAGCAATCCTTTAGAGTTGCCCCAAAAGGAGTAAAAATATTAATACTTTGGTATATCCTTAAATTACAATAATTTGTTTTAAGTTCTCCAAAAATTTCAGGATTAAAAAGGAATGTTTAGTATTGATTCTAGAATCTGTAAAGTTTCCTGAGTGTGGTAGCCAAGTAGCGATTCCACCAATCCTTCAATTATGCGCTTCCTTAAATTTGCTTGCTAGCGGAGGATATGAAGTGAACATTGGGAATAACAAAAGTATATCAATGGCGCAAACGACTGTTTCAAAAGTATTTAGAAAAACGATTCAATTGCTGGAAAAAGAATTTTGTCCTCGTTGGATAAAATTAGAAGATTCGAAATTTGATGACTCTAGGAGACATTTCTATGATAAGTTTAAACTTCCAGGAATCGTGGGATGTGTCGATGGCACACATATCCCCATCCTTAAGCCAAGGGAGAACGAGCATATATTCTTTGGTCGAAGAGGGTTTCATAGTTTAAATGTTATGTTGGTAGGTTTACTCTTACATGACTAAATTCTATGATAAAGTATTCACTTGGCTAGATTTTCAATCATCTTAACGAAATTATTGCCGTTAATGCATCTCATGGCGGAGCGGCTCATGACTCAACTGTTTGGACTTCTAGCAGCGAAAATACATATTTCCACAGAAAATTTGACGGGGGTGACACAAGCACTCGTATTTTAGGTAACAATTGTGAAAATTAGAAACGAGTTTTAACTATACTATGTTTTAGGTGATAGTGGTTATGCACTACAGCCCTGGCTACTAACACCTTATAGGAATGCAGGCATAAGAAGTCGTGAGCTACGTTTCAATAATATACACGCTAAGGCTAGATGTAGAATTGAATGTACAATTGGAATTTTAAAAGGACGATAGAGATGTCTGAGCTCAGATAGAAAACTGCGTTTTCAACCGAAATTCGTAACATCGATTATTAATGTTTGCGTTGCTTTGCATAACCTATGCATTCACTATAATGTAAACTTTGATAATAACATGCAGACAATATCCAATAGAGAGCAAGCATCTGATTGTGAAGAGCATAACTCTAATACTAATTATCTATTACGACTAGCACAAATTATAAGAGATAGCATAAGAGATTCTTTATAAAGAGGATAAAGATATAAGGCGAAAGCTCAGTCAAAATTCATATTTATTTTTTTCAAAAATAAACAAAAAACTTCACTAATAACTAATAAAAAACAAAAACAGTTTTCTAAACAAATAACACCAACATTTTCATTTCAATATGTTACTCTATCCAATTCCATTTTTTTCAACCGGTTTTTCTCTTGTTTGATTTCCAATGACAGCTTTTTTAATTTCAGTTTTTCCTTGCTATTTTCGTTAGTTGTATGATATTTCCGTTTCTTCAACCCATAAATTTTGTCTTGCAGATCATAACTTCGTTTTAGAATTTTTTGATTTTCTGTTAGATTCTCCAATATTTTAGATAGAGTCCCACTTATTTCCTCTGCTGCTTTTACATACCTTTCGGTTGTCATTTCCGTTTTATTTTTCTTACTTTTATTTCCATTGCAATTCATTAGATTTTTACTATTCTCAAAATCCTCGGCGGATTGTTCTTGTACTTCTTCGACTAAGTCCTCACAAGTGTTTCTGCTATTCTGAGCAATATCAATTTCGTCTTCGTTAACCCCGAAAGGTTTTGCGCTTTTTATGCCATCCACAGAGGCTTCTAAGCCAGCACACTCAATAATTGCCTCTTCTAAGGCACTTATATTTTTTTCTATGTAAGGTCCTCCACCAGTGCTCTTAATATTTCTAATATTATTCCTTAACTTCGCTTTAATTTTGTACTTAATATCACTCCACGTCTAGAAGTACACAGAATAAATTCTGGTTTGAGTTTTGTGCTACAAATTTTACCTTTCGCCACTCATGTGGTTGTTTTATTGGAGGCCCTTTTTCATTGAGCGATATATTTAATTTTTTCCATAGGGAGTTACTAGTTTGCATGCTTGAGACGTTTTTAACACACCCTTTGCCAAGTCTGTGTGATTTGTCATAAATCTAACCAAAAACTCATATTGGGAATTATTAACAGTTAAATTTTGTTTTCCTTCTCCATCCCTGCAGAAAAATGGTTGTTTTAATTATTAATTGTTCCTTTAAATTTTCCAATAATACTCACATTTTAAACAAATTTGTTTTTCACTTTATTATTTTGTACTTTATTGCTGGACGATGACTTTTTTACAATCGTCCAACATTTTTTGTTTCAAATGTCAAAAACTCTTGGAACAGAGGTTGTGTGCTGCCACCATTTTTGAAACATATGTCGATTTGGCCGAAACAAGTTATGTGCTGCCAAATACAAAAAAATTTTAATCATAAGCTTTGAAACAACTTTCGTGCTTCCACCCCAGTTTGCCTACTGATTCGGACTACAGCACACTCACACATGCAACTATTACTCAAGAGTTATTAGGAGAGAGTTATTAAGCGTAAAATGTTAAGAGTCCTTTTTAATCAAAGAAAAGTATTGTGTTGGATGTTTTGAAATATCGAGAATATATTTGTGTATAAATTATGTATAGACAGTACTCCTATCCCTCGATTTACTCTGATGATAGAAAATGTAAATCGAAATCGTAGATTTTTGTACGTATAACCGTGTAAATCGAAAACCAACTAAACTGTGAATAATTCAGTCATTTATTTCATTATCGTAAAAACCATAAAACGAACGGTCTATTCATAAAATGATAAATATATAAAGGTACATAAACATAATATGTAATTCTTTTTACATATAGAAACAAGAAACATAAATTAAAAAACTTAGAAAAAAATTTAATTACTCTTATCACTTTCGTAGACTATTAGTCTTTTCTTCCTGATTGGTATGATGTCACTTTCATTACTCGATAGTACATACTTGATACGATTCAAGTTCGATATTAGATGAATCTGAAACAATTTCAGATCGGCGAAACTTGGTAATGAAATCAGTAATTAACAAATTTTGTTTGGGTTTTGGTCACATCTTTATAGACCTCCTCATATTGAATTCAGCGTTTATTAATAGACATTTCGCTGAAATAGGAGAGCTCGTTTAACATTCTGGTCATTTTGTAGAAAATTATTTCCAAATTTTCATCCTAACTCAAGTCCTTCAAAGATGACTTTTGCTGTGAACGCAACTTGTTCAGACTGCTCTTTTTCAAGATCACTATCACGATCATATGTTTCATTGATGGAATTAAAAATATGACTAGAAATATGACAGCCAATATTACCAACCCAACGGAAATAAAAAATGACTGCAGACATTTCGTTTTTTTCAATATCCATATCTTAGAAACTGTGTCAAAGCGAAATCGTGAAAAGTACTGTTCGAATTGGAGAATAGGATAGTTTTTTTGTATGAAAATATTTTATTTTCTGCGAATTATGCGCGATCTATCGAACACTAAAAAGAAAAAAGTTCTCCCACTGCTGCAGTGATTGCAGCATACAAAGTGCCTGAAATAAAAAAAAATAAAAAAATTCCTTAAAATAGAAGATATTGCCTGTATCTTGACGCAAGATATAAAATCCAAAAAAATGGCGGAGTTTTGAGAAAAAAAAAGTTCCAAATTACGCTTAATAATCTCATGGGTTTTTGCATGGCAAAGTGACATTTTATATCCTATTGAAAAACTAGAGGGTCATGGTATGAAGAAACAAATACTAAATAAATAATCCAGAAGCTATTAAGTAGGAACCTAGCAAAATCACACAAGTAGGCGCATGGGATCAGCAGTGACCCTTTGGTGACTTGTGCCTTGCGTGGGAATTGTTAGCTCAGGCCCACCAATAAATTTGAAGCTGGTAGTCGTAGACCGACTTGATCGGATATCTACGATATCAGTGTGTACCTAAGTCGTGAGTACTCAGCACACACTAGTTGTCTGGAAGTAGTCAGCCGTGGACGGTGGGGATTAATAGCTTCGACTGTGAGCTTGAGCCGTGAGGCCTTGTCTTACACTAGATTGATGCAGATGTCCTCACATGTCTGAGGACCGCAGCACAGTTACAGGCACAAAAGTCAATCAAGTACACTCTAAATTGAGGAAGGGCTATGAGAGTACGTAGGCGATTTCAATGGTCAGTTTGAATTCCAGAAACAACCGAGAATGTGCTGGGTGTGTTACCAGTAGGTTGGAAGTTGTGCCAGAAAAATAATATGCAGCTTATCCTATCCCACGAATGCTTCTTGAAGAACCCCAATATGGCTTCAGGCAAGATAGTGTTACTACCGGCATTGTCGAGTACTTCTAGACGCTGTTGATGAACCTGTAACAGCTGCTAGTAGCGTAAATGACCATCTGACTTTATGTTTCGTTGAGGCTGGCTGAACCAGTACTACAATCTTTGTGGATAGTCAGTTAGTGGCCGAACTAGTTGAAACTTTTTTCTCGTCCACAATTAGTTGCGTTATTGTCTTAATACAACTCGAGTCGGACTGTCGTAAAAGGAAGCATCTAAAAAGAAATGTAACGGGACCGCTATTTGAGCGGGTATGAACATAAGCCTTCTGTAAAATTGTGCCCGATTAAAAGACGCTTGTTGCTGAAAGTTTTAAACTTGATTCTTTTAATGATATTTCATTTATAGTTCAGAGTTCTTAAAACATTATAATATTCCCTTTAGGAGAAAACAAACTTAATCGGTATACATCGGACATACAAAAAAAACTAAACTGCGGAATGTTAAGTCTGACATCAGAATGATTTTCTTAATTCTTTATTTTCCTATCTTAATAACGAGGCCTACTTCTCACACCCTCTTTAGTTCGCAAAGTGGCTTTTTGCTGTACATAGCGCAAGCCCTACAAATGTGTTGTGGTTGTCCAAGTTAGTTCGCGAACGCCTCGTCAAGCCGCCACAAACACAATTTCTTTCTAGAAATTTAAGTAAAGAACAAAATATTCATAAACAAGAACAATGCAATTCGATAACTAAACCTTATTGCTTTAACCAGTACGAGTACGAACATTTTCAAAATAGTGTTCTAAGATGAAAACCTATTGGAAAACGCAAGGTCGAGAGAAAATGCGTTCTACATTTATTGCGCGATTAAAATTCCTCTGACCCCAGGGTTAATAGTAGAAACCTCTCTAGTTTTAAGCAAATAATCCTGAATGAAATAGCCCCCAGCAATTTATCCTCAGTGTAAGTTTACGTACTTCTTATATTGTGTGTTTATAATTTTATGGTTATCATTATTCTACATTTATTCTTATTAAGTTTTTATATAATTTTCACGTTACGTGGATTTTCTTTCATATTATTTACCCTCCTTTACTATTATTCTTACTTTTCTTTTTATTTTCATTATTTAATATTATTTTTCCCCTTGAATTCTGTTTTAGTTCAAATTTTTAATCTGAACTTTTTATTTTTTACTAACTATTATTATATTAGTTCTGAAAATGGTTTTTAGTTTTATTTCATTTGTCTTTCTTTCTTCCTTACTATTTTTTCTCTAATAATACTTCATAATAAATATCGTAGTATTTATAGGATAGTACATAACTGGACCAATCACTGTATCTGTATATTATCGTCGTAACTTTTTAAATAAATAAATAAAATAAATAAAATAAATGAAATTATAAATCAATCTCCCAAAAAAGAAGTACTGTTTCTCATGGCTCTCAGATTTATTCGAAAACACACAGTAGAAAAGTCAGGACGAGAATAAAACTAAGTCCTATAGATTCGCATAGCAAGGAGTATCAGATGCGTTACTCTAGTAAAGCATGGGCAACAATCCAACAATCCTCATTGCAAATATTTTTGAGAGAACATAATTGAATTCTTGTCAGCACTTCGAAAATAAAAATGACTTCAAACATTAAGTTCTGATCGAAAAAAGAAAGTAAATAAAAAAAAAGAAAGAAAAGCAAATAAAAAATAAATAATTCAAATTTCGAGTTAAGATGAACTTTACCAGTACGTCAGCATACCAACAAACAGTTCACTCTACAAAATTCGGGCGTTATCGTAGTGTGCGTGTAAACCATTCATCACATCATCAAACATTCAGCTGCAGAACGATAAGTCTTTGTCTTATCCTTGGTTACGAACATCAATCCTGAAAGTCCCATGAGGTCAGTTAATTTGAGAAAATGCTGAAGGATGGCAAAAAGGCGAAAGTGAAGCTTTTGACACTTTTGGTTTGGGATTTCAATAGCCCTAGAGGTTCAACTTGATAAGGGTTTACCCTTACCTACCTACTTCCGAAAGGAACATGGTTCTCTGGCATTTGCACATTTTCGTGCGTTTTCAACATGAGAGTTCTCACTACTTAGCAGAGGGTGTTCCATCGGAAACGTTTTAGCATATTTTTCGATTTCACATACAACCGGCTTATTCATATATGAAAACTTTTAGGGCCTTCGTTATGGGGGCGTTGAATCGAACAGGCAGCAGAAGTACATATATCCGGATTACATTACGCCGCATTTGTATACACTTAGAGAGATAAGAGCAAAAAAACAAAACAAAAATCCTGTGAAACGTAAGGAATTTGTTTTTAACGACTTCGGCAGTTTTTGTGGAAGTTTTTAAAGGTTTGCGAATGCCTCTTTATTTTGTTTCTATATTTCCATATGATGTGGGTAACATCTTCATTGTTCTTTCAGATTATAATGGAACTTAATAAGCATAAAAATGGATGGACTCTTTTACTAACAGCTAAAGCAAATGTGTTTTTATCACAATTCCATAAACTCTTAATGGATTTTCGTGCCTTGTGGATAAATCCTACCGGATTGCTTATTATTTTTTTTTTTTTATTCATAATGGCTGATATTACATATGAGATTGAATCCTTGTTATTTACTTCAATATAATATATTAAATACCAATATTCATTTACCTAATTTGTAATTAATTGAGCTATTTTTAGCTTATAATTACACAATACCAGAATATAACTTCTAGGTTTTTTCCTCAATTGTCCGAGAAGATTAGAGATATGTGTTATGTGTCGATATTAAGTTGAAGCGGGGTATGGTGACCTAAAAGGAATAAATATTAAAATCTTGTATTCAATTTGATTGATTCTGCAAGGAATTTTAATTTTAAATTGTTATGAAAAAAAGACCAAGTACCTGTATACATGTTGATATGCATTTTCTGTAAGATGGGTGGCATCAGTTCGGATTTTAAAGGTGCTCTTGAAAATAACAGTAGTACGAAGGCAATCAATTAATATACATTTAGCCACATCTATCATAAATGCACGATGGATCACCCAACGGCGGATCCAGGAGGGGTCCTGGGTGGTCGTGACCCCTTTAAGTAATTAAAGTAAAAATATTTCGTTAATTGAGTTATTAAAAAAAAAATATATTATTTATTTATATAATTCAACTTCAATAAATTATACAAAATATTTTTATTCGAAAACTTAAAAAAATAAAAATTTATTTCAATGAATATTATTGTATGCATGTTATGTATGTGTAAGTGTATAGGTTGTTCTCAGAGTTTGAGTTTGGGACCCCAATTTTGGGTGATTTAAAACCCTCGAGAAACACTTCTTAAGCCACGAAACAGACCCCCTCACTATCATATCAGAGCCTTAACTTAGTTCTAACTCCTAATATTCTAAAATATTTGCAGCGTTATTATATACAACCACTGACATGTATAATATGGACTGACTACGTCCATAAAAATACATTGCAGAAAGTGGGCTCACCTCTATATAACGTTTTCTTTCGGTCTATGCACCAAGTACCAACTGAAAGAAAACTGTACAAATAAATAAGTAGGTTTGTCGAAATAAATGTTTTTAAATTAATTATTTTGGGTTAATTAGTGATAAAAGTATTTTACCAAAGGGATACTCAACAGCTTCAACTTCTCGCCAGTGGTTTTTTCGATGTTGTACCGACGTAAGAACTATTTTTGACACAAAAAAATGTACCCGCATGAAATAGCATATCGAGCAGTCCATATCGTCAGCGTACATAATGGGCCGAGGACTGAGCCATGAGGCATATCTCGAAGAGTGGTTAGCAAACACGATACCATTTGGCCAGCTCTGACCACTATCAGGGTCATGGAGAAAGTTACTAACCAATGTTATTGCAGATGTACTGAAATTGCACTCTCGAGTTAGTTTGGATAGCAAAAAGTTGTTGTCAACACAGTCAAAAGCCTTCGAAAAGTACAGGAGGACTAGAGTTGTAAAATTACCCTCATCAAATGAAGCTCTAATATCCGTGGATACTTTCACAACTATAATATGAACGAAAACCTGATTGGCATGGCGAAAGAATAGAAAAATCAGGAGAAATGATGTTTTTGATGATAGGTTTGTTCGATGAAAACACCGCGTAAAAACACCGTGTAAATTTTCCCCTACAATTTTCCCCAAATTTACCCGAGGTTTTGTGCACTCATCGAACAAGTTTTTAAAACACCGGCCGTGCGTTCAGGTGTACACACCGATGTGCTGAAAAGCACATCGGTGTGCACATCACATCATTGAACAAGTAGGGATAGCACCTGAACGGTTGGTGTGCACTTCGATTCGAAATGTCATTTGTGAAAGTTCTTTAAGAATAAAACTACGCTAAACGTCAAACCTACTAAGCGCACCAAGCCACGACGCTACCAGACCGTAGTGTAAAATGTGCACACCGATGTGCTGGGGAAATGACAACGCTTCGGTCGCCTGAACGACATGATGTGTAAAAATGTGACATTATGTGATATTCTGCGTGTGGCTGAACGCACGGCGGGTAAATCTAATATAATGACATTTCTCTGACAGTTCTCCTGAGCATAATTTAACTTCTAATTTCCAGTGATTTGTCAAAATTTATTTATAAAATAGGTGAAATAATTAAAAATTTAAGAATAAATAAATATTAAAATGCACAAAAAATATTTCTCAGTTTTTTCTTAGTTAAATATTCTTTTATTAGTTTTTTTACATCGAAATTATCGCCTTTTCTGTAACTTTACTATAAAAAAATGACAATTGGTTCATCTGTGACCAGATATAGCTCCATCATTTCTACACTATTTTCACATTTATCATCAGATCTTTTGTCAAATTAATAGTTTGGATGATCAAAATCTACAGAAATGATTTTCTCTATCCTGTTGGCTTCTTCTCGAGCCACTATTAAATCCTTTCCTGACATCTCATTTAAGAATTTAGAGAATTTCTTATATGTTGATTGCTTCAAATCTATTTGCTTAGTAGCTACAGGGATAACGTAAAGTCTATAAAAATTACTTGTTAATAATGGCAAAGAAACATTTGTACGATCAAATTTCTTACTAGAAAGGCAGATCTTAAGATTTCATCCATGTTCTACGACCTTAATCGCCTCCTCAAATATTTCCTTATAATTTTTATTCGAATTTCCTATGTGCATACTATCGATGGGTATTTTGTCAGCTAATTTCTTATCCAACTTCCTTATATAGTCTGAATTTGGTATGAGCTCCACGATTTTTTCACTTTCATATACAGCACTCAACCGCAATCACCGAACAAATTCCATATGACAGTTCACAAATGACAAATGTCAAACGTTTACCCCTAGAAATTTTTAGTGCAAGTTCGGGGCACGAAATCAGAAACACCGGTTTTTCATCGAACAAGTTTCTGTAACCCCGTGTAAGCCCAGGGTTTTCAAAAAACAAGATAGTGAAGCCTGGTGTAGCCCGGGGCTTGCCCGGTGTTTTCATCGAACAAACCTGATATATCGTGCGCCCACACCGCTCAGCCTGATCTTAACAGCCATCGATACTCGCTTTTTGTTAAATCCATCACCGAGTCTAAAGCTGACCACTCCTCTCTCCCTTCTACTAAAGGGTCGGCAAAAATTTCACCAAGTACATGAGTGGCTGGGTAACGAAATGCCTCCTGAAATGTGGGTTTGGAAGCGTGGAACTGATGGAAACCTCGAGCCAATTACCACCACTAATACAGCTCCTGACACCGTGCTGACTTCAATTTTTTGTTGTTGCATTGGAAAATCCGGATGTCGAAAAGCCGGTTTTTTATGTAGTCCAGTAAGCTTCGACTGCTTGGGTTCATGTACAAAACGGTTTACCTGTAGATGTCATAGAAGAAGAAGACGACGAGTAACATAGCAAAGACGAACTGATTTGCTTTTTCTGTATTAAAATAAACTTTTAAAATCTATTTTATCTCTCTGTTAAAGTATTGCTCGTATAGAAAAAATAAATATCACCAAATTTGTAAGAAATTTTATGTAGAAACTTTTGTCATCAATAAACATTATGTTATTCGTACAGATATCCGAGATATGAGCAAAACAGGTATAACTGTACCAATTTATAAAACTACACGAATTATTTCCCTTGATTTTATTAATTTTCTCGAACGAAATATCTCTAGATCTTACTGGATGAAACACAGCTTTACAGTGTGCTGTTCGTATCTTCATTTTTTTGCCATTGTAACATATCTACAGCCGTATATCAAAAACTAGTAATAGAAACGTTAACAGGACTACGCCAGGCATTTTATGGCATTTCAGTAGTCTTTCTAACGAACAAACTGTCTATATAAGCAGAAACAGCGCACAGATCATTGCATTCCTTTCTGAGCAATCATAGGTAATGTTTTAAATTACCAAACTGCCAAGGGGTATTTTAAATTATACAACTGGATTTGTTATTAGACATGTGCAATATTGTTACTTTTGTTACCCGGTACTCGTTCGTTACTCCACGAAAAATATTCGTTACATTCTAATTCGGTATTTTAGGTAAAATACTCTTTAAGCAGTATACTCGTATTTATTACTTAAACAATCTTTTTGTGAAAAGGAGTATTTAATTAAATATGAAAACAATAGTACCCAATTATAGTTCAAGAATTGAAAAATAAAAAACAAAATATTTCAGGAGAAAAAAAATACCATTTTTCAGAAGTAAATTAATAGTTTTTAAGAAATATTTTGATTAGCATGGAGCAAGATTAATTTCTCAACATTTTCAGGAAAAAATCGATTCCTTCTATCTCTTATAACTAGTTCTGCCGTATAGTCGAAAATATTCTTTCAGAAGGAAGAGAAGTTGCAACTGATCCCAAATATTTTGTTGCAATTGCCCTTTGCTCTAAAGAAATTAAGTGGGTGTAACTCATGCTGGATTCTCTGATAGTTTTCGGAAAAGTGAGAATTTTATTTTATAGAAATTTCAGCATGTTGCCCAAAGCGAAATTCTTGTTTTTCTTAAAAAATTGAGGTAGGGTGACCCGTTGTACGAAAAATTCATTAATATGAATAATTTGAAAGGATCTTGAAGCTACTCAAGTCGGGTAATGATTTCCTCACTTAATTTTTGTTTTTAACTCGTTTTCTCAGTCGCATTAGGGCAAATGCATAGATAAGTTCTTTCATTCATCAGAAAATCGCTTGCATATATTTCTTTGTTTGTTCCAAACGAGGAATTTTTCCAGATTTGTGCGGCTGTTTCCTAAAGTATATAGTATAGAGTTCGAGTAGACTGTGACATTTCCATACCAATTTTAGTGACAGTAAAATCACAAGCGAAAGTTTTACTGATGATTTTACTAGTGCAGTACAGAGTTTTTAGGTAAAAACTAAAAGTTCCTTCTATGTAAAATAAAATAGACGGCACTATTAATTCTCCACACATTTTACTAATCATTTTAATGCACAAAACCTTATCGAGTTTGGGCATAATAAAATTTAACGGGTTCTTAAAATATTTCACACTAAAATCGCGAGTAAATTTTAATTTATAGAAAACAAAATAAGTCATTTTTACATTTTGATAAAACAATTTTAATTTTCAGAAATAGAAAATGTCAAAATTTTCCAGTAATTTATTGCTTCGCGCATTAAAATGCCTAGTAAAATGAGTGGAGTATATATAATGCCATCTATTTTATAAAAAGGAAACCTTCAGTTTTTACAACTCCGTATTGCACTAGTAAAATCTTCAGTAAAATTTCGGCTGCCGATTTTACCAGCTCTAGAATTTGTATGGAAATGTCACATTTTACTCGAATTCGATACTAGACTCAAGGCATTAAGTGACTGGTAAAATGTTGGCATTTCCTATTTCTATGGCAATTCGTAGTTTTTTTTTTTTATTGATTGAAGAGTTAAAATTGTTACTGTGGTTTCTCCAAATTAACGTACATCAAAATTTTACTAGCGATTTTAATGTGAAATATTTGCAGACCGCGTTAAATTTTACCTTGACCAAACTCGATACTAGGGTTAACTTCTTATTAAGTTAACTTTAGCACCACCACCCACGTTTTTCAGCACCATGATGGGTGAGTCAGCCAACATACACCAGAGTACTGGGGATACCACGCCACCTTGCGTGCAGCCTCTCTCCACCAGCACACTGAGAGAGGTACGGCCACTTACATCCACAGTTAAGTATCGTCGTCTTAACATTTGGTCGATCCATCGCACAGCAGTGCGGTCAATACCATGTCGATGGGCTGCCTCACATAGCGACTCGGGGCCCCCGAGTCGGGGGTGGCCTTGTCAAAAGCCACAGCTTTAAGGTGTTAGTTTTCCTCTATTTGTAATTAGTTTCTTGTTTTAAGCAATTTTTGTTTGCGTTAATAAATATAAGTTTTTCAAAATTGAATGACTTATCATTGCAACCAGTTCCAGAATTTTTTTAGACAACCTAATCAGAGGTTCGTACAACTATTGAAACCGATAGGTAATATCTAGAAAAGCAACCAGATTGTATTAATTTTAATTGAATTAAAAGCAAAAATTGTATAGCCACCACAAAATAAGTAGAGATTCCTGCAAATATCCGACAGACGTAAAATTTAAAGATATCCGTGATGTTCGACATGATGATTGGACACATTTTCCAATCAAATATTTTGTATTTCCTGAAGCGTTGCTTTTTGTTTTTTAAAGATTCCATGTCCTTTTCAAATGATTAGTTAACTCTCAATGACTTTAAAAATTTTATTAATTTTTTAATTTTTTTTTTATTTTGGTTCACGAGTATAGGTACGTACCTACATACGAAATTTAATAAACCGAAAAGAGATATTGATTGTTTAACCTTATTTTGTTATAGAAAATTTGGTTTAATTATTATGATTGGAACATATTTAATGCAGTTAACGAACTATAAAAATAAACCACGTATGGTAGACTAAAACAAGCTAAAAAGATTCACTTTGTAAAAAGGTTTTCACTGATTTAGCTGTCATCAAGATTTTCCTTTTTTTTTTTTAATCTTAAATCTTTCTGACTATAAGAAGTGAACCTCAAACATATTTATATAAGACAAATATAATTTCCTCCAATTTGTTACCATAATTTCTCGAGAAGCTTAAAGAAAGCCCTTAAATCAGAATATTCTTTATTTCCACAGTGTAAATAGAATCCACGCCCATTTAATTACTTCCCGTCGATAAAAATCTCTCTCTCTCTCTCTCTCCTTCTGTCTTTTTGCCTATTTGTTTACTCCACCAACATTAATTCTTTTGGACTGAATTAAAAAATCTACCCTCAAAGACTTTCGTCTTGATTAACTGCCTACAGCAAGGATTAAGTGAAAATAAAATACGAGAGATTTTTATAACCCCGTCATCAATTACCATCTCTTCTCAGAGATTTTGGGATTGCAGTTAATTTCTAGTCAATTTTCTGTAGATTGTATCACACTAATTTGTCTCCTCCATCACAATATCCTAGTTTTATATATGTATGTATGTACTGGAATAGAATTGGACTTAATAAATGTTTCTTTTCAGGAACTCATCACGTACAACACAGCATAGCTGAGCAGTCTCATCAATCAGTTTGGTTACTGGCAAAAATTCTATCCAAAAACCCACCAATCCAAACCCCTTACAAAAAAAAAAAAAAAAAGGGATAAGAATCATCTCCCTATGAATATCTACAGCCCATCTTCAAATAGCCTACTATGAGCAATGTCGGGTAGCAGTGATAGGGGAGGTGGTGAATAAATAAGCAGCAAACAAAAGGAACAAAAGGAGGAGAAAATCGGTGGATCTAAATGACTGGGCAGCCCGTTAATATCCCGTGCAAGGGCTATTACTCTCACAAATTCTACAAGGGCTGCGAAAACCCGAAAAGTGGCCGATACACCAAGGGGATCATAAAACAGGCACTAAATAAAACCAGAAGAAAGCAGCAAGGGAGCAGAACCATCCAATTGTAGCTATCCAGCGAACAATGAAGGTCAGGAGTTGCTGGTTCGCACTACTGTTACTTGGATCAAGTATTATTTCCGGTAAGTGGCCCTCAACTCCTTATGGTCATTTCATATACTTTCTTGCCACTCTCAGATGTTTTCCTTTTGACCGGTTCTATCACTCCGCCTTATTCCTCTCAGGAGGCCATCATGATACCTTCCTACATAGATAACCATGGCTAACTTGAATCGAGTCGAGTTTTTTCTCGTCCTTTGTTTGCGGATTAGTTTCACCAACGAAAAACTATTTATGGTATAAGTTAAGAAACAAAAAGCAATTCAAGTAGTCGTTTCCCTTTATTTTCACTATAAGCCGGTCGAAGTTTACCATCTTCTTTTGTAGTTGTTTTGGGGGTTTTTTTTTTTTAAGTAGCTTGTGCTAAGCTGCACGAAGAATTTGTTGAATTACTTTGGACTAATTGCTCTAGCCAAAAAGCCGAAGGGCTTTAAAGTTGTGTTCTTTAAACTTAGTTAATCCCTCCAAACACACAGATTTTAGGCCTTAATGTTGGCATAGAGCACGTGATGTTGGATTCTTTTTTTTTTTTTTTGTTTTTTATTATTATTTCTTGAATTTTTCGTTTTGTTATAAATCCACGTCCCATATTGAATCGAAGTATCTTGAAATGTGAGATAGAGGCACGAGTCAGATACTTTTTAACTTGTGTAAGAATTTTAATGGAGTTTTCCTTTTAGAAAAATTCTTTAGTATAAAATTTAATTTCAGTTTTCATTTATTTATGTGAAATGGACTTGTAGTTTGCTTTTTTTTTAATTTTTAATTTTGTTTTTAAGTTGTGGGTTATTTATTATTTTTTGTTGTTGTTGTTTTAAGTTTTCTTTTTTAATTGAATGACTACAGCTATTTTTATGGTGACACGGAATATGAAGATTTATGTGAGAATTTTTAGAAAAATTTAGTTCAGCACACAGGAAATTGGGTAAAATTGAATTTAATTCAATTTTAAATTTCAATTTTTATTTAATCAATTTAAGGGTACATTAATAAGCTTAGTCCGATCTTATAAAACTACCACTAGATAATCAGGAAAAGCGATCTCTAGAGAGTTGTCTCTTTAGATAAGTCCTGTGAACATTGAATCTCTGCTGATGAGGAACTGGTGTAATAATGCAGAAACTAACAAATATTGTAGTCCATTGTCACATACATAACTGGCTGGGTGATCACCAATCCGATAAGACATTAGAGTATTTAATCCCTCAATTACCACATAATACAAAAATGATGTACGGAATCTTACTGTAGTTATCTTTGGCACTGGGCATGGCTCACTTAATGCCTTCCTCCACCAGAGGGGGCTAAGTGAAACCCAGGAATGTTTGTGTGGAGGCGAGTGTGAGGACTGGGTGTATGTTTTGTGTGAATGTCCTATGTACGGTAGTTTAAGGGACTTAAGTAGCATGGGAATAGAAAGAGTTGAGGGAAGATATGTTTTCAGCAATGTACTGAGTAGCAGAGAAAGGTATCAGTGCATTAATGCATATGCAAAAGAAGTTTTTAGAATAAGGAGGAGAAGGTATGCTAGGCAGGAAGTTATATAAGCTGTATGGAGGGCCATCAGTCCCGGGCATGCATGAAGCCCAACTGAAGTAGCGTAGACTATACGTATTTGCTACGAAGCCTGTCCTGAGGTTTTTCAGGTACCACGGGGTCGGTGCCCATGACACAGGCTGTCATGCCGACATTGCTGAGGCCCTTCGGGGAGTAACGTGGTGGTTGTGGTTGATGCCCATATCGCGGGCAGAGTGAATACCTTGTGATTGTTCGCTGAACGTTCACTGCTCTTGGTATGATCTTGCCGTGCAGTTGCGCTTAATCAACCGGGTGCCGTGACCCATAGATCGGAAGAGATGTTAGATAGGTCTCGCTCCCATCAGTGAGAGTGCCAAGCATGCACTTGCCGTCGACTGATGCTTCAGAAGCAGAAATGCAACTGGAGGGCAATGATTGACGTCACAAAATCAATCCGAGTGTTGTGAAGAACACCATATGTTAGAAAAAATAATAACGACAGAATAAAGCCTGAAACACAGTGCTGGCTTTTCAAACCTGGCCGGCCTCATCAACTTTGACAGTTCTGTAGAATATATGAGATCAGGTTATCAAGCTCCCAATTGGAAAGTTGGTGAGGCCGGCCAGGTTCAGGTTGAACTCGAGTAGGTCTACTTTCTACTCTGCTGAAACTTTGTCAGCTTTGACAGCTAATTGTTTTTATCATTTAATGCCAGCATTGTTTACGGGAAAAAGTGTACGGGAAATTTGTTGAAAAAAGTTTGAAAACATATTTAACGTGAAATTTATTTTTCTTGTGGTAAATTATTACAAAATAATTGCAATTTTAAAGCCAATAGCCCAATTAACATACATACAGAAATTGTAAAAGTTCGCATTGTGAGTTGCAAAAGTTTGTGAGGCTCATCAGGTTGAGGTTCTTAATGTTATACTGAGGTTGAGGTAGGAAAAGCTAGCACTGTGTTTCTCGCTTAAAATATAAATGAAGAAATGTTGCAAAGCCGTGGAAAAAGGGATCTTAATCCTTAAGAGCCACAGAATCAGAAAGACAGAAAAAATCGATCACGAACGTAACATGTACAAAAATTAAAATAAAGAAGGCAACATATAAACAAAATCCTGACTTAAAATAATTCAGCGGAAAAGCTAAAGATGTGAAGAAGTCAGCAGAGGGAAATAAAAGAATTTAATGTCACTCACCAACAAAGGTACACGAACAAACCAGTTAATTAGAGGTTAGTTAGAACAACTAGTGCAAAAATGAAAACAACAAGGCAGCCCTAGCCACAACAACTATCTCAATCAAAATCTTCCATTCAGGAGGAGAACTACTGAACATAACGAATACCATTGCAGAAGTCTTATAGCTTATCCCAAAATAGATATGGACCAAAGGAATGGGTATTATTTTCCAGTAAGAAAGGAATTAGTACAGTATAGGTTTGTGAGAAAAATGAGATTTAAAAGATTCTTGTAACTGGCATGCACTACTAATTACTAAGATCGGTAAATAAGATACTACCTCTAAAACTCCCTCGAGAAACATCCGGGAAGAATAAGCAGAGAAGAATGTGGATCATCGAACTAATCATAGAACAATTAGCAAAATGGGAGTCTCACCTGGCGGATTTCGAAAAACCATTCGATATCGTAAATCACGGAAAAAATTGAATGCACTAACTAGCAAAGGGCGAAGGAAAATATACAAGAAAAAAAAGAATATGCATATCAAAGCAATCTAGAATGATGACGAATCTACAATTCTTTGCATTGAACACTTGAGTGATTCAATATGAAACACTTAAATCTGGAGCACAACAAGGATGTCCTATCTCTCCTCTACTATTCTTCCGTACATTAAAGTAGGCAATCAGAGATAACCATACTGATGAGACCTCTCTGATCGCTGGGTCAAAAAGTTCGATTTCTCTGCATTCTCAATGCATTTTAGAAATTCATTAAAATTATTTTCAATGAATTTCAGTCTGCTGTAGACGTGAAATAATTCACCTAATAAAGAAATTAGATGAGCATTAACTAACCGACAAGAAAATCTAATTACTATTCCCCTCTTTCAACAGCAAAGATAAATTAAGATTCCAGATAGCACAATATGCAAGGGACATTGGGCTTAAAAAAAAAAAAGAAATGGAAAGTAAAATTCATGAGAATCAACATGACATTAACGACTCTATAATAAGAAACACAAACTTCGAAGATCTATTACTCGTTAAGAATTAGAATAGAGTCCAAGAGGGAAAATAAATGTAGGAAGATTAGAAGCTACATGCAGAGGAGCCGTTAATAAACAAATACTTAATTGAAAGTGGAAGAACTTGGATAGAAATCAAAAGGTTGACCGAGAACAGTCAGTTTGGGAGGTTATGTGGCTCCTAAGTAAAGTAAGGAAGGATAAAAACCCTTGAAGCTTGTTTACGATCTGCTATACAGGGTTTTTCCGCCCAGGTGGTCAATAGAGCAGGAGATGATAGTACACACCTAGGCAAAGAAAAATTTGTACGGCAGGTGGGGGGGGGGGCATATCGACCGTTTAGGAATTAAAAATTATAGGGCGTACGGTCACAGTTAAGAGCTCTTGGCCTTTGCAACGACTGCACCTCTTCATCCAAGAGTTAGGGTGGTCTAAACTAAAAATTTCGAATTTTATGACCTTTTTCTTAATCTGACTTTAATTTATTTTGGAAAAAGGTCATTAACAAAACTTATTTTTATAAAAACTGTAAACTGTGGTTTCTCCTCCTTAATTTGAACTATTACATCCTATGTGCTATCTGTAATCGTGAAAGTGTGATATTAGCTCTTAACCGATTCTCAAAGCTATTCTGAAACTTATTTTCAAAAAGATAATTTGCACCCTCGGTGACTCTAAACACGTAATTTTGAAACAATTAAAAAAGCTAGAATTGGTCTAAGAGCAATTCTTATGATACCCTAGATGACTGCCCGTATAAAATTTCGTATGGTCAACCCATCTGCACAAGTTTGAATTTTGAAGAGGTTTTTTCGCATATATTTTTAGAACGGTTCTTCGGACAGAAAACATGATTTTAACGAATTTTATAGGGCTTCCTATTCTGAAGAACTTTTCAGTACATTAAAACCATATAGGACTTATCGTTTTCACAGTATACGTAAAAATCCGAAATTTGTATATGGCAACACCAAGAATTGGTTGTACGATTTCGTCCAATTTTGAAATTAAATTTACTATTTTTATGAAAACACAATGTACAAAATTTCAAACTCTCGACGTTGACACGTTCTCAGGTAGTGTCCAAATCTGTAGTGAAACACGAAATTTTTGTATGGCAATACTACGAAGGAGTTACCCGATTTGTCCCACGCGTGCTTGAGGTATCGTGTGGATGGATAGACGGACGGACAGACGGCCTTTAATTTTGTGCAATCCATTTTGCTCGAGGCGCTCAGCGCTAAAGCGGCCTAAGCCACAATTTTTTACAATAGAGATAATTTGGTTACTTCGGCTATTGTAGCATATATTTTTTTCGTTTTTCTTGTACGAGTGGAAGAGATTTTTCACCATTACTTAAGGACGGCTCAAACTATAGCTAAGGCCAATTTTTGTCATTTATAAATTTTGAAAATACGGTTTTTATTTGTTTTCATCTTTGTTTATGAAATTTTGTCGCTTAAGCCGCTTTAGCACTGAGCGCCTCGTGTTACAAACAGAATGACAAACTTTGTATACGCTATAGTATAAAAATATCGGCAAATTTCGGTATGACCTGAATAGGTTGTGAGCTAATAATTCTTTAAAGACAAGAGTCCACAGTTTCCAGATTTTATAAAAACAAGTTATATTAATGACGTTTTTGAAAAAAAAATAGAGGTCGAAGTAAAAAAAAAAATTCTGCCTAACAATGGCAACTAGAGCTTGAGACCCAGCATGATAATTTCTTAAATGTAAATGGTTAATATAACTTTTAACGAAGGGATTATTCTTTGGGAGGAGAATGGGACATTTAGTTTCATAAGGTATGTTCGCATTTTGCAAACGCCCTCCTAATCGCAAGAGCTTGACTTCGGAATGAACATCAAGGAAAGGATTGAGTTTTTTGATGTTACTCTTAGGGCTTATCTGATTTCCTGTGTTAAGTGCGTTTATCTCGTCTGCGAACGCTAACTGTTGAATATTGTACACTATTCGCATAAAGGAGCGATCAACCTCTTGTGCTGATGGATCCCTTCCAACTATGGTTGTGTATGTCTTCTTCTGGCATCTTCGAACGAAACGAAGTACATACGCAAAAACTCTGCACATTCTCATAAAGTCACTTCTGTTTTTATAAAGTGCAGCGAAATTTGGTGAAACTGTTGCTAACAACGATACCTTGGTTGCTCTCTTTTCTGCTATGTTATTTCCTACCTTACGATTATTGGTTTTTGGCCACAACTCTTCTGTTTTGTAAAGGAAATCTGGTCCGCTGTACCAGATAGATTTCAACAATTGTTCGACGGTCGCTCCTCTTGAGATAACATCAGCTGGATTTGCCTTTAAATTAACGTGTCTCCAGCTCACTGAGGTCGATAATTCTTGTATTCTGGATACACGGTTGGCCACGAAAGTTGTCCAAGTAGATGGATGAACAGACAACCAGTCAAGTACCACCTCCGAGTCAGTCCATAGATATATTTTGTCCACCGGATGAGATAAATTGTTAAGAATTTTCTGCAACAGTTCGACGAGGAGAACAGCAGCACACAATTCTAGCCTTGGCAACGATTGGCTTTTTACTGGGGCCACTCTCGATTTGGCACTCAACAAATTAACTGCTACAGCCTCGCTGTCGTTTGCTGACCGAATATATAAACAGCAGCCATAAGCCCGCTCGGATGCATCGGCGAATCCGTGTATCTCTATTTGTTTCGTGTTTACTAATGGCAATACATGCCTTGGGATACGAAGTTGTTTCAAGTGATTTAGTTGTTCCTTGTAAAGTGTCCAGGCGCTATGAAGATGAATGGGCAATGATTCATCCCAATTAAGTTTCAAAATCCACAAGTCCTGCATAAATATTTTTGCCTTTACAACGATGGGATTTATCAATCCGAGAGGGTCAAATAACTGAGACATTTCTGAGAGGACTGTGCGCTTAGTTATTTTTGCTGTCTTCGACAACTCTGGTACCACAAATCGAATTTCATCAAGAATTGGCTCCCAGACGATGCCTAGCGTTTTTATTACATCTGAATCATTAATGCGAAGCGGTTTTTCCCTTTGCGATTCGCCGATTGTTCCGAGTATACTAATATCGTTTGAATAACATTTTGTTAAATCAAATTGTGCAGACTTTAAAATGTTAGAAACTTCACATTTAATTCGGTCAATCTCTTCTAACTTATCTGCTCCCGTTATAAGGTCGTCGATGTAAAAATCCTTCTTAATCGTATTAGCTCCCAAAGGATACAAATGAGAGTGCTGGTTGGCTAAATGGAGCAAGCAACGAGTAGCAAGATACGGAGAGCTGAAGCAGTTCCATATGTTACTGTCTTTAATTTATAGGTTCGAAGCTCATCGTCCCTATTGTCACGCCATAAGATGCACTGATAGTAAGCATCGTTCTCCTCAACAAGCACTTGCCGGTACATCTTAGAAATGTCCGCTGTTAATGCGTACTTGTAATAACGAAAACGAAGAATTATTGCGAACAAGTCGTCCTGCACCACTGGTCCTTTCATCGAAATGTCATTCAACGAGCACTGCGATGAAGTCTTGCAACTGCAGTCAAATACAACACGCAATTTCGTGCTCGACGAGTCAGGATGAAGAATGTACTGGTGAGGTGAGTAATATTGCACAGAGTGAAGATCTAAATGTCTCACCAATTCCATGTGTCCTAGGGAGTACTTAAGAACTCTGCGTATTGCGCCTTTATTTATCTTAGCAACAATGCTTTCCATAGCCCAAAATCTTGCCACTAGATTGTTGAGAGATTGGTCATCAGCGGCTTGAGGATATTCTACCAGGTTGCAATGACGTTCACCAATTGGATTACTTCTGTCTTGGCCAGACACGATCCAACCAAATATTGTTTTTTGAATTTTGGGTAAACCGTCTCCAAGATTTATCTGTCCAACTTGCAGCAAATCAAAATACAGCTCCGCACCTATTAGCAAATCTATCTGAGATGGTACATTAAACACTGGATCAGCCAATTTAATGTTTGAGGGAATCTGCCACTTATCAATATCGATTTGTCTCCCAGGCTGGACACCAGTTATACTCGGCAATATCATTAATTCCACATCAGTTTGATACCCATTAAGTCGAGATTTTATAACTGACTGAGTTTTATATCGAACCATCCCACTTAGCTCGCCTTAAACGTAGTTTTTGCGCCATGCTCTCAGTAACGAAATTGAGCTGAGAGCCGGAATCTAGAACAGCCCGAATTGGCTGAAATTGGCCGGCAGCATCCTGAATGTTTACAATAGCTGTTGCCAATACAATTATCCCTCTCGACTTAGTGATAGTACTTCCAATCAATGATGCTTGGGAAGTGCATGTTCCTATCATTGAAGAAGTATTGGTTGATGTTTGTTGCGATGCTCCTGTGGAGCTATTAGTGGATTCGAAAGCAGATGACGTAGACTGCTGATCTGTGGTAAATCGATGCAGGAGAAAATGATGGGGCTGGCCACATGCAGAGCAACGACGAGCAGAGTACCTTTTGACCGAGTGCCCTTTTACTAAACAATTAAGGCATAATACCAGTCTTTTGGCTTGATGAAAACGATCGAGGACAGATAGCTTTGCGAATTCCGAACATGAGCTGACGTGGTGACCGCTACGATTGCAATAAGTGCACGAATTTTCTTTTATCGAGTTTTGTGTTACAGTTAGAGTGGTGGGATTGTGGTTTCGAACGAGACGCGATTTGTTACGAAAACGATGATTGCTAGGCGCGTAACAATGACCAGTTTCTTCAAATTGTTTAGATTCACGAATTTCTAAATCTTGACATCTTCGACTAAGAAAAGCGAAGTATAGTCGATGGCTTCTTGCCACTTAACTTGGGTATCCATGTCAACCTTTCCCATAGCAAAATAGACGAGCATAGCATGAGCAATATTTTCATGATTTCCCAAGGAGAGCATTACATTTAGATGTGTATTAAAACTGTCCACTAGATTCCTCAGCTGAAAAGCGGAACCCTTTGATACTTTGGGATGTTCAAACAAGGCTGATATGTGTTCTTGGAAAATTAGGTTTTTGTTGTCAAACCTATCCGAAAGCCTTTTCAAAGCTTTGGGATAATTCGATTCAGATATATCAAATTCCTTTATGGCAGATAAGGCAGGACCAGATAAACAATTGATTAAATGATTGAAACGCTCAATGTCATTCAATGTCTCATTTTTATGAACTAACTTTGTAAACAATCCGAAAAAATTGGGATACTCTGAATATTTTCCTGCAAAAGTGGGCAACTTCTGCTTTTGCAAATATAATTGTGAGGTTAAGAAATTCGGAGGTATCCCAAATGATTGATTTAGAGTATCGCATGTCGTTGGTTTTAATTTAGCTATCAACGATAATATTTTTGACTTCGTGGCCACATATATTTCCTCGCTTTCTGACCTCATCGTTGCACTTAACACTAATTCATCTGGTATATTTAATTGCTCGATGGAGGCCGACACGTTTAAAATTTGCTTAAAGTATAACTCTAAAATACCAAGCCTACATTCTAATTCAGTAAGAGATAATGAATCACCTTTGTCGATTATCAGCTTCTTGATGCGTGTTAAGCTGGATTTTGTGGCCGATCGAAGACTTTTAAATTCCGCTAACGCCTTTGATCTGATTTGTGCATCTTTTGTACCGCTTCCTTCTGACCTCTCGAGTTGACTCAAATCTTCCGACTTATCCTTTCCGGGAGTATCACTGGTGTTGTCATCAGGATTTCTGGGTGTTGACATTTTCCTAAATTGTTAGAAGGGTGTAGGTATTTATCAGGTTCCTTCAACTTTAGTATCGAATTAAGATGTCAACTAGAAAACAATTGTTCCCACAATACCAAACCTGTCACCAATAAATAATTTCCGATCAAATTGACAGTTGACAAGCAACCCAGAATATTTGCTGCAAAAGAACTTATATGTTGCTGGCAATGTTGCAGATGTAAAAGGAGCTTTTGCTTTTCACCACAGATTCCACTGAGAGTTGAAGAAGTTGAGCTAATTTTTCCAAGTTCACTCTTTTCTATATGTGGAACTACAATTAGCACGAGAGGAGAAGTGTTACCGTTATTTAGAGCCTCCGTCGATTGCTTAACGGTGATTTGTTGTACTGTCCGCGTGCACTAATTTCGAGTAATCTATTTGTTATTATTCGAAATAATCTTTTCAACTATCTCACACACCGATAGATAATCCACACCACTTTTTGTTTCTTTTTGTATAATTTTCACTGATTGTAATCTAAAGTTCCCGGGTTTCGGCACCAAAATGTCAAACCAGCCTTTTGGTTTGCAACGAAAAATGATTTAACGAATAAATAAAACCCAATCAGTCGTAAACTTTATAAATTATATTCTTTATTCCTCGGTTCTTCACAAAATTCAAAATTTAGACAGTACAGTTATACGAAATGCAATCCCCTTGAGACTCCTACCGCGACTAGATTCTCGTCTTCTCCACAAGTTCAATTGGTCTCCAACAGAGTTTTTTAAGAGCGCTTGAGTCATTCACAATGGTTACATAAAACTTCTAAATACTGTCTTAACAATATGGTTAGAATATCCGAAACTGTTTGCTTAGGCAACCATAATTCTTTAGAGAGAGGCTGGTTGAACAGGCGTTGCAAAGTCCAAATAAGCTCTGCATACAATGAGCTCTTAACTGTGACCGTATGCCCTGTAATTTTTAAGATGCAGGATATTTTATGAAAAACTAGCTTTTTTTCTTAATCACCCTCTAACTCCTAAACGGTTGATATGCAATTTTTTATTTGTCTACGTGTGTAATATCACCTCCTGTTCTATTGACCTCCTAGGCAGCAACACCCTGTATAATATGATATAGTATTCTGATTATCTTTTTTTATTCGATCTAGGATTAACCACAGCTCATATACTTACATCAAAAATCCTTTCAATTTCACGGTAGAAGCATTTTTCCACCATGGAAAAAAGCGTTTTCTTAGTAACGACCTCAATAAAGCAAAGATTCTGCAACACTAGGAGATGGGGATTCATACATGAAATGTTAGGTTATTGTTGTCATTAAGATTAATTGCAGATATTTCTAGAAAATCAGCTTTATAATTACGCCAAACTTTAGATGTCTCACTGAATAGCCACCATTAAGCCATTAAGAAAGGGGTCATAGCTTCAAAACTTAATGCCTTCCTTAATTGGAAAACTTCTTTCGAGCCCCGAATAGAATCATGATTCTTAACTAAAAAAAAAACAAGAATGGTGATTAGCGTAAAAGTCAGAAAGCCATAAACATTCTCATATCTCAGTGCTGACAATGTTATCTAAATTAATTTCTAGGCTTTATTTATTTGCCTTCAAATGTCTTCAATGTAAGTAAAGGAAAGCTTTTTCTTTTTCTATTTTCAATTACCAAATCTCACCTGTATACTTAAATTTGGCAATTAATCCCATTAGACCATCGTCTAAATTTAACAATAAGATTTTAATGAATTCATCATCGTTCATTTAATTTGATTAAGAACCAATAAATTTCGCTATTAAAAATTTAATTCTCCAACAAATTCTGAGCTATGCTAATCCACTTCTATTATTTATTGCCTCCCTCCGCCGCTAAATGAGGCAATAAAAATGAATTTTTGTTCGAGATTCCTTCCAGTTAAAAAAAAAAAAAAAAATCATGGATTAACTAACAAGAGTTAATTGCAAATTTCCTTCCGGATTATATATGTATGTATTTAACTGTTCATGACTGTTGGATTTAAGGTAGAACAGGCCAGGTCGAGGTCATTTATTCATAAATAAAAAGGAGGAGGAGTAACCTTTTAGCAGCACATATCACTTTTATTACTGCGTACCTATACACCGAGCTCAAATGTCTACCCGCAGGTCTTACAGGGGGATTATAAAAACCAAATTCCCTAAAAAATGCTCAATTAATGTTCTTTTGAATTCCCTAGTAAATTACGAAACGTTTAATGGATACATGTGAGTGAACTGGTTGTAGCGCGAGCTTTGTTCTAAAAAAAAAAAATGTATTCATAACAACATAGGCCTTTATGGAACTATGTACTTCAATGGAACAAAAGGACAAAATATTATGCTGATTCTTTGTTAATCCGTATATACCAGATGCTACGAAAAATTCACCATTTTATGCTTTAGTGTAGAGAAGGGGTAATCTGGGTATAGTTATTCGAAAATTGTGGGATGTGCTGCGTACCTACAAATCCTGATTGTTTATCTCATGCATGCCATAGGCGTTAATAGGATAGAGACAACAAGAATTTCGTAAAATCTAATTAATATGCAGGAGGCGGCTTTTATGATTTTATACGGTTCCGTGATTATGGGGACTTATGATGTAATAAAGTCCTGAAATGAGCTAAATTTGAGATTGTGAGATTTTTAAAAATATATTAATTAGGGGATAAAGGAATTTTTGTCGTTTTTTTTTTTTTTTATGTAGAAAACGCAAGGAGATTTTCAAATGATTTATTTGTCCATCAGACTTGTATATAAGTTGCATGCTAGCAATAAGCATACAACAGATAGAGAACTCAAATGAGGGAAAAACCTGGCGATGCAGACAATTTGCTTTCATTCCCAGTGGCTGGCACAGCCAGTGTTGCCACAAGGTGTAGGAGTAAAAGTAGCAAGACTCAAGGGAAAAGTAGCAAAATGTAGCAATCTTAAAGAAAAAGAAGTATAAATAAATAGTAACATTTTATTTAAAAAAAAATGTAAAAAATATTTCTGTTAACAATAAAAAAAATTAAGGCAATTCATACAAAATAAAACTGAATAAGTCGCAAAATTAGAAAATATATGTAGGGCTAAGTTGAACAAAAAATATTGATTTTTTTCCTTAAATAAATTCATTCCATTTTACAGCACATAATAAATAAGGTAGTACATAAATATATGTATATTAAATATTTTATGTCGATATTTATGACTATTAAACGCGATTTTAAGTTGCTTTATGTAATTACGGTCTCCAGACAAAGCATTTTTCTTTTTGAGTTTTGGTCTTTGTTTTAGTTAGTTGGAGATCTGAGAAACCTCGTTCAGTGGCAGCAGAACTGTGTGTTAGACGCATTAAATTCATTATGAAATCATAAAGATCTAAAAAAATAATTATTGCCTCAATGAGTTTTTAAAAAGTAAAAAGATAAGTCAAAAAATTTTCAGGATCAGTCAATTGATTTAAATTCGATTGCACCTTTAAGATTCGCCATTGTGTACTAATTTTTTCTACATCAGAATGTTTATAAAGATTTGGAAATGCTTTTAATAATGGCAAAATAGAATCGTTACATTTGCATGTTCTATCGGGATCTAGACAACACAAGTGTGTTTTAAAATGTCGCTTTTGAAAACGAAACGTTTTCTTATTTGACTACACAAGTCAACATAAAACGAAAATATATGTGTCCTTACAGTTGTCAAAACTGAATCCACTAAACCCTTTTATGCAATAAATAAATCAGCATTTGCACTGATGTATATCTCATTAAAGGGCAAATAATTCTCTGGATATTGTAGGTCAATGTCATTCAGGCAATCTTAGTTATTTATTAAGTCAGGTTTAATGAAAAACGACAAAAATAACTTGTAATTTGTCTCAATTGTTTTGCATAATTATGTAACCTAAATTTTTCTTCTTGAAACTCTAGTTACAACTTGACAGATTTGTGACGAAAAGTAAAAATATGCATATTTTACTTAAAGGATTTCGTCTTCTAACGAAGATATATAAGAAATAATTACACCCAAAATTCAGGCAACAACTTCCTTTAAAGATAGGCAGCTCGTTGGAGCTACATATGTCAAAGATTTTTTTCTGCTTTACACCAGCATAATCATGAAATTCTCTAAACTCCTATATTCTTTTAGAAAATTTATTTCGAACTTCCTCTACTTTGAGTATCTAATAAACTCGATTGTCTGAATATTAGAATAAAAGTGTCAAAGTAGAATTTTTGCAATGACATGACAAAAAGTATCATTTTTGCTAAAAGTGTAGCAAAGTGGCATCTTTGAGTCCAACCCTCCAGCTTCTCTCACATTCAAGCCGAATATTTCTAAAATCTCTACCTCTGTTTCAGAGCTCTCTCTCACTAAGTCATTTAATTATTTAGGCATAACCCATATGACACCGGCAAGATTGGCATGACATTTTGGCTAAGCCATAAGAGACAAGCTGCTGGTGCTTTCAATGTTTCCAATTTAGCTACTTCGTAGCTAATTCTAGCTACCAAGAAAGTAATTTAGGTACGAAGATTTTCATTTTGCTACCGGTAGCAATTTAGCTACCGTGGGCTCTTTTATCTACCGAACGGTGGCTAAAATTTTCATTTATTTTGACCATAAATATTTTTACCAAATTATGAAAGAAAATTGTATGCTACCTGTACCCGAAATCTAAGCTGCTAAAAAGTTTACTTCTGGCACTTATTGTATTGGAACTGCTGTAAATTGTTTGCTTATTGCATTGCTACAGAAATTCGGGCAAGAAATTTATAGATACCGTGGATACTGGAAACAATTTATTTAAAGAATTGTGTCAGTTTGTTATAAAAACGTTGCCTTTACCTCATTCCAATGCTGATATAGGAAAATATTTAGCTTCATGAATATTGTTAAAAACAAATTCGGAACGAATTGAAATTAAAAACTTTAGGCTCAATTCTTTCGATTTGATTTGGGTTACAAAAGTATGGTAAAAGCTGTGAGAATATGAAATTACTGCTCTTGTTGTTAAAAAAAATTGGCACTTTAGAGACTTATGTAGTGAGTATGTAGATGTTACAGAGCTGTCGAAAGATCTTATCTAATGAATTAATTATTTGCATTTGATTTCTTTAGATTTAGCCCGTGTGTGTTATTTAATACTCTTTTAAGTTGATTGTCATAAATATAGGACTTTACAAGAAATAAATATTTTGGTTAATATAATATTATTTTTTTAATTGAACGATTATTAATTGATAACACGTAGGTGGGTTTATTAATTTTCCTTCTCTTCCCCCTGAACGTGTTGACATACATAGATGTGCATACACTGTAGTTTGGGGTTCATTTTTTAAATTAATTCGAAAAATTCATTTTATGTCGATTTCGATGGGATCATTTCAGTGTTGCATTTTTTCTGGCAGCGGAGAACTGGAAGCACTGAAGACCATGAACATATTTCTGTCATATTCCTTGTATTTGTGGGCATACGGAGCTGTCAAACGTAATAAATGTTCTTTATTGATATATAGAAACAAAGTTATAATAATAATTTATTCGCTGGATGATATACACAAGATTTACAATCTTTTGTTGTATAATTAGAAAGGTGGCGGTAGATATAGTTATAAACAAAATGATAAAGAGAAAAGAATACAGCTAAAAATATTAATATCTAAGGGTGTCAAAAAGAGAAAAAAATTTATGCAAAAAGAAGAAAACAAAATATGAATAATTAAGCAAAAGTACAAGTAATAAGAAATAAGCCTTTACTATTTTCTAATACAGAGAGACAGTGGAGAAAATATAAAAAGATAGAGAAAATCAAGTTAAGTGAGTGTTAATAAGTTCTTCTTAACTTTATGCTAATTACAAAAAAAAAAAAATGTTTTAATTCATTTAACTCCAAAATTTCACAAATAATCGCGACAGTAGATTTTGACAGAGCAGATCACAATTCAACTTGAATATGTATTCGTAACATCGACAAAATATTCAGTGCAAAGTAGGGGAAGTCAGTGCAAACCTTGTGTTGCATTTCTGCTATAAAAATTGTCCCAACGAACATTTTCAGTGTTGCACTGCTGGAAAAAGTGCAATACTGGTGTTGCACTGAAGTCCCATCGAAATCGAAATAAGTAAGACTTTAGCTACCATTTAGCTACGAAAAAAATATGAGTTTAGCTACCAAGGAGCTGGGAAGTTGCTAAATTTAGCTACAAGGGTAAACTCAGAGTTGGATACATTGTGCTTGTTCCACTCTGGAATCACACCGATAGGCATACAGATATTTCTTGTTATCTGTTGCTTTTTGGTGTGATTCCGGAGCGTTAGCTGCGGTGAGCCACAATAACACAGAAATGAGAATCAAAGCAAAAGGCAGAAAATGTGCAAATGAGAATTTTTTGTTGATTCTTATAAGAAAAAATAGTATTTGGCTAGCTCAAACCCTGTATACTAACACAAAACGAAATATTTTGAAATTGAAAATTATTAGGTCTTAAAATAATTACGTTAATTTAAAAGAAAAATTTGCGTGAGACTCTCACACGTTAGAAGTGAATCTTCTTAGATTTTAGAAACAGTTGATTTTATGCATTGCTCTATTTACATTTATTGACGATTTTATTATTTCAGGATTAGGAAATGGTTATGAGGAATTTAATTCAAGACAATCTCTCTTAATTAAATGAAATATTTCTTTTATTTATCAGTTTCCATTAATTGGCACTCTAAGAAAGATTTTCGTCATTTATAAATTTGGAAATTTTGATGGCAGATCCGAAATGAGCTACCCCGAAATCTCTTGAAGTTTAAGTATTACGGTACCAGTCATTTTAGCTTCACTATCTTGAATTTTTGTAGATTTTAATTTTGTGATTTCAAAGACGTTTTTTTATTAAATTAATTACTCTGAAAATAATTCCGTGAATTAAAATATTATATCTTAAATGAGCTGCTTACACAAAAATCGAGAGTAATATTATTTTTACGACTACAGAGAATACCAAAAGAAAGGTTATTTTGCTTAATTTGTTTCGGAAGCAAGCGTCTTTGAAGAAAAATAAACAAATCGTCAGAATTGAGATGGTGCATATGAAAAGGGCATTATGTACCAGCTGATTGCTGATTCTGCTTAATTTCCTGCTCTCGTGCTGTCTATATTATTTTACGTTTAGCCCGCCCATAACTCTCTCTTGCGCGCGCGAGCCACGAAATGCTGCGAATATTAAAAAGGAAAGATCGTAAAGAGAGCTGCTTTAGCAGAAGGATCCCTACCACTTTCTTGTCTCTTCTTTCTAAGAGTGCGGGGGCCACAAAACACGTTGCGTTCCGAACTTCAAAATATATTTTTCTTTGATCTGAGTTCTCTATTTATTGTATGCTCAGTGATGCTAGTCGGCCATCTGCTGGGTAAATCTACAGTTAATTCTAAGAGCAAGCATTTAGATATATTATTGTGGAGTATGCTAATTATTGATCAAAAAGATTTAAAGAGATCTGAAAAGATTGTAATCTGTTGGAGTAAAATCGGAAAAAAACTGTGGATGAGGGTGTATTTCAAAAAAAAATTTCTACAGTCCCTGTAGTAATTTTTGTGCAATACATGTTCAAATCTTATCACGAAGAAACACATGCCCTTGCCTGTCGGCCAATAGTGGATGTTTTTTGTGTAATTGCCATTATTCAATTTTCCAGTTAGAATCAATATTGATCATTATCCTCAGTTTTACCTGGATTCAGAAGTTCAATATGTTTTACGAGCCAATCATAAGCATTTTTTGGCAACAATGTACATACTTGCCGTTACACACGTATGTAGTAAAGTTGGGAATTACACGACAAACATGCATCCAAATTGAATAATACCGAATATGTATATTATAATTTTGTTCTTTATATATAATTCAGATAAGATCAATGTATACCTCTCAAATGAGTTACTGTAAAAGGACACGAATTCCAGTTATGTTTTATTCAACTTTTGAGAAATTTACATGTATAAATGTAAGACTTTGTAACCTGAAGATTTCACGTGGAAATACAGCTTACATGCTTCCAGCGTACTTGAATTCTGAAAAATTATGGCAGCGCCAGGTGAAAGTAAATTGACATTAAACAGTTTTCAAGATGGCGGAAAAATATTCAAGAGCTGGGGGCTTATAAATTAATAAATTTCTACAAGTAAAATGAGTGTGTCTGAGATTATATACATTACATCATTCACTAAAACCTTCCTCTTCCTTTTTCTTCTGTTTTTTTTTCGATTCTGCTACTTCCTTTATTGCAATAATTGTCGATATACAGAGGATTTTACGTCTCAGTAATTAATTTTTCAAATGAACTTGCTTGCAAGGTGATAAGACATCAAACGAATTGCCTTCTGCTGTCAAATTTAGAAACAGTTTGGAAGGGTGGCTTACATGCAAGCTATAAATCCTCGTGTAGGTAATCCTCAGGTAAGACAGATATGCAGTTTTCAATTCACATACTGATTTTCGTCATTGCCGTCTAATTTCAAAAAGGATATATTACGACTTCTACCTCTTTAGTCATTTCTCGTGTTATATTAGATGGAACAAAAAAAATTAAAAAAACCTGAAATATGATATGTAAATAGCTAAGGATTGTAGACTATACAGAGCTTTTCTCCTAGATAGAATAAGTACAGATTCTGCTTGAATAGAAAAAAAAAAAACAAAAAATCTCCATCCATAACTAATGGCCTCCCTGACGGGTTGATACGACATTGAGTACGTTTAGACCGCAGCTATTTAATACTAGTTTTACGTAAGTCGACTTACGTAAGACTTCCGGCTGCCATTTAGTCCACTGGTATTAAAGCTTTGACAGTTGTCAAATATGTCAGATCTGCCTACTTCTTCACGAGAAAATAACAAATAATATTTTAATTTGGTGCATGCGGTGTGAACAAGAGAATAAAGCATAAGAAAATAATTAAATTTTCCAATTTTCTAATACTCTTACCATCCATTATGGACGGAGTGCTTTCTTCAATAACTCAAAAGTCTATAAAAAAAATCTGTCCCTCTGAGCAGTCGCACTTTTTCCTTCTTAATTCCACTCATTTTCATTAAAACAAAGTAACAATTCTCTCTATGACTGAATATAACGGGTTGGGTACGATTGACCGCATATTGTAATCTCGCACACAAA
The DNA here is from genome assembly GCA_963924295.1 of Dioctria rufipes. Taxonomy (NCBI): domain Eukaryota; kingdom Metazoa; phylum Arthropoda; class Insecta; order Diptera; family Asilidae; genus Dioctria; species Dioctria rufipes. The sequence goes on from OZ002742.1 coordinate 62,335,454, forward strand.
AACTCGCATATTAAAATCTCGCAATTTTTAAATCTCGCATTTTTAAATTTCGCATTTTAAGAATCTCGGATGTAAAAATCTTTTTGCCAAAATCTCGCTGACTACAAGCTCGCATAATCTCGCATGATCTCGCATTGAACTAAAATATTTTTTAATTCGCGCCGCGAATTAAAAAATATTTTAGTTCAATGCGAGATTAGTATTTCCAACTTAACATTCCCTCCAGCATTCTAAAATGAATCTCCCAATTTTTAGAATTTTAGTTTTTTGTTTAATGACCCGGAAAAACAAAACGTTATATGATGAATTTTTCAAAGAATTATGCCACTTAGCTGCTAGCATCAACATCACTTTGAAGCCTACACAAATAATTACTGACTTTGAGAAATGTGTACCTCTGGTTGCAAAAAAATGTTTTCCATCTTGTATATTCAAAGGCTGTCTTTTTCATTTCGGCCAGATAATTTGGCGGAAGGTTCAAAAAGAAAAGCTTAAGGAAAAATATGGAAATAACGAAAATTTTAGTATTCAGATAAAAATGATAAAAAGTTTAGCCTTTGTGCCAGAAGATGAAATCTCTAATTATTTTTCTATTTTGAAAAATAATTTTGACGACAATGACGCAGAAAGAATTGGGAACTGGTTTCAAAAATATTATATTACTGGAGGAAAAAAGTCGAGCCAGAATAATAAGATTACACCTCCACAATACGATCCAGGTTTCTGGAATGTTGTTGACACGTTTTCAACAAACTTTCCCAGTACACAAAATAATGTGGAAGCTTGGCATAGGCGTTTAAACGCCATTGTGAATAAAAGACACATTGGCCTTTATAGTTTAGTGAAATATCTATCAAATGAGTTAATTATGGGAAAATTTAAATTGCAGCAAGCAATATCTAATCGACATGTAAAAAAGCGAAATAAAACTGTTTTACGCAATAATACCTTAAAAATTATTTTAAGTAGAAGACTTGGGATGTCAAAACTGGAATATTTGCGGAGCATAGCTCACAACATCTCCCTTTGTTAAGATTTACAATTAAATGAAATGACCTTTATTTTTTTCTCAGTTAAAATTTGTGAAGACATTATTTTTTGTATCAATAAATGAACTTTAGAGAAATATCTTTTTGATTTATGTTAATTTATCGTAAAAGGAACTTTATTGATTCTTGAAATTTTTCAATAGTTATTCTCTAAATTCGAGATTTTTATTGCCATTGCGAGATTTTGTAATGCGAAATGCCGGATAATGCGAGATTTTAAAATGCGAGATTTTGGAAATGCGGTATTTTGTTTTTTGGGATTTATCTGTCAAATGCGAAATTTCGTTATTAGAGATTTTAATTTGCGGTCAATCGTACCGCTCCCAATATAACTTATTCTAGTTTGTAAACAATTCCTTACAAAATTAGTATTAAACATTGACATACCTAAACCCAGATGTCTACGTTTAATACTAATTTTGTCGGTCAATATCGGATTAAGGTAGAACTAGTTTTTCGTAACGCGGCATGCTTACACCAATTCTTATTAGTTCTACGTAAGTCGAATTACGTAAAACTCGGTAAGCGTGCAGCATACCGAACCACTATCGCCACTGTGTTTTTAAGGCCCTTCCCGGACGGGTCGGTACGGTAGCGACACAGTATCAGAGCTCCCTCATGGTCCTACATGCTATGGACAGGGACACGTTTTCGACCAGCTTTCAGAAGTTTTTCATCCGTGGAAAAGAATGTCGTCGTCAAGTGAAAAAAAAAAATATTGTTTTATATACATATTTGAGATCAGAGATGGGCATAGTGCATTAAATTTTCAGTGCATTAATTATTTCATTAGCACTAGAGGCCTCTGTGATAGTTAAAAGCTAGGTTGCACTATCACTAAATGGTTAGTGGTAGTGCAAATTTTTTATCATTATCACTCAACGAATAGTGGTAATGCATAGTCTATTGCATTATCACTAAACGATTAGTGGTAGTGCAGAGTCTATTGCATTATCACTAAACGATTAGTGGTAGTGCAGAGTATATTGCATTATCACTAAACGATTAGTGGTAGTGCAAATACTTTTCACTATCAATGAGTGATAATGAATTCGTGCATTGGTAGTGCAAACATTTTTCACTAGAACTGAACTAGCAACGAGCGAACATACAGAATAAAAAACCTTCCGTTCAGTTTTCTGTTTTGCGGAGATGGAGATGATTCATTAACAATTAACACTAATTTTGATCGAACGAGCTACGCGTAGTGCTGCATATGCTGATAGTGAAAAGTATTTGCACTACCACTAATCGTTTAGTGATAATGCAATAGACTCTGCACTACCACTAATCTATGCATTACCACTATTCATTTAGTGATAGTGATAAATAATTTGCAATACCACTAATCATTTAGTGATAGTGCAACCTATATTTTAACTATCATTAAAATTTAGTGTTGCTGCCATTTTAGTGGTAATGCAAAAACGCCCATCTCTGTTTGAGATTACGCAAAAAAAGGAAACTATATTGGGTACTTCCATACATTGAAAGAAACATTAACTGCAGGTTATTCGTGGCAGCACAGGAACTAGCCCAAGATAATGGAAAGTTTCAATCAATGTATAGAGGACGAAAAAGAGTACCTTTCAGGAACTTGCTCGGGTTATCTTGTCAGCTATTAGTAGAACAAATACTAATATGAGGGAATGTGTTAGTGCTGAAGAATGCATTCTAATAACGTTAAGGTATGTAAATATAATTTTCTTTTTTAATAATCCCAATCTTTGCTGAATTAAGATAAGATATAAGTTATACATATGTATTTATAAAGTGTTGTTATTATTACGTGGATATGTATTATCATGGGCATCAAGTACAGCATTACCACTTTCTTGAAATTGTTCCCTTGGTGGTGATGTGTTATTAGAGTAATGAATTGGCTCAAATTGATGACGCAGTTGAGGAGATATTGCGGATTCTAAGGAGTATTATGACGATTCCTCAAATAAGAATCTATACGATGGTTCTGAGCACACAGCAGATGTTGCAGGCTCCAGAGGATATATATCCGGTGATTGTTCTTTTAATTTCATCGATTAGCATCATGGCTTTTATTTTAAAAGTTCTCATTTGTTCGTCGGTCATGGTGTTAAATTCTGGTAATAAACTCATGAGAAATAAACTCATAGGATTTCTCTCTATTATCAGAGAATTACATTTGTAATGCTTATGTAGAGTTTCTTCAGCCTTTTCTTTCCTTTCGGTTTCATTTCGTAAATAGTCTGTGAATTTTTTATCTACGTCTGGGATTGGACGTCTGCGTTTGCGACCAACTGAATATGCCTGAGATTCGGTTGATGGTTGCACATTTGTTGTCGTAGGAATAGGAGTACTAAGAGCTATCTTATTGTGAGTATTGGCATCTGCAGTTTTTGATTCGTCATATAACATATCCGTGACGACTTCCAAACTTGGCGTAAAAGTCGTTTCCCTTTCAGATTGTGGAAGATTACCTGGATTTTCTGCAGTGTTTGTTGCTTTTATGTATGGTAGTATAAACGATAAATAGTCTGCTAAGTAGTATGGTTTTCGTGCCTTCAACCCAGATCCACTTGGTGAACATTTCAAACTTCTAAGAAACGCAGATCTTATATTTCTCCATTTTTCTTTACAGTCGTTTGCTAGAACAAAGGAAGATTAACAATTGAATTTTATGTTTATTTATTGATATTTTTATCAGCTTTTTCTTTGATTTATGTTTAATGTATCTTGCTGAAGGATGCTCGTTTGTCTCTTTGCGGCTGTACTTTGCTAGAGGAGATAGTACAATATCTGATGTAATAAAAGAAACAACATCAGTAATTTGTGATAAGTTACGTGATTCGTACATGGGTATACCTTCTACTGAAAAATGGATTCGTATAGCCAATAGATACGATGATATATGGAATGTACCAAACTGCTTAGGAGCAATTGATGGGAAGCACTTAAGGATTCAAAAGCTTCCCAACTCCTGTTCTACTAATCAAAGCTACAAGCAGTATCATTCCATTGTTCTTCTAGCAGTTTGTGACGCAGACGGAATATTGACCATAATAGAAATGGAATTTGCTGGTCAAAATAATGACGGAGGAATCTTTCGAGTCTCCAGTGTAAATCGTTTATTACAAAAAAATAATTTTAATTTATCAACTGGGGCTCCCTTACATCATGATGAAACTGGGCAAGAAGTAGCATATTTTTTTGTAGGCGATACCGCGTTTCCTTTAAAGCGTTATTTAATGAGGCCATATCCTGTTGGAAGAATCGACATTAAAAAAAAGGATATATAATTATAGAATGAGCAGAGCAAGGAAAACTATAGAATGCAGTTTTGGTACGATGACACAGAAATTTCGTGTACTTTTCAATACAATAAGATGTGTTACCTACATAATAAAATCTGTTTGCATTTTGCATAATTGTCAGTATTAAAGAAGGCATACAGTACTCAATACATATGTATGAACCTATGCAGGCCAATAGATCTCAAAACTTTAGTATAGAAGAAGATCGTACTATTAATTTAACTTCAAAATCACCTGCAGCTACAATACGTAAATACTTGGCTAATTATTTTATTAAACCAAGTACATCGCTTCCATGGCAGTATAACTATTGTGTATAAGACGTATTAAAAATTATGTAAAAAAAACATATATATACTTATCAGAGAGTTTTACTTTTGCTGCAACTTCTCCCCAACCTTTTCCCGTCAAATTTTTCCGCGAATACTCCGGTAGTTTATAATTGTATAAAAGAGAGTACTTCTCTATTTCCAAAATTAAATTCAATTCCACTGACATTTTGCTAACAAAATTCACTTGTCACCTCGGTAAATACATCTCATCCGCGCAGTGCCTTGTTAGTAGTGAAGCGATATTTACCGAGTTGAGAAGTGAATTTTGTCGTGAGGGAGCTCCATGCGGTACGACATCGACGGGACAAATGTGGTATCGATACTATGTCTCTACGTACCGACCCGTCAGGGAAGAGCCAAAATGTCTGCTGATTTAGTCCATAGCATGTCGAACCGTGAGGGATCTTCATGTGATACGACATCGATGGGATAAATGTCGTACCGATACTATGTTGATACCGTACCGACCCACCAGGAAAGCTCCAAAATGTCTGCTGATTTAGTCCATAGCATGTCGAACAGTGAGGGAGCTCCATGAGGTACGACATCGACGGGACAAATGTCGTATCGATACTATGCCGCTACGTACCGACGCGTCAGGGAACGGCCGAAATGTCTGCTGATTTAGTCCATAGCATGTCGAACCGTGAGGGAGCTCCATGTGGTACGACATCGATGGGATAAATGTCGTACCGATACTATGTTGATACCGTACCGACCCGTCAGGGAAGGGCCAAAATGTCTGCTGATTTAGTCCATAGCATGTCGAATCGTGAGGGAGCTCAATGTGGTACGACATCGATGGGATAAATGTCGTACCGATACTATGTTGATACAGTACCGCCCCGACAGGGAAGGGCCAAAATGTCTGCTGATTTAGTCCATAGCGTGCCGTATTTTGTTCATGTCTCCTTCGAAAGAACCCAAGTACAGGAGTCAAGGCGACCCATTGTGCTTACCTGTCAAGTGAGAGAAGCTATAGAGCTATCAAAGTTGAAAAAAAAAAACTGGTGATAAGAGAAAAACCACAAAACCGTGTTGTGGTGGGATTCGAACCCACAACTTTTGGGATGGTAGTTAGTGCGGTTATAAACCGAGCTACAGAATTCGCCACATAGGTATGAAACTAAAAAAATGTCAGTTAAAATAGGCGAGCGTTGAAAGTCACCGAACGACATCCATTCGATTTATTGTCAGTCGAGTCAAGATGGATATAGTTTGCTCACAATGGTTGTTGTTGCCAAGGGCATAGAACCCTTAACGATCTTAGAAAATAAGCCTAATTTCGGTTATTTTGAGATACTTTTATTCGAGTGCACAATGTTACATTCATGGAAGACTCAAAAGAGAAGAATAATCCACTAGTATCAAAAACAAAGTATTGATTCTACTTTGATGTAATTTATATGGAAATCAAATTTCTGAAGAGATAGAAACTATATTTAAAAATAGATTCAACTTCAAAAGCCGGCATATATGTAATAATATCTAGGCAATAGAGATGATGGTAAAATTTTTGACAGAGAAACTCCTCATTCTATCGCCAATAATTCAGCTGTCAACACAACTCCACTTTGAACAGATAGATCAAGATTATGGATGTTATCTTCTGTATTTTTTGGAGATCGCATACTTTTTCAAAATAGACTTTTACAACTCAGTAAAATTAATTTAACAGTTTTGTTTGTGTGAGTTCTTCTATGCCAGTTCTAAGGCAGTAGTTGTTATAATTAGTGACCATAATATAAGGAGTATTAAGTATTTGAATAATCAATCTAAAGGAACGGAATAATAAAATAATGTGAAGTAAAATAAGAAAAAAATAGACGTATCTCAAATCTGTGTTACAATTATTAAAGACAGAAAAAAATCACTTGAGTGTTTGTACGCAGAAAAAAAATACATAAAAACCGGAATGTACACCGCGATCCTTGTCACCATAAGAAAAATTACCCGCGGCAGAACAACTGGTTTCTATGTGCTCACAAATGAGCAGCATATTGATCACTTGCAAATTTTGATTCTTCGCATCCTATAGAAAAAAATTTGAAGTATTTTGACTAACACCCAAAACATATTTATCTCTCTAATAAAAGAGTATACCTAAAAAAATCATCCTATAGTTGGTACAGACCAGAAGTAACAATCTCTTCGAATTATTAAATAACAAATTTTGAAAAGAGCTCGAAGAAATTCAACTAAACCTTTTTCAAATTTGATAATTAAAATTTATTAACGTATTTTTGGTCTATCTAGGAGTTATTTGGTGCATCTAAAAACTTATTTAGGATAGGGTTTACCCGACTCTATTAAACATACTCTTTGATGAGAGTTTCTGGACGACAAAATTAGTGCCAATTCTTGTTCCGTGATACTTCGATAATTATATCAATTGCAACTTTCACTGATATTGATATTGATATTTGTGTGTGTGCGTGTGTGTTTGTGGGTCCATGTATGCACGTTCATATGTGTGGAAGACTGTAGCTGCCTACGTCGACGTGTTTTCAGGAAATGCCCTTATATATAGTAAAAAACGATATTTTTGTATGGCAACTCTATGAAAGAGTTCCCCGATTGGTCCCATTTTTGAACTTAAATTAACAGTTTTTTAAAAAAGGCACTGTACAAAATTCCAACTTTCTTCATCGACGCATGAGGCAGTGCCCAGATATATAATGAGAAACTTAAGTTTTGTATGGTAACACCAAGAAAGGGTTGCGCGATTTTCTTCATGTTTTACCTGTATTTGCAATTTTTATTAAAACTCCGTGTACAAAATATGAGCTCTCCGCCTCGACGCCTTCTCCGGCAGTTTCCAAGTATATAGTGAAAAACCAAAGTTTTTTTATGGGGTAACCCGATTTAATCCATTTTTGTAATTTCCAATTTCAAATACGCCAACGCGTTCTCAGGCAGTGTGCAAATATATAGTTAAAAATGCAGTTTTTGCATAGCAACTCTACGAAGGAGTCCCATTTTTGAAGTTAAAATTATTTCTTTTTTTAAAAAAGGGCCGTGTAAAATATTTCAGCTCTCTACGTCGAATGGTGCGGCAGTGCCCAAATATATTGTGAAAACCCAAAGCTTTGTATGGCAACACCAAGAAGGGTTTGCAGCTTCCGATCTTTCTTTTTCTACAAACCTTGTCCTGCCAATTACGAGCACAACTCAATTGATTTTTATTTCTATAGATAAGTTTCATCACAGATCTTCTAAAAGTAATTTATAATTCCAAGTTATTATCAGAATGAAAATAAATTATTTGGACTTGGCAATATGAAGAATTTCAAAATGGTTTTTGGTTTGTGTCTCTAATAAATTTTATAATGAATGACAATTAAATATTCTAAATGGCTTGTGTCTAAACTAAAATTCTTTCGCTTTATAGGAAAGCTTTAATTTAAAAAATTTGGGGAGCGACTTAAAGACCTAAAAAAGTATTTTAAAGGGAAATTTTTATGATTTCCTCATAAACAAAATGTTAATCCATAAAGTCCCAAGAGGTTTTAACATATGCATAGAATAAAAGAAAAAGTTCAACCAGACTAGACCAAGGAATATGTGTGTAGCGTACTTCCAGATGTACAGTAAGAATATCAACTGATAGGTATACCAGAATGTTCGTGGTCTACGTTCCAAAACACGTCGGCTCTACTTACACTCTTTTAATATTCCTCATGATATTATTATTTTAACGGAGACATCGCTTAAGAATTCCTTTTCGGATGCTGAATTATTGGACAATGACGTTCAAGTTTTTCGACCAGATCGTAATCCTGATGATGATTCTGTGCTCGGAGGAGGTATTCTGATCGCGGTAAGGATTTCTTACAGTTGTTCCCAGATCGATATTCCCAATCCATCCTTGTATGAATTCCTGTGCATCAGTTTAATAGTTGGAGCTATAATACTGTACATTCTAGTAGTTTACATTCCTCGTGGTAGCCCTTCTGATTCATATGGTGCTGCTGCTGCTGCTGTGGAATATGTATTCGATCTGGCGCGTGACTCGGATAAAATTGTATTGTTTGGTGATTTTAATCTTTCTGCTGTTCAATGGCAAGATTCTGATCATGATGTCTCCATGGTCCCCAGTACATCTTCTGGGAATGCGCATATCTTCCTGGATGCTATTGCCGCACTTAGTCTTTCTCAGGTAAATGATGTTAAAAATAATCGTAATATACGCTTGTACGTGGTTTTTACCTCGGATGCCTTGGAATGAATGGTTCGTCCGTGTGATATATTATTGGTTCCTATTGATGCATACCATCCAGCTTTGGACGTGATAGTGCGCATTAATTGCGAGAGTATTTGTATGTCCGCAATTAAAAACTTGCCGACCTTTAACTTTAAGAAAGCTGATTTTAACCTACTTAATTCTAATTTATCTTCCATTAACTGGTCCTTTCTCTTTAACAATTATAATGTAAATGAAGTTACAGCACATTTTTATAATGTTATGTTAGATTGTTTAAAAGATTGTGTTCCATTGTCTTGTATAAGGAATGGCTCTTCGTGTCCTCGTTGGTACGATGCCGAGCTTAAACACTTGCGCAACCTGAGAAATAAGGCTTGACGAATGTTTCATCAGTCTCAGTCTTATGAAGACCTAAAACAATTTTTGTTATTGAGGAGCGAATTTCGTATTGCTCTTTTGCATGCCTATGATATGGACTTGTTTAAGATGAGAAATGTAATCAGATCGTATCCTAAACAATTTTGGCGTTTTGTAAATACCAGAAGGAAATCCAATAATATTCCTCCTGTGTTATTGATTTTGCTTATTTTAATTACTTAACGACACTTCCTCAAGTTGATATCCCGTGCTTCACTATTGATCAGAAATCTGTTGAGGATTCCATGTCCAAGCTAAACCCTAGTTAGTCCGCTGGGCCAGATGGTTTTATGGAACTATAGTGAGTGATTGGCTTTGGACGTAAAGTCCAGACTGTCAGCATGAGCTGACAGATCACTCGACGGACAACGTTGACTGCAGGGTGGCACGCTAGCTCGCCTCGGCTCATTGGCGGAGAGTGTGGGGAGGTTCCACGAAAAAACCTGCCGCTGCCGTCAGCCATAATAAAAAAAAAACTCGTCGTGCCTACAAACAAAATGCCGGCACACATTCGGTCCTGAAGGGACCCTTACGTCAATTACCCATATTCAGTTGAAGGCGCAGATATTCTGCCTTCTTTGCATGCCCCATCCTCCGATCTGACTCTGAGGGGCATAATTATTCAGAGTCCCTAATTGACCTGTAAATAGAGAGAAACTAGGCGAGCCTATCCAACCCTCACTTCACGTGAGAGGGCTCCGGGATAATGAAAGAGAAAGCCAAAAACTTTATGGAGCCATTTCGTTATAATTCTTTCGTAATTCTGTATACAGGTTAAACAACTTCCTACTAAGTAACATTAGCAGTTCAGTTGTCGCGCAGAAGGCTTACGACCATTACTAGATTCTTATGTGCGATAGTATAAATACATCCTTACTTCTAATGTCAAGATAAAACAATCTCTTCGTATAAACTTTCTAACTCTAGCCTTATGAAACCTCTATTAACCATAAATCATATCATATAGTTATGCATAAGTTCTCAATGTTAATTCACTCTTTTTCTTTTGCAAAACGTTGCATTCAATCACCTTAAAAAGTCATATGAACTGACATGCATATTCAATTGACACAAACAGAAGAAACTAAAAATATAAGGTGTAATAATGTAAATGTCACCCAGATCTTGAACATTTCCCTTACATTAAAGGTATACTATTAGTAATTATAATACGGAGTGGAAATAAAAGCTTTAGAAGCTACTCCCCAATGAAGTTACGTTAATTGTTTTTATGTTTAATTATAAACAAATTGTTTACATTTAACAGTCAGTTCTACCATATGTGTATACTTTTTAAATTAGTCGTCATGTGATTTTGAACTTATTCCGTAAATTTGCTATTTCTTATTAACTTTTTTTTGTTTTTTTTGTTACGTTATAATCAAAAGCGTTTATTCATTCCCAATACCTTCACAGAATTTACGAAATGAAATAATAGTAATATGCCCTACGAATTCTTCTACGAAAACTGACTGACCAAATCTATGGGTCAGTACAATTAGATTTTCAATTTAAATTTGAGTGAACACATAGATAAGTCTACGAATATACCGTTATATACCGTGAATCATTTGTATAAACGACAGTCGTTAGTAGTAAATTTTAAAATGAATTAAAGACATATTTCGAAAACGGAATATATAGTTAGATATATAATGTAATCAATGGGATTATTGAAATCTGAATGAAAAAAATATATAACTAGATGGCAACAACTTACATGTTTTAATTGATGGAAATCCCACGCAGAGGCGCCTCCGTTGTTATTCCGCTATGCCACTGCTTACTGCTAAATGAAATTGTAGTTCACACATTAAAATTTAAAAAAATGCGTAAAAGTCAATTGATGTTAGCATGCATGATCTTATCTCAATCATTTCCGTGCCACAACAAGTGTTGACGCGGCCTTTTAATCATAGCAATACTAAAATGAGACGTTAAAATTTCACTATCTGATCTAGCTTCTTGCACACTATACAAAGCACAAATGTTACGGAAATCCTTCGTATATTCAAAACTCCAAAGTGGACCTATATATCCGACTAATTCATCATCAGTAGATTTAAATTTAAAATATAATTCAAAAATGTCGATTAGTATATCTCCATTATGAGTAGCCCTTCGTAAACATTTTTCTTTAACTCATACTCTGTGGTACTAGTTCGTGGATTTCATTTATAACCTTTATGGAGTTGTTAACAACTGGTACAAATAGGTTAGATACTCTTACATAGCCTCGAATTCTGCCGAGCTCTTCAATAGTTTCAATGTTGAACAACGCCCGATGTGTTATTTCAAATCTCTCTATTTCCCAGCGCTTGATGTAAAATATAAGGCTCCGCTGACGTTTTAGATAGACCGGGGACTCACGCTCGTGTAACTTGCATATTTCTCTTACACTGTGATACGCTATAGTCTTATATCTGAGTCCTCAAGTTTTATATGGTACCGTGCGTCACAAAATTCGACAAGGACTTGAATCTTCATAGATTTCTTTCTTTAGGTCACATGAGCTTCATTTAAAGCGGTTAAAACGGGCACACTTAGCCGAGATAGCACTGCTTCTGAATTAATTTTTGGACGTAATCCCAACAAAACTCTATGAACTTCTGAAACCAAGGGCATCAATAAAGTCAGAAGTTGAAATCAATTTCAACAAATTAATTATACCAATATCATAGAAGTTGAAGCCTTTCTTCTGAAGATCTCGTTGCAGAAAATTTAGTTCACAATTCAAGGATAAAATTTTCTTGGAACTTTCCTGCTCACAATTTACAATACGGACCGATGTGAAATGTTCAATATCCAGACGTAATTACGGAATTATTTGAACAACTTTTTTTGAGACTTTTCTATTATATATTTTGAGCTGACGTTTTTCTTTCTTTTTGCGGTTTTTTTTTTCGAGTAATGAGGAGAATTTAAATTTTTTTCCAGTTAAAATTTCAATACTGGTAAATGATAAAAACTTTTGACTTACGGGCTGCGTTGAATTTTCTCCGATGTTTTCTGTAGATTGGGAATTCACTAGGTTTGGTTTACGTTGCACAAATGCACCTCGCCTTCACTTTTGGCAGGTTTCCACAAGAGAGAATTGTCGTCTTCTTCTCTTTTCCACATCAACATGTCATCTTGAGCTTGAGGAAACGCACTTCTCTCGGTCAGGGTGCGTTCAATTTTTATGCTGACAGCAGCCGGCTTACATACTTCAGTATTTCATGTAGCATATTGCTATATGCAATACGCTAAGAACTGCAGTGGAACACTTTCTTACCCGTTAACACTGCAGTTTAACCTATCACTGCGGTTCGGTAAGTTTCCTGAGTTATGGAAAAAGTCGTTTATTATCCCAATTTTCAAGTCCGGTAAAAAGGAGCTTGTTACCAACTATCATCCTATCGTTAAAATGTCTTGTATTCCCAAACTGATGGAAGTTTCTTTATATGAATTCCTATATTTTCATTGCAGTGGAGCTCTTAATCCTCATCAACATGGTTTTATGAAGGGAAGGTCAACAACAACAAATCTGCTTCAGTTGACCTCTACTTGTATCGAATTGTTTGAGCGTGGTTGCGAAACTCACTGTATTTATACAGATTTCAGCAAGGCTTTTGACAAGCTTGCACACTCTCTTCTGTTATTTAAACTGAATTCCTTGGGTTTCCCGATTTGGTTGTTGAATTGGTTATCATCCAATCTTAAGGATCGTACGCTTAGGATACAGTTCCTTTTTGCTCTTTCTAAGGAAATAACGGCTTACTCTGGTGTTCCACAGGGTGGCCACGTAGGGCCCCTGCTCTTCATACTATTCATAAATGATGTTTCTTATGTAGTAAGCAAATCTGATATACTAATTTACTCAGATGATATAAAACTGTATAAATCTATTGATTCGTATTCTGATTGTCGTATGTTGCAGAAGGATCACCTGGACAGACTTGTTGAATGGTGTACAAAGAGTTCTCTCTTTTTGAACATTGATAAATGTAAGCTAACCATTTTCTCTCGTAAGCGAGTTCCTTCGAATGATGTCTATGTAATGAATGGTTTGGTGCTTTCGAAAGTTGATAAAATATCTGACTTGGGGGCTTACGCAGACTGTGGCTTTCAGCGAATATATTATCCAGTCGTTCTCGTCTAAATCTCGTAAAAACACTAATCGTGCCTTATTTCACTTTTGGATGTTTGGTCTTTCCTAAACTGGATAGTATCTGTACACGAAAGATGGAAGTTGCCCTAAATGACTGTGTGAGGTTCATTTATGGGTTGCGTAGGTTTGATCATGTCTCTCATCTCCGGTCTTGCTTGTTCGGATGTTCTTTTGCCTCTTACCTTAAAAGAAGAAACTTGGTTTCTTTGTACAATTTGTTAAAATTTAGAGAACTTTTCCATTTTATTACCTCCCAATGAAATAGAAATTTGGAATTGCCTCGCTTTCACAAGACTGTAATGGAAAGCTCTTATCTTGTCCAAAGCATCCGTCTGTGGAATGATCTCCCTGTCAGTATGCAGGCGGCTGGTACCATCAATGCATTTAAGAAACTCGTTAAAACGCACATAATATAGCTCCTTTTTCACATTCTTTTCTTTCTCTCCGCAAGGGAATACTAGTTAGTGTTATACTTGAATTGTAACTCCTACTTAATGACACTTATTTTTATTTTATTTTTTATTTTTATTTTTAGTTTTAATTTTTTCTTTACTCTTTGAATTTCGATGTAAATGATTCTAGCTCCACTATAATAGTTGTACTCTATAAGATTTCAATCATGTGTACTTTACCGAAATAAAGTTTATTCTATTCTATTCTATTCTATATTACTAAAGCTCTTTTTACTACTCTTGTTAGACCCATTTTGGAATATGCCAGTCCTGTTTGGTCTCCCTCGTACAAAAATAATACAGAACGTATTGAGAGCTTGCGAAGGAGATTTTTACTTTTTGCCCTAAGAGGTCTCGAATGGACGGATAGACTGCATCTTCCTTCTTATAACGAAAGATAAAATTTAATGCACCTTCCTACTCTAGCGACTTGTAGAAAAATATGTGATATAAGCTTTATTTTTCAACTTATGAAGGGTGACATCGGCATGCCTTTGATGCTTAATAAAATTAAATTGAAATCAAGATCGAATGATTTTATTTACTTGTGCTCCCATCGCACCAAATATGGACACTTTGAGCCAATGTCTAGAATGTGCTCGACTTTTAATTTGAATTTTCATTCGACTGACTTTCATATCAATAAGTCCCAATTAAGAAAAATTTTTACTTTTACTTGGATATTTTTTTTTTTTTACCATTGTAGCTAGCAATTTTAGGGAAATAAATAAATAAGCAAACTTATTTGTAAACAAACTCTCTAACTTAAGTAATACGACATAAAATATGTTTGCAAGGATGAAATTTATCTAACGTAATTTAAATGGAAAAACTACAAAATTTTGCTCTGGTTAAATTGGTAAAGCGGCAACCCCATTACTTTATAGATAGTTTAAATGTAATTATTGACTCTATAGATATGGTTGCATACGTGAACTTGATAGACCCCTTTTTTACCTAATTAGTATTTAAACCTATAAATTCGAAGGATTTAATTGAAGTGTTGATGATAAGAATCGTGATTACTTACTCCGTTTCAAGAATGATTCGGGATAAGATTGATGTTTTCGGTCCTATGCTGCTAATAGTAATAAATAAATCGATAGAAACAGGAAAATTTCCTGATTCGTGGCAGGAATCAGTGATAGTTCCGTTAAAAAAGGTTCCCAGAAGTAATAGGTGTGAAAACTTTAGACCGGTAAATATGTTACATATCTGCGAAAAAATTATGGAAAAGGTTGTCCAAATGCAATTGGCAGATTATGTGGAGAAAAATAAAATCTTGGTGGAGTATCAATCGGGCTTTCGGGGTAAGCATGCATGCGAGACCGCTTTGACATGGGTTTTATCTGAGCGGAAGCTGGCAATAGATCAAGCCAATTCGTAATTGCAGTATTTTTGGATATGAGAAGAGCCTTTGAGACGATTGATCGAGCAATTTTGCTTCAAAAGCTAGAACAATATGGCTACAGGAGTACAGAGCTACAGTGGTTCACATCGTTCTAGACTGGTAGATCGCAAGCAACTAAAATTAGTAGTATATATTCGAACAGTAGAGATGTAACGGTTGGTGTTCCTCAAGGGTCAATTCTAGCAACACTGTTGTTCATATTATATATTAATGATATGGAAAAAGTAATAAAGCATACAGAGCTTAGACTATTTGCTGATGATGCGCTAATATTTATATCGGGAGTGAATGAATGTGTAAATAAGCTAAAAGAGGACTTAACGCAAATTTATAAGTGGTTAAAGATGAACAGAATGAAATTAAATATAGATAAAACGAAGTGCATGTGTATTAATCTAGATATAGACTTGTGTGTGGAAATGGACAACAATAATATTGAACTAGTCAAGGAAATAAAGTATCTAGGGGTAGTTATAGATTGTAAATTAAAATTTAATAAATTTATAGATTATATTTATAAAAAAGTGGCAAAAAAGATCTCATTCTTCAGGAGAATCAGAAACAATATTTCGACAATTAGTGCTATAAAGGTATACAATATAATAATCAAACCTCATTTCGAATATTGTGCTGCGATAATTTTTATGGTATCTAAAGAAGATCTTAATAGGTTACAAAAGCAACAAAAAAGGGCAATGCGAATAACACTTTGATGTAATAAAATAACACCAAGGCAACATATGCTGGATACGCTAAAATGGTTAAGTGTAAGACAACGGGTGTGTTTGAATGTGCTAATTACTATATTTAAAATTAAGAATAATATGCTTCCAGGATATTTGTGTAGTTATATAAGATATGTCAATGAAGTACAACCATATTCGCTAAGAAATAATGATAGGTTTAGGTTAAGTAAATTCCAAAATACTAATACGCAAAATATGATAATGTATAAAGGTTTGCAAATGTATAATGAAATGCCAATGGAAATAAGAAATGAGAATGAACTAAGAAAATTTAAGAAGAAAATAATTGAATATATAAAAATAAATGTTCCTATTGTATAGAAGTTTAGGTAAGATTATAAGCTATGGTTATAAAGCATGTATTTATTGCTGAGAAATAAAGCACTACTACTACTAGATGATTTAGGGCTCATCAGGAACCAAAGATCAAATTAAAGCTTTGTTATCTCAGAATCTCGTGCAATGCGGTAAGGGAACTGTTTTGTTCCAGTATAAACGCTAATTATCTGTGGCTAGTCACCATACTAATGTCCACACTAAAACATCTCCTAAATATCACATTTGATGAAATGAATTAGAGACCTTAGCAGAATATTTAAATTTATTTTAAAATTTTATATAGCCATCCCTATGTCAATCTGTATGTCTATCTCTCTGTCTATATGTTCGTCCATCTCTCCGTACAATAATTTGAAAATGCGTTGACCTAGTGCAGTGGTTCTTAACCGGTGCTCCACGGAGCATTTGTGGTCCACAACCTTGTCCCAGGTGCTCCGCGAAACGAAACTAAAACGGCGATTGAAAAATTTTGATTGTTTTTTAAATCCCAAAAAAATCAGGTAGGCTGCTCAAAAAACTTCTAATTAAGTAAGCATTGGACGTCATTATATAAACACAAATTTTCACTCAGTCTAATATAAATGTGTTTTTAATTAATAATTGATTAGATTTTATAACAAGTGACAAAAAATTTAGTTGAGTAAGTAATTTAGGTAATAAATTATATTTGGTGATGATGCAAAAAATTAAATTATGAAGATTCCTCCATAACAAAAAAAAAAACGAATAAAAGATATTTTACATGAAATTGAGGAAACGGTTAATAATATAAACTTTCCAATGAATATTTTGCTTTACGAATCGACGAATCTGTATTGATGAAAACGAAATAGTAAATCAATTTCTTTGTTGCAGAGAGCTTACCGAAAATACAACAGGAAAACATATTTTTAATTATATTGGCACGTATTTAGTAAAATCCAAAATATCATGGGATTTCTGCGTAGTAATTTGTACAGGCGGATGATGTCCATCAATATCAGGATCTATAAAAGGATATGCTATACTTGTAAAGGAAAAAATCCAAATATATCTGCACACTGTTTTTTTACATCGGGAAGCTTTAGTTTCAAAAACATTATAATTTGTATTGGATGAAGTTGTACAAATCGTATAAATTATATCAAATCGAGACTCCTGCAGGCATGCATTTTTGCAGACGGAAATAACGTAAGGTTTTATGCCGTTTATTACAGCTCTAAGATGAACTACTGTGTTATTTTCAAAATGTAGCTACGGATAAATTTGTTAAATATCTTGAAATTGGTATTTGTTGTGCTAAATAGGCATATTTAGCTGATATTATTAACCCTTGTGTCAATGGATAAAATAAATGACATAAACGAACCCATAACATACCCGGGTATGTAACCATATTTACGTATATTTTTGTGGAACTGTTTCATTTTTTTGCTTTATATATAAGGAAAATATTTAGTCAAACAGTTCCTAAGAATTTATTTTTATGATTAGACCTATTCCGAAAGGTGGGTATGCTGCATATGGCTTACAAAACTTGGAGGTAGGATAATTGTTGATGATAGAAATGCATTTTTTCGAGTATCTCAAGGAGAATTTGTTCATAATAAGTGTAAATTTCATTCTTTTTCTACTGGCTGGCAAGGGTGATTAGATCATAAATTGCATTTTGAGGTATCGACCCCAAAGCATACCTCATACTGGAACTTTCTCCAGAATTTCAAGCTATACCCTCGCGTATACTGCTTTCTACCGACTTCGGATTTGTGACAAAACCACGATTTGCTCTTATGTATCAAAAAATAGGAAATCTGTAATTTTGCTTTCAACAGTGCATTACGATAAAATTGTTAGTGGTGTCCTCCAAAAGCCTGAAATCATATTGTTTTACAACAAATGCAGGGGCGGGGGGGGGGGGGCGAGCAAATATGGATAAGATGGTAGGACATTACACCACCAAGAGACGTACGTTGCGATGGACCCTAGCATTTTTTTATAATATTTTGGATGTGGCTGCTCTGGCAGCCTTCATTATATACGATACCCGCAATTCTAACCAAAAGACAAATAAGAGGCGTACGTTTCTGCAAGATCTTGGTGAAGCCCTCACCATGCCAGCATGTACAAATCATAGCAGCGAATTCAAACATTATGAGGAACTTCGGAATCAGATATGCTATCGAATGCATGATGGGACACCAAATACCAATCAGATCTTCATCCACGTCAAGTGGGCCAGCAGCATGGGATCAAACTGACAGACTGAAAAGTAACAGCAGTATTTGCAAAGAGGAGGGTAAGCGGTGACCCACGCGAAAATGTTGCGGAACATGCTGTAAGCCTGCACGTGCAGAGCATTCTACAGAATTTCTCAGATGTAAAAAATGTTTGTCATAATAAATTCTATAAAGTAACGTATATTTATAATTCAGGTCTATCTTCTGATGAGCCACATAGAATACTTTTCAAAATTTTATAGCATATATTAGCTACAAATAGAGCCCTTGAGGATAACTAAAGTGATGGATAAAAAATTTCGAAGATTAGATAAAGTTTTATCATTCTCAAAATTGCAAACATACCCAGGTATGTAGGTATTGACACAAGAGTTAAATACATAAATTCAGTTAATACAAGTATTCTAGTTAAAAATAAAAATATTTTAACATACACGGACAAAATGCTGGCATTCTGTAAAAAAAATTGGTTTGGCAAAACCGAATAACAAAAAAAAAGTACGCTTTATATGTTCCCTTCAATTCAAACGGAAAATGTCGTATAATAGAACTAACAATATTGGAATGCGAGTTTTCAAATACAAAATTATCTTTGCAAGAAGAACAAAACAATATTTCATTGTCAACAGATCCATCTCTAAAAATGGAGTTCAAAAAAATGTCAAATGAAATTTTTTGGATTTTCGTACAAGAAGAATACCCACCTCTATCTAAAAAGGAACTCACAATTTTATTGTAATTTGCTACCTCATATCTTTGTGAATTGGGATTCTCAATACTAATCAATATAAGAACTAAAAAACGTGAAAGACTTAAAAATGAGGGTAGCAATATGTCAATGTAAAACTCGTTTGGAATTAATTAATTAATATTAATTAGTTGTGATGCTCCGGGAAAGTTTTACATAAGTAAATGTGCTCCGGGACTCCGAAAAGGTCAAGAACGACTGACCTAGTGACTTGCACACAATAATTTTTTGAAAATGGAAAAATAACTTTTTCGAAATGTTACCATACAAAAGTTTTGATTTTCAATACATATTTGGAGATGGCTTCAGAACGAGTTGAGTTATAGAGTTGAAATTTTATATTATCGTAATAAATATCTGAACTCGAAAATAAGCAAAATTCGGGAATTTCTTTTTTAAGGCTGCCATGCAAAAAATTCCATATTTGCATATTTCTTATGTACGTAGAGCGGGAAACCGGTCAGACTGAAAAGTTCTTCGGAATACATGAAGGTATGCAATTAATCATTCCCGTTTATAATAGGCTCTTTCGGCAAACACTGTCTCATTGAGACAACTAAGACAAAACTTTGAGCAACGGTCTCAGTAGTCTCAGTTCAAACCAATTAGCTGATTTGCGCATTTTGACATTTAAATCACTTTGACATAAAAAATGGATAGCAATAAATTGAGGAAAATATTGTTAAATTATTCAAATAACTCACCATTTCTGTGTCACTCTGAAAACAGTAGCAGCGATACAGCGTTAATTCCCAAAGTGAAGAGCTATTTTGAAATTATCTCCAGCTATGACGATGCTGAATTTAAGAGAAATTTTCGCTTAGAACGCGGAATGCACGATAAATTAAAAGGTAGACTTCAATAAATAATATATATAATTATTTTGCATATATACATAAGTTCATATTTTGTTTTTAAATTTTCGATTTCCTTTGTGAAAAATTACCAAATTCTTCTGTACCTCCAGAAAATAAGATATTAATGACTCTGTGGTATATAAAAAACAGCAACTGCTTCCGGTAGGTGTCAATATTATTCAATGTTTCGATTAGTACAGTTCATTCTGTTATAATTGAAAAAATAAATGTTATTGCCAGAATGTCTTCTCAATTTATTAAATGGCCAACCGAGAGAGAGGCCCAACTGATATCAGATCGATTTTATGCAAAGAAACCGATTAAAAATGTTATGGGAGCAATTGACGGACGGCTGTCATATTTCGATCAGAAAATTGAACAATGATAACGACTACATTAATAGACTGGGGTACAGCAGGATTATCTTACAAGGTGTAGTAGATGACACTGGAAAATTTACTGATATTCATTGCGGGGAGCCAGGCAGTGTTCATGATAGTCGTGTGCTTAGAAAATCTTCTATATTTAGAATTCTAGAAGAGAATCCTTGACTTGCTTACAGAAAATTTTTATTGGGTGACTCGGCGTATATGGTGAAAGATTGGTTGGTACCACCCTTCAAAGACAATGGGGCTCTAAATGAGGACCAGAGCACGGTATACATACTAACAAGGTATGACTATCCGGCCCCATAGATTCGCCATTTTCGGTGTTAATCGATTCGCATGACGCGTTTCTTAAAAAGTAAATAATGTAAATTTTCATATTTATGTAAATTTATTCAACTGGATCCATTTAAAATAATTAAATAAGTACCATTTTACTTGCTAAACAGAAAGATAAATTGAAGGAAGATTATTAGAATTGTATTCCACATTTTAATTTGACACTAACCCCACTTTTTACACTTCGTTATGATGCATTGCAAATTTGCCTTCTATTTGCGAAAATTATGATTACCACTAACTAATTTCACCATAGAAATATTAAAAAGATCTTAAATAATCAATTAAGAGTGCAAATAATAGGTATTTCAGTCTTATTTTGCATTTTTTATCGATAAAACCTTCGTGGCACTTTGTTTAAATTCGAACTGATTTCCCTGAAATGAGCTTGAAACTAACAAATTCAATGTGTATTTATCGTAAGAAACTTATATTATATTTATTGCAACCTTTTTTAATGCGTCCAGTGGAATAAATTTACATAAATATTAGCACTTAATTTTCCCCGTTTTAAGAGTCGATTCGTGTGACGTCACACGCACTTGACAGCCCGGACAATCATACCTTGTTACTCTGTATATCGTGGACCAGAGAAGCTTTAATGTTGCCCATTCGTCATTAAGGGTTATAATAGAAAACTCATTTGGTCTCTTTAAAAACAGGTTTAGAAGGCTTTTTAATTTCGAAAACCTGCAAAGGGAAATTATTATAAAATGTGTTATCGCAGCTGTTGCTTTACACAATATATGTGTAACCAATGGAGACGCAATTGAAAACATTGTTTCGCAAGAAGAGTTCGAAGCATTTATTGATTTTGAGGCAGAAGAGAGTAATGCCAGCGATGCTGGAAATATGCAAGAAATTGTATTTAATAATTACATACAAGACAGACGCCTTAATATTCACTAATATATGTATATTTCTTGGAATAAAGTGTATGAAAATTAAATTATTTCCTTCTGAATATGTGCGTGCGCACAGCTTACCTACCTATAAAAATAAAAAATAAATAAAACTAAAACGAACTTATGATTTCATCAGCTCACGAAGCATTCTGAGCTTTTCCTCCTCTATTTTTAAAATGTTATCTTCGAATTTCTTTTTATTTTCCTCCCTTGCTTTCAAAATAGCGAGATTTTCTTCGTAATATCACTCCTTTTAGGTCCTCCTTCTTTTAGATGGATTTTCAACGGGAATTTCTTGCAATTCTTCGAAAACTGCAATAGTAGGTGAAAATTCTGACTGTAGACATAAAAAAGTGACTGAGTCTTTTTTTTTTTGGTAAGTGTGTTAAGTGAAAGAATCACTTTGTGATATTCATGTATATGTGTTGTATTTTCATATATGTTCATATGTATACCAAATGTGTCAGGGCAAAACCCTCGAGAATACTTTCCAAGCCATGAAACAGAAATCTATATGTGTGCGTTCGGAGTCCGTTTTCTAAAATGTTCTATATTAATGCTTATGGAAAAGTACCAAACATTGATTTTATGTATGCCACAGAGCCTAAACTACTATCCATATAGGAAAATAGTATTCTAGTAATTTACAGCTTGATTCCTTATCTTCCCAAAGGCTACACTTCCTATATACCTTCCTTAACAAAATAATAAAACAGTTTTTATTACAAAGTAACCTTTCCAATTTAACGCTCAGTCCTCTCAGCTGAGTGATAATTGCATGTGTGTATGTGCAGCTGGAGTCCGAATCTGTAGGCAGCTACATTCGAAACCATCAGCCCACGGCATTCCATGACGGCACAGCGACATTACAATGAGTACTCAGCTGAGAATTTTTGTTTGAGGAATCGTAGGCATTTGGTTCAGTTAAAGTTTTTTATATAATTTTGTTAGGAAAGGTATAACAATTTTATTTCGGTTCGGAAGATAACAAAGCAAGCTTAAGATTATCAGAACAGCATTTTTCCATATGAATTGTGGTTTAGGGCGGAGGAGCTATTCAAATCAAACTTTTGTCAGTTTTACATAAGAACACTGCAAATATTTTAGAATGTTAGGACTCCGTTGAGCTTCGCTTTTGGTAGAGAGGGAGTCTGTTTCATGGCTTGTGAAATATTCTCGAGGATTTTGGTCAGGATGAATATTCTCAACTTATTCGCGCGCGGATCGAGTTCTTCCTCTCCAATTGTGGAAATGCCCATTGAAACTCCAACGCAGTTATTGCTTGCTCGACATCCCACAATTTCATCGATGTCTTCGTAAAGAGAAAATTTAATTCATCCTCTCCCGATTTTTGAATTATTGGGCCCTATTCTGTCGGTAAAATTTTATCATTTTATGTTATGTTATGCCTTAAAATAAAATATTTCCCAAAAATCCTATTCTGTACCAGAAATTTTATTTTATTTTATGCATCGTAACATAAAATATTTCCTGTTATAGAGCATAACATAAAAGAACCTAAGCAGCACATTTTAAAGGTATTTTGACACATTTTATGAAAAATATAGCGTCAATTAACATTTGTTGTGCGAAAATAGTTTTAATTAAAAACTAAAATGTCCACCGCCATAAAAATTACAATTTTGTTAGAAATTGTAGAAATTCGCACCAGTGCAGTGTATTGTAAAATATAAAAATTTAATTATATTTACCTAGGTTTTAATTTTATGCAGAAGAGATCATACGATACGATATCTTCGCGATTCCTACGATCCATGTGAGTTGCCCAGCCTTAGGCTTCAAAAGTTCTTCCGGCTGGATAATTAATAAATTTCTTATATTGTGATTTGTAAACGAATTTTGAAAACTTATGAATAACTCTAATTTATACCCAGGATGTTTCGTTGTAACAAACACTTATAGAGTAACTAGAGCCTCATACCGGAAAGACATCCATTCCGTTCACTTTGAGTTAGGAATCTTAAATTGAACGGAAAGGATGTCTTTCTGCTGCTTTGGATTTCTACGGACATGGTTCATATCAAACTCCAGTCAGGAGTTATCATATTTTAGAACTTTTACACCCAAAGTATCTCAAGAGCTATTAAGAAAGCAGCTGCTTTCATAAATATTATTTAGTGAGTGATTTGATAGAGTATCACGCAAATGTCAATTGACCAGCTGTTCAAAAAGTAATAGAAAACATAGCTGAATGTACTAAATATTTTAAAAGAATTCATAAAATAATTTTATGGCACCACGACAGAATACGAATTTTTAAAATATTTTATTTTCATTTTATGAAGAAGGGATTTTTTCGCCATAAAATAACATAAAATATTATTTTATGAAAAATTACAGAATAGGGCCCATTATCCTTTTTGCGCTTATACGTCCGCAATAAGTTATACCAATTTTTCCGGCATTGGTCAGGATTTTTCTAAAATATATTAAATATTGCGTATTGATTGCTATTTAAAATACATTTTACTTTTTTACCTTAATACCCTCTTCTTGAAGTGAAGTTCCAATCACGTTCCGAACATGTTTCCGTTTAAATTTTAAATTGCGTGTAATAGAACAGGAGCCTCTTCACTTCAGTTATAAATCTTAATGAAATCATACCATCAGAACAAATTGCATCATTATTCGGCAATGAAGACACTGAGAATGTGGTAAATCAGAAATTATCAGAATTATAGTTTAGTCAATGTTTATTTACTTGTCTTATCAACGGCTGTTAATTCTATCTGGTCAATGTAGCCAACGTTTATTTATGTGGTGCTTATGCCGGTCTTTGAAATAAATAAACTTTAAATTGAAATAACAAAATAACGAAACTGAGTTAACTGAGATAAGAAAATTCAGTTTCACTTGTCTCAGTTGCTCAGTGACTGCGTTCGATTTTTGTAGCTCAATATGGAACTGAGACAGTTCACCGAAAGTGTAGTCTCAGTGAGCCAACTGAGAATATTTCACTTGTCTCACTAAGAATGTGCTTGCCGAAAGCACCTAATGTCTGACGAACCATTTTACAAAGTCAAAAAATTTCCTTATTTACAAAACGAGGATGTAGCGATACTCACAGACTTTTATCAAGAGCATTAAAAATTCTTTTTAGATAAGTACATTCTTAATTTTTTCATTTTTATACTCCTCGAAATTAGAACTTAATTCCCTATTTTATTATTTTTTAAGCTATTTTCAAATAATTTTTTAGCCAAAATAATTAATTTTCCGCGTAAGGATAAGTTTCACAAACCAGATAAATTAAACTAAGGTCAAAGTTTAAGTAGAATTGTGAATTTTTCCACTATTGTGCATTCGTTTACTGAATAAGTTATACTAATTTTTTTTTTGTTTTTTTTTTATTCTCCCGAAAAGTTGAAAATTAAATAAATGCCCAGCAAATTACATTTGACTATAACATTCCGCACAGATTTTTTGAACTGAAGCTGAGCTTACACTTTCATGTTTGCAGTGCGAAATTGCTTAAGAAGTTTATCAGAGTTTGAATCATATCTCGAGCTTTAACTGTAACCTGTCATTTTTAAACTTCCGAAATCCTTTATATGTCAAAATATGAAAAATAATTTAATTGATAAATTTTGGAAAGATCGCAAAGTGCAAACAATCACCACCGGCTCACATTCTTTCGTTGTAAGGCAACTAACTAATTTAGTGGAGCAAGGTTGAAGCTATCATTTATCCTGTATCATCCTATAAATCAGTAGGGAATTAACTTTTACACAGTTATACCACAAAAACTTTTGTACCTGTATTATTTGCTTGGAGTTTCGTATAAAACCGAATTAATTTTCTCTTCCCTATCATTGTTGGGATTATCAGCACCCCTTTAACTGGTTGGTTTGAGGTAGAAATATGCTTTGTGGCGTTTTTCTCATTAACCCCGAAAAATTCGAAATACGAAAACGAGATCTCTCTTTCTCGCTCTGGTCTGCTATTGGCTAAATGTATTTTTTTTTTGACTCCTTCATGTGAAATGTTAATTGTATTTCAGGATAGTGTTTTCCCTTTGATAGGTGATGACCATCGTAAGAAAGGAGAGGATTTCAAGAAGAATCATTAATTATTACGGTTGAAAGTGTTCTTTGGTCTTTTGTACCCGACTCCTTGATAAGTAATTGTTCAAAGACCTCACATATACATATGTACTTAAACGCTAGTTGGAACTGGTTTCATTTTCTGGGATATTTGTTCCAGAATGGACAAATTGGACGAGAGTAGTTCTTAGTTTATTTTATTTTCTCAAATTGTATAGCAAATTTATTTGTCCCTTATTGGCAATATTCATTTTTTAAACTGTTCTTGGTTGCACTAACCTTTTTGAGTATTCTTTTTGCTACTACCAACAACATTAATTTATAGATAGAACTAATTGAAAGCTTTCAACCCTTTCAGATGTAGCTCTGCTTTTCTGTACCTTTTAAACCTTTCTCGTACCTATGCATGTATATCTATCTATATACGTACAAGCGTTAACCTTCTGTATGTCTACCTATGTAGGTTTGGTGTGATGAACCCACAAAGGCCAATTTGAGTTCAAATGTAGGCATTTAACGTCTGATATCTCTATATCAACGCCGACCCTACTTTTCTAAGAGTGATGTTCAATTTACCGATTCAATAAAAGCGAGGCTTTGTGAAAAATTGCTTCTGTTCACTCTGAAATTGGTAGCTGGCGCCCTCTGCATAGTTCGACAGTGAAATAAAATTAATATATTGGCACCCTTAGGAGTTTGAATATTGTATCTATAGCCTATTCCAAGGAACGTTGATGTATTGACAAATTGTTCTGCGTGCGTCTCATTTATCAAGATAAGTGTCACCTACTGCCTTTAGCTTGGATGAGGCAACCCGGAGGCAACAAATCAATAATATGCGGCAGATAACGATGTCATCGATTATTTCCATGTCACTTGTGGAATGAAATGACTTCCATGCATTTGAGTCAAATTCATTATCATAAGGCAGGTGTATATGAGGACATTTATAATATGTAGAATTTTGAAGTCATCACTTACAGTTAAGTAATGCATTTTGGTTATAGTGTGCTACGGAGGTGATACCACTGGAACGCTTCTAGTTATTATTTTAATAGACCTTAGGACGAAATGGTAAAACCATATCGATTTAACTCTGTTGACCAGTGTAGTATCCAAATTTCTGCAATATCTTCAAATTCTTGTCTTTCTAACTTCACATAATGATTTATGCCACACCATTTGGAAATTTAAGCCCGTAAGGTATAGAGAAATATATGTAAGTATAATGGCCGGATTTAGGAGAGAGTAACAAGGGCTGAAGCCCTGGGGCCTGCACAATATGTCTTTTGATGAGTTTTTTAAAGAAAAAAAATACACTCGTTCTGACAAAGGAAAGGAATGTTCGTATTCACGAGGAACTTTTTGAAAAACATATCAAAGCATATTACTGAACAAATTAATGGAGGAGGTATGCGAAACATGTTGAATTCTCTATAAGGACTGTCCCAGAAAATATCTGGTCGTTTTATTTTGTTCGCAGTCAGGGCCAGATATAGGGTGGGTGGGGGGGTGGCATGAGGGCCATATGCTACGGACCCCCTAAATCCATGGTAAATGCAACTGGAAAAAAAATTGAATATCGAAATTTTACATAGCATTGTACCATTCTTCTTTTCGGCTTCTACTTTATAGTTATATACATTATTTTCATTTCGAACAATCATTTCCTATAAAAGTTATATTTAGGCGTATTATGTGGGAGATGTACATACGTACTAATACTATTATAATAGAAAGAAAAATTATATCGAATAAGTTTATGCGTGTTGGTGCAGTTTTGGGTCCCGATTGAATATGCATATGGTAGCATAGGCTGGTTTTTTTTTTTAGTCATGGATGCAAATAAAGCAGAAATAATTGAAGATCTGGGAGACGAAATAGACGATTTGGATGAATTGTTACGTGGAGCACAAAATATTATAGAAGAATATCAAGCAACTTCTCATAGAAATCGTTGGATATACCAGAAAATCTTTGTCGTGAAGTTGAGGAAATTCTGTCAGGCGCGATGGACATCACAGAACAAAACCAGTTAAGCAACATTCTTAATACAGAAGCTGAAGCCGCGCAAATCGAAGAAGATGACGATGTCGTGTTCATTTCCTCAGAACCAAGTAGAATGCTAGCAGATTTACATGTGATTGATCAGTGTACTCCAGACCAAAGAGCGATCATCCGAAGAACCCGTAGAAGACCAACGGGAAATGATACATTATTAGTTTCTCCATCATCAGTTGATACAAACCCAATATCGTCCGACATAAATATTTCAATCCAAGAGCCCGCAGCTTCAACAAGCACTGACCATCTGAAACTAACCTGTGCAGTCTGTATGGATAATCCGACGGGGCACAGTCCTATGGCAACCGTATGTGGTCATATATTTTGTAAGAAATGTATTGTCCAAGCCAATCACTCAACATAGATCCATAACAAAAATGGCGTGATCGCCTATTGTGTTTTGTGCAAGAAGGGAAAAACTTGCTGTGCGTTAACACGGTATAGTTTTCGGACGGCGTGCACGAAAACAGGAGCAGTCCTTTAATCGATTATTTCGTCGTCTATGGCATTCTTCTTTGGGTGGCGTTCACGTTGACTGAAATTATTTGAGCTGTAAATATTTTTATTGAATATTTTCCGCATTTTGAAAGGTACGTTTATTAGCATATAATAATAAGTAATAACTTCAAAACTCATATTAGTAAAACATCATTTCTATTTTAGATATGAATATGAGTTCTAGCTGAAGAAGGTATGGAAATGGATTTGAGTTTAGAAAAATGACGGGCTTGCTTTTTTAAATCCTTACTGAAGCAGCGATAGTGAAGATAATTTAATTGTTACAGGCTTACATATTAAGCGCTGTATCGGGCCTTCTACAACTTGCAGGTACAAAAAGGAAAAGCGAAGAAATATCAGCGGTTCATTTAAATATTTAACGCTCGAATTAAGTGCAGAGCGCCACTTTTCATAGATGCTGCAATTAATTTAATTTCGTTCACATATTGTCCACGCAATACTTGAATTTTATTACGAATGTGTTGTACAGTAATTGAGCTATGAATTTTTTGCAGTTCACTTCAAAGTACTTTAAGAGATTTTTCTCTCTTGTCTCTGTTTATACAGTCTTTATATTTTGTATTGTGCAGCTCTCAGATCCTTGATAATATAACAATTTTTCAACTAATTGAGTGTTCCACTTTAAGCTCATTTTAATCTTTTCCTATGCAAAACTTTTAAATTAAAATCCGAACTTAAAAACATAGTAATAATTACACTCAATGTATTTCACCAGATAAATCAGATAAATCACCTCATGTTAATAAATTTTTCTGAACTCCCCCGAATGTAAAAGCAAATGAAAGAGAAATTCATAAAAATGAGATTTTTTTGAACTCCCCGAACTCATAGAAAGCAAGTGAAAGAGAAATTTATAAAAACTTCATGTTCGTGCGTGATGGTCGGGCGCTGCTCTGCGCGCGACCCCCGCATCTTCGCTCATCAACCCCTCCCACCTTTTTCGTGCGCGGCGCGCAAAAACTATACCGTCTAAACTAACCCCATTTGATACATTTTTGTTCGATTTCTTTCATTTCAATAGTTCCTATTTTTCTGTCCTTCGTTATACAGTGAAGTTATATAATGGAGTTTCTCCAATGTCTGTGTTAAGCTCAAGTTTTATAGTGTAAGAGCACAGTGCAGGAATAAACAGCGAGCAGAATTCATGAAGAAGCAGTCAAGTTATTCTAATAAGAGTGGAAATTGGTCGACATTTCTACACGCTGCCTTTGCCTTACTGTCAAATCAATGGTCTCACTTGTTAGTTGTTTGTTTTGTGCTTGCTTTCGTTAATGTTTACACCTTCGAGATTTGATTGACATATTTTTATGATTTTCAGACAGAAGGGGCCCCATTTTTCTGGTTGGCCGGGGCCCCCATTTCCTCTCTCAGATCCTGTTCGCAACTATAATATTTGCTTGTGATATTTAACGGTATTTTCTCGTCTGGGTCAGTGATGCCAACTTAAGGATTTTATCCCTAAATATTGGGATAATTTTCGGTTTTAGGGATTTAGGGATAAAAGTTTCAAAAGTGACGATATCTAGGGATATTTTGTGCACTAAAAGTTTTAATCAATTTATTTGCTCCTAGCTACCAATGGCGGATCCAAATATTTGTAGGGGGGGGGGCGATTAATTTGGATTATATTGGAATAATCCTTCACCTGTCTTTTCTGCCATTCTTTCATTTTCATTTACCAATTCCTCATTCGTTGCAGTAAAATTAGAAATACAATTTATTTCTCTAAAATCAGAGATAAATATGAAAAAAAAAATTAAAAAAATCTTGCTTGAAAATTCGCACTAAAAAATAGAAAGTAATTTTTACTTCACTATGATAAATACTAAAAAAAATTCTATAAAATTTCCCTTCATTTTGCATTTAATTAAATTTTGAAATTATTTTAAATTTGTTTATAAATATTAAAATTTTCAAGGTACACAAAGAAAGGAAAGTTTTTGAATTAAACTGCAATTTTGAAAGAATTTTGATTAGGAGGAGCTCCAAATTTCAATTTTGGGAAATTGTTATTTACTATAGTGTTAAAATTTGAACTGCCCATATCTTGCTTTGTTTGTATACTGCGAATATTTTAAAATTTATACATAAATGTAATATAATAATAAAATTCAATTAAATGCAAATTGAAGGGAAACTCTATAGAACTTTTGTGATTTACTCATTAAGTGAAGGAAGAAATTATTTTCTATTTTTTAAGTGCGAATTTAGAAGTAGTATTTTTTAGCAAGATTTTTTCTTTTATATTTTTAACTTAACTTAATTAGAGCGGAAATGTTTTTTTTAAGTGATTTAATGGCTGATAGACCACCCCATTTCTAGTATTTCAAGATATAGCAAAATACACAAAAAAAAAAACGAAAATTTAGAAATAATTTTTGCGAAAGCTTTCTGATCCATGTTTTTAATATTTTTATTATGCCTTAACTTTTATTTTTTTATAAAAGTCCATTTAAAGGTTGGATTGCAAAAGAGCAAAATGATTTAACATGTTTTGATTTGACAGGTCATGTTTCGTCAAATTGGTGGTAGGAGCGATTTCCAGAGACATGCTGCTACTAAAAAGCATCAGATATCTATTGATGGAATTCAGAATGTTAAACCAATATCACAATATTTTTCTGGTGTGCATCAGCATAATGCATAAGTCGCTGAAGTTGAAATAAAATTGGCTAACTTTTTGCACAGGATAATGTGGCATTTACAATTGTTTATCATTTATCAACCTTATCAAACGAAATATTTCCTGATTCTCGTAAAAAATATACAGTTTGTTCTGACAAAGACTACCAACAATAACAAAAATGACTTCAATTTGTTAACCTTTGACTTTTATTTAAATAATATTGCTAATAAGTTATGTGTAAGAAAGATTTTGGCATCAAATTTTTATGTTCATTTGTTACTGGAAAATTATTGCAACAATTATTACTTGAATATCTCAAAAGAGGTTGTGACTTTACATTATTTTTATTTTTGTCTTTACATCAGTTAAATAAAAAATATAACGATCCGATTAAGCACTTGCATGAGGTAGACTTACGCAAAGTATGGCTAAGTTCCGGATATTTTTGTAATTTGTATTTCCCCCTAGCAAAACCTTAACATATTATACAAAATGTGCCAAAATTCTAAAATGCTCATATTTTCTAAATTTTTCCAATCAAACGCACAGGAGGTTGTTTATTTCATCTTTGAAGATGTATTCTTTGTTACTTTTAAATAATATGTAAATAAGTAAAATTTATATAGAAAACCACAAAATAATACTGTGGTTTTATATTTTAGAGTTAAGGCTGAATGGCAAAAAAATAAAGCTCTCGATTTCGAGCTTCCAAAACTTTAACTATGTAGTAGTAGCGTGAGCTTCCATTCTAATCACATTGGCAATGTCTAGTAATAATGCCTATAAAGTACTGTTCAAAATTATGTCCATATACAAAACAAAATGAATAAATCATTCACTTCTTATCAAGATAAAGGTTTGCAAATTGATTTTTATAAAATAAAATACGTACGGGATTTATCCCGTTTTTGGTCTACTGAATAGGATTACTTCAATTTTCATTCTTGCGTTAAAATACACGTGTAGCAATAAATTTGATTCAAGTTACAATAGTCTCAATCTTATTGTTATTAAAGTAATTATAACATGAAAATATTAAAAAATTTGGAAAAAAAAATCTCCGGTAGCATTTACAAATATGTTTGGAAAACCTCTGTAGAAAAAATAATAAAAATTGGAGTATACCTGAATTAAATGAAACAAATATATTTTCTTGTGTCAAGTGGTATTTTAATCGTTTATAAGAAATTAAACTCATTCCGACTTTAATTTTCCAAAGGTTATTTTCACCTGAATTCTGATTACGATCAAGAGAGACTGAGCATGGTAAATACTATGTTTACCTTATTCTTCCTGTGGTAATTGCATCTGAAGCCAACACAAAAACATCAAATGGCATAAGAAAACGTTCAGTAAACGATATTTTGAGTTGGTAGCTCCAACTCTGCCACACCGTGAAAGATAAAACTAAACTAAACCTGTACCATTCTTTCCTATAGGAAAATAGAAATACGCTCAGTCCATTGATATAAGTCAGTGTATAGCCACCGGCTACATGATTTGCGCGTCATTACATGTACTAATGCAATACAAGAAAACCTCTTCAAAGGAGCTAGAGAAAACTTCTTGGCACAAACAACTTGTGCCGGTGGAAGAATTAGCCACTCAGCCACTGAGAAGCTCTGGCCCCCTGGCTATATAAAGCATGCCAGTCGACCAGATAAATCAGTTTATTCAGCGAGCTTGTACGAGTTAGGCGGTTAGACAATTTTACTATTCCTACTTCCCGTTCCTTCCCCAACTAAATGAATAAGATCAAAAGCTATGGCTGACGTAGTGTAACGGCCATAAAATAGAAGCCAACGTTACGAAAAGTTGCAAAATAAAGACGACAACAACCAGCTGAGGGCCAAAGAAAAGCCCCAAAAATCCAGGCAACACAATATGAAGACCCTTTCAACGAGGGACAATGACATATGGATGCAAAGGATACGATGCACTAGCGGTACTTGGACTTCGACTCGACTTGCTAGTGTTGTGTAAACTTCCCGCACTAATGAAAACCTAGCACCCTGTGCGACTAGTCCCCGTGCATTTTTCTAAATTATTGTATTGAGGTTTGTGTGTAATATCCCGCCTCAATACTTTTCTAGGTACGTCGTATTCTTATTCCCCGTACCATCCATCCCAATCCGTCATGTTAAGGTTAGCGTGCAATATCTAGCATTACAATTTCCTTGGTACGCCGTGTGTCTATTCACCGTACCGTCCATCCTTGTCCGTTGCGTTAAGGATTGCGAGAAGTATCCCACGTTAATACTCCCTGGATAGGCCGTGTGAGAAATTTTCGTATCACATTTTCTGATAATTCCCCCCACCCCTCTCCGTTGTGGTTGGCGTGACACATCCCTCCTCAACATTGCATGTACTAGTACGTCGTGTGTTAATTCCCAGTACCGTCCGTCATTAAATTCGCTTGTAAA
This sequence comes from Dioctria rufipes, assembly GCA_963924295.1. Lineage (NCBI taxonomy): Eukaryota > Metazoa > Arthropoda > Insecta > Diptera > Asilidae > Dioctria > Dioctria rufipes. The sequence continues at coordinate 62,368,991 of OZ002742.1, forward strand.
TATTCCCTACTTAGCACATCATCCATCTCCCTCTCAGGTTATAGCAGTGGTAAGCCGAGTTTTCCCCTTACCACTACATAGTCTCTACGAATATACAATATCCGAAAGGGCAGTATAGTGATTTCCATCAGATCTAGACTTGTTAATATTGGATTATTCGTATAGTGGTAAGCCGTGTGTAGTTCCTCTTACGTCCGCATAGCCTCTAGAATATCCGAAAAATAGATCTATGGCAGTATATTGATTTTCATATGAGCCAAGCTCTCTAATATTAAGTCCGAAGTTATTCTTATATGTAGTGGTAAGCCGAGTGAATTTTCTACGTACCACTACGTAGGCTCCGTGCATAGAATAGATGATAAGGTTCCTATTTCGTGAAATAAAGAATATATTATTTTTGTGATAACTGAAGGAGTTTCATTTCAAGAAACCCTGATCCGACGAGCTATCCATAGCCATCCCACCAAAACGCCGTTTATTGAGTTTTTTTTTGTAAAAACCGGGGGGGGGGGGGGGCTATAACTATTGGTGTTGGTTAGACTTTGACCCCATTCTAAATATTCTTGTTTTTATTTTTCTCATCGTTTAATTCTCGATCAACTAACTTATACCAAACATGTATGAAATGAAAATTCAAAACTTTAAAATAAAATTAATAAAAGAAAAATCTACTTCAGTTCTCTACTACTACTCCAAAGGCAATTTAAAAAGACTTTGTTTGATATTTAGTTCCTTTTTACGATATGATTTTTATAAAATACTAGGGGAGCCCGAATCGATGTCGTTGGCCGGAAATAATATAGATACTTAGGTGGGTGCGGGACGGGGTGGGGTATTAGAGATGCATAAAATCTCACCTATTATCTGACTCGAGCGAGTGATTTCTAAATCTAAGGTTCCACTCTGTATCTGCATGTGCGTGTGCGTTTGTGTGCGCGTGTATGAGTGTGCGTATAGTAAAACATGAAATTTGTATGGAAACCCCACGAAGGAGTTACCCGATACATCCCATTTTTGAACTGCATTTGCAATTTTTATCTCGATGCCCTTTCAGGCAACTACCAAGTAGATATATTGAAAAACTAAAGTTCTATGTGGCAACATCAAGAAGGGGTTGCCCCATTTAGAAAACGCATTTATGAACATTTAAGAAAACATCATGTACCAAATTTTAGCTTTCCACGCCGACGGGCTCTCAGGCAGTGCCCAAATATATAGTCAAAAATATAATTTTTGTATGGCAACCCTACGAAGGAGTTGCCCGATTTATCTCATTTTGAACAAGTGTTTGCAATTTACATGAAAATGCCGAGCACAATATTTGAGCTCTCCACGTCTAGGGGTTCTCAGCCAGTTTCCATATTTATAGTGAAAAAACAAAGTCTTGTATGGTAACACCAAGAAGGGGTTGCCCGATTTAGTTAATTTTTTATAATATTTTAACTAATACTATGAAAGAACAACGTGCCAAATTTCAACTCTCTACATGTACTCGTTGTCAGGCAAATATATACTAAAAAACGCTATATTTCTATGGCAACCCTACAAAAGACTTGCCTGATTTAGTCCATTTTTGAAGTTGCATTTGCAATTTTTATGAAAACAATGTGTACACCATTTCAGCTTTCCACATCAACGCGTTCTGAGGTAGTTTTTTAGATCTCAACTACAGCGCCATCTTTAATGACCAAAACTCTCCTATTTTTGTAGCTGGAACCAACCAAATACATTCACGAAATTTCATTGAAATCGGTTGAGTGCTTTGGGAGATTAGCGTGTACGAACAAAGTGATGGGTGAATTTTATATATATTAAGATATTTCCCCAGCAAATTGACTTAAATTTAAAATACTTTACCCTGCTACCTTACAAAGTAATGGTTAAAGGAACAAATAAAAAACAAAAAGGTGTTCATTGAATATTTTAAAATGCAATGTTCACTTTGTTCTGGCATGCTGATGTACAAGGAGCAAATACAGATTTTAATACATGTACACAGTTTCACCACGGCGACTTAATTGTGTACAAAATGTGTCACGGAAATCGTGTCATCTTAAGGACAATCGCAAAAGCAAGATGCGAGCTAGAAGCTTCTTACATAGAGAAGAGGCAGCCTGAATAGGTGAATCATGAAGTTTTATATCGTCGTCATAGATAATCTGTTTTTCAAATCCTGAATTTTTTTCATATTTTACGTTTATATAAATAAAATTAAAAATCTTTCTGCTTAAAAAAAATCTCAAAATATTTATTCTTCAGAAATTCCTAATCTTTAATGTATTCGCATTGATTTTACAGAAAAACAACATAAAAATCTTAGCAAATGTAGAGGAAAAATTATTTTTGTTTTATTTACTTCTCTCATGATGTTTTCAGCGCCAACGACCTCCATAGAAATTCTTCGACTTAATAAAAAAAGAAAAAAAAAACAGAAATCTCTGAGACATAATTTTCGGTGTATGTAATCTTTTCAGTTGACCAACGACATCATCCTTGAAACTGCGGCACGATTCAGACTGTGTCTCAATGAAATTGATAATTTTGACTTTTTGCCAAAGAATCTTCAGCTCACTTCACCCTCTTTCGGTGAATATTTTTTGGCTAGAAGCTCACTAAAAATTTTTCCACATACGAAATATGTTCAGCAAAACGTAGCCCCATTTGTGCGAAATAAGCACAAGTACATAAGTTATATGTACATTCTATATAAAGTTATGCAAACATGTTAAAGGGCTATTTATTTTCGTCCCAGAAAAAGCAATTATTGGAAATATTATCGCCGATCTTTTTGCTCTTAACTTTTCTCTAGTCTGGAAACTTGTGACTAGTTATTGTATACAACACATCTGTATTACATTGACCATAACGCGAAAATTTTGTCCATCTCCTCTAGGCTCATTTCACTACTGGCCAAGTCATGTATTTTTTATCGCGATGAATGGCCAATGTCCAGAAAAACATATTTTTCCACATGTCCTGCCGGACGGCAGGCAACAGAAGTAATTCTTGCATCAACAACTAAAATGGCCGATTAGTTGGGATAAAATATGTAGTTTCCGACAAGCAACGTTCAAGGACCATTTCGATGCTTCCAATAAATTAAATCTCTCATTTTGGTTTGCCCAACTGCCGAAAGAATCACATTGATGTCCTGAGTGATGTCCTGAAAGGAATGAATGGGTTAAATAATGCCAGCTGAAAATAATTCTATCACCGAGCCAATTTTTGGTTTAAATGGATTCTGTGGGATTTTCATATCAAATAGTACAGATGTGATTTATTTTACGATAAGGGAATGGGGCGGTGGGGGGTGGGTGGGATTTATTCCCGTACAATTGGAAATTCGTTAATATTATTTGGAAATTTATTCGACGAAGGGAAATTCAATGTATAAATCTGCTGCCATTCTGCTGTAATATTCAGGAGATTTTACATCCTAATCAGGATAGCTTGCATGGGACTTGCATGGTGTGTAATCCTTTGGCCAGTTGTTACTTTGGTGTAGAGAAGAAATTATTAATAAGAGGAAGGATGTGTACACGTTATACTTTCATACTTATCCCATAATGTGGGCTTCTACGTATTATTTTCCTATGTAATAAAGCATAGTTTTTATTATTTAGAGAGGTTGTGGGTGGGTACCTGTACAAAATGTTCAACCTCTAAGGATAATATGGCGGTATGGACATTAACCGTATTTTAATTCTCTGCTTATTTTTTATTTATAGAAACCACAATGGTGAAATTATAGTCAGCGTAATTATTTTTTGTTGTATAATTTAATTCGTTAGAAATTGGATTTCATATGTGTTTTGTAGTCCGCCGTAGAATAAAGGTAATTAATTATTGTTATGTCACGACTTGACTTTGTTTATGGTGTTGACTTTTTAGTTGATTGAATGATCAAATCCAGTTGCATGAATAACGTCGACTTCTACGTCTAGATTGAACAGTTGCGAAATAAATCCTTTAGATATGAAATAGGCAGCCGATATATATTTTGTGTGATTTCTCTTGCAAATATTTAGTGGAGAAAAATTAAGCATATCTTTCATGTCAGTAAAAGGACAGGTACTTATGGGATTAACTTCATATTCAAGAACTTTTAAATTGCTGTAGTTTTTGCATAATTTTTTTTTAGATATATATTTCATTTGTTTTTTGACACCATGTCAGGTCGTCAGCATAATGAGATCATGGGCCGTGGTACAACAATGTAACAATGTCGAATTTTAGATTTGTGTTTTCAAGCTTTCACAAAGAGATGGAGACATGTGTAAAATGTCAATGTTGCTATTTTTGAGGAGGCAATTCCGACTCAACTGAGCTTGCGCTCAGGTGTCTTATCTTACTTTAAAATTCAAAACGTATACGATCCCCAGGATTGGAGTAGAACAAACTTTCTTCTTGTAGTAATTTTTATGATGACTGTTTTATTTTCACTTAGCCCTTAGCAGTCTGCACTATTTTCAAAGCACCTTGGATGACACAAAATATGTTTGCCTTTTACTATGACAACTAGATTGTCTTCATATCCTTGAGAGCTGTATCTAGAGTTGGCGAATTGCTTAGTTTTATAAAATTACCACCCACGACTTAATATGGAACATACCTAGATGATAAGAAATGAACTCTCGTTGTTGACTTTTTTCCCCTGTCACTGTTATTTTCATTCTTCTTATTTCATCATAGTTGGTTCAAGGTAGATCTTTTCGACGGCCTTGTTTATTGTGCCGTTGTTGCCACGAATACCTTAGGTGGCTACACACACTGAGCAAACAAACGCAAACACATGTGCTCGCATGTTTGAAATAGAAATTTTGGTGTGTTTACGTTCAAAATATTTCCAACGATGCCTCAACCTGATGTAAAGAAGACCTCAATTTTTTTCTTAGAAATTTACTGGAAATTTTTTCTTTAGAAATTTTATTCATTATTGGTGGCCGCAAGGTCCACACGCGGTTCTGGACTTGCAAGCAAATTCAAACGAATATTTTAAGTGTGTACGTCTCATCAAACAGATGTGTTTGCATTTGCATGTTTTCCATTTATAAGTTGGAAAATCTAGGCACATGTACTATGCATATTGTTCGTTCTGGCTTGCAAATGCGTACACACTTTTCACATTTGTTTGCCACGGAAAGAACAAATTCTTTGGAAATGTGCATTTGAGACGGAACATCAGTACAGGGTATAAAACACATTCGTTTGCATTTGCAACACGTACACATTTAATCAAAAACAAGAGTTTAAACACATGTGTTTGCATTTGTTTGCTCAGTGCAGTGTTGGGCGTAATCAACTACATTTGTAATCAGATTAATAATCATCATTAAATCAATCATGATTACATCAATCATGATTACACATCAATCATGATTACCCATCACTCATTAATCATGATTACATCGAGTAATCTCAGGAAAATGTAACCGTAATCATGATTACATGTTTTTTGATTACAAATGAAACTTTTCAAGAGATTTTAAAATTTAGTTCTAAAAAAACAAACAATCTGTGATCGTAAGACTTTTTATTGTGGAAAACTTTAAGACACTGTTGAATTATGTATTAATTGAAGTCAGTGGAAAGAATGTAAGTGCTTCTATTGATAGAGGCTCACACATATCTGAACATCAGCTTAAATTCAAGGATCTTGATTATATGTGAAAAAAGATAGCAAAAAAGATTAGATTTCTGGGGCATATAAGAAAGTCGTTGAGCATGGAAAATGCAATAATGCCTTTTAACGCTTTGATTTTGCTAGACTTTTCATATTGCTCCACATTGTTATATGCTAGTTCGAATGAATTCAAGGGCAGAATGAAGCTGTTGTAGAATAAGGCAATGCGAGTTATTCACTACCGACTTCGGGATAGAAATACAACAATGTTTGTTTTCTTTTAACTATAATTTTAAAACTTTTGCAAATTTTTAATCAAAAAATGTAATCATGATTACGGTTACGATTGATCAATCATTAATCGCCATAAATGATTACTTTTCTGATTAATATTATCAATCTGTAATCATAATTACAGATTACAGATTGTAATCGTAATCGTTAATCATCAATCAGATTGCATTTTGCCCAACACTGACTCAGTGTGTACCCACCTTAACCACAGCTTACCGAACACATTTGCTAGCGTTTGTCCTGGTTCCATCACAAATTTGAGCGAAGCGCTTTGTCTATTGTGGACTATAGTCGAAAAGCGAATGCGTTTGGTATTGTGTGGTTGCATAGCCACATGAATATGAAATCGACGATGCCTCGAATCGATGAATTAACTAAAGAGTAAAACAGCAATGCTCGCTCCAATATTCAATAATCAACGATGCCTCGACCTAATGTAGGGAGGCCTCAATTTGTATCTTAGAAATTTACTGGAAATTTTTTCCTTAAAAAGTGTGTAGGTACGTGTTATCAAACAGATGTGTTTGCATTTGAATCTTTTCCATTGAAGTTGGAAAATCGTGGAACATGTGCTAGAATTTATCAAAAGTCAGTCTTATTATGTTTCTTTATTAGATCATTTAAAAGTATAAACCCCGTACTTGCAATTATTAAATTATCGTCCAACATTATGATAAACAAAATCGAAACGTACGAATGCTTCTTCGCGATATGAACTGATCAAAAAATACTTTCGTTCTCTGTTTAACGGTCGTATGCACTGCGCAAATTTGTTTGCTACTGCTACTGAATAATATGTGCCCGCATTTGCTTCGCGTACACACTAACTTTTAAACAAATTTGATTTCTACGCATTTTGTTCATTCTTGCTTGCAAATACGTACACACTTGACACATTTGTTTGTCACGATACGAACAAATTCTTTGGAATGTGCATTTGAGATGGAACATGAGCACAGGGTATAAAACACATTCGTTTGCATTTGCAGCACATACAGATTTAATTAAAAAGAAGAGTTCAAACACATGTGTTTGCGTTTGTTTGCTCAGTGCGTACCCAGTAAATTACAATCCGGTATTTGAAGAACATATGCCAAACTGTAACTACTAACTAGCTTAAAATATCCTTTGTAGAATAGGCAATACTTATTCCATACTCCGCTGAAGTAGATATAGGATGTCACCATCTCTTTCAAGAGTTTTGAAGAATTGAAATGTTCCATGCACTTTGTTTCAAGTAAAGATTTTACCTCTCGATGCATCTCCAGTAAAACTTTTGTGACAGCCATATCTTGCGTATACTGTAATAATTTTACAAAATCCCCCTGCAATTCCAACCCCTTTATACTCTAAGATCCTTTCTATACTCATTTGGGGCTTTTTATTCTCTATAAAATCTTATACTATATTTGTACCTGTGCATCGATCTGTCTATCTGTCCGCCCATATGGCAGCATTAGAATACTTATTATCTTAGGGAGCTGCAATTTGTAAACTACCTTTATGTAAAAACTTGATATCTATTAAATCATCTAATCTTTTTTCGTAAAAAAAAAAATTCAGTATTTCACATAAATTGGAAAGAAGGCGTATGTCAAATTTTTTTAATGTAATGCTGAGTTTTTCGGAATATAAAAACCCATCCAATTTGATACAAACTTTTTCTATCTGACAATGCATTTTAGGAAGAAACTCCATAACCATGGCTATTTTTCCTAGTCTCCACTCGTACCTATTACCCTTACGTTTCAACCTTTTTAAGACCTTTCTAGCTTCAGCTGAACTCATACCAACATCTTGATATCAACACAGCGCATATTTGTACTTTCTTTATTCCTTTTTTTAAGGCAGTGGGCCATCAGATCCCATCCCAAGCACGGAGGCCAGAGTGGCCCATTATGCTATCTTGCTAGAATCCCTTTCACCAAAACCTTCCTGTCCTCTTAATAAATCGCATCAGGTCTTTCTGAAGAAGGCTTTTCAGCTCATATATAAATAGAAGGGCATACCCTAGTGTATCCTTCCTGCTCCGGCAAAAGCCGGACACACACAAAAAAAGTGTTCGGTTGTCAGAGGCTCTCCTTATAGGCAGAACAGACAATCAGGGCTATCGACAACTCCTATCCTTGCTAGATTAGCGTGAAGTGAGATGTGACCGCTGATGATGCCACCCACAGTTCTACTTTGTTTCCTTCCGAGCTGTATAAGAAAATCGGAATTATTTTTATTGGGCTCATCAAAAAATAGTTTTGTGCACCTACAAGTAGTCAGGTTCTCCCAGCTCTGCTGATGTTTCCTCTGAACATCTGCTTTGATGAGAGACCCGATACTCGAGGTAGATACGCCAACGGCGGGTTTCGGTCCGAGGTCCGGAGAATAAGAGCCAGCCCTAGCTAAAAGATTAGCCCCTTCATTCCGCTGATCGTCATGTGATCAGAATCACATAGACAGGACACCTTGTTGTGGATAAACAACTTATCCACAGAAGACCTGCAATCCCGCATTAACTTAGATGTTATCCGAGGGCCTCACATAGCCATCAAGGCTGCCTGATTATCCGAAAGGATAGCAATGTCCTTCCTCTTGATTTGCATATCAAGGGCTGCAATTGCGATAGCGAAGTCTTCAGCCTAGAGGACTGTTCCAAGTAGGTGCTCCATGCCGGCGTCAGGTTTAGAGAAGCAGACATCCGCCCCGGCTCCCTCGTCAGTGGCAGAGGCGTCAGTAAAGTTTTTATAGCGGATCATGGAAGCTCTGATAAGGCACTTCCCTCAATCCACGATTCCCTTACAGGAAAGCTCACAGAGAAGCGACGCTCAAAACCAAGCTCTGATATCATCGTATCTCATTGCGTACTGGACAGAGAGTTGTCTAGGTCCAGCATATACGCCAAAGAGCAAAGAGAACAGCCAGTTAAGCAGTCCTTCCAACATTCCCATGAGCGAAATCTGCACACAGCCCTTTTGTCATCTGCGTGAATGACAAGATCCAGGAATGGCAAGTTAAGTAAGACCACAAGAGCAGCAGTAGCCGTAGATCGCATGGAGCCCGTAATTCCCAAGCAGGCAAGCAACTTTGTACTAGCACTATGCAAGACTGTTACCGGCAAAAAGGAAGTGTTTATCTGAAATTTCAAAATTCCATAAAGAATTTATAAAGTAAAAAAGGAAAGTATTGGGCCAATTATAAAATATTAAAGAACATCGAAATTACTCACTACTTACTTTTCTGTGAATACTCCTGTAAATCTGTGGGTACCCAGCGCTGCACGTTGCAGTACAAGTGATGACTCGTATGGTATCGTATCGATACCTGCGGAATTTAAAAAAAAAATCTGGTCAACAATGTTTTGGGCTATAATAGTTCTGAGAATTAAATGTTTAGGTACTCAGTCACTTCTTCTAAGACCTAAAAGGTAATCCCCTTGTCGTAATTCCATCCGTAGGTTATTTCCAGTATATATCAAGTATGGTTTTAGACAAATTACGCGCTCAATACTTTTCACCAATTAAAATTTTCATTATTCAATTGAAAACAATTGGGCTTTTGTTAGTTATTTCACACATGATACAAATGCTAAGTATTCTTCAAAGTAGCACTCTTGAGGTTAATACAATTTTTCTAGAAATTTTTCCAGACGTGGTAAACTTCCTAGAACCCAGTTAGGAGAACATCATTCAGACACATCATCACGGCAGCTTTCACGGCACCTACATAATTGTGACCCTTTAAGCTTCTCTTTATTCGAAAAACCAAAAGAAATCCGCTGACACCAGATCGGGACTGTATGGTGGCTGGGTCAGCGTTGCCGCACCGTGCCTGCCTAGGAAATCGCTAAAAATAAAGGCGGTATGAGTCGGATTGTTGTCGTGATATAGTCACCGATTTCCGCTAATATCCTTTCTGACGCGAAGCACCCAGTTTCGGAGCCTTTCAAGGACTTTTAGTGACGCGAACCACGGAGTTTCGTAGCCTTTCAAGGACTTTTAGGCTGTTGTGCACTGTGACGATCTCCCAGCCTGATGATTTCCTTAACTTACCACAAAATATATTGGTATGTCGCTGTTCAGTGAATCGTGGCATTTTGAACTACCGTAACTCGAACAGAGGTACACACTACAATCCGCACTTTGCCTCAGCTAGTAGACCACTGTTGAGAAATGCATTCGAAAGACCTGGTCCCACTTATCCCCAACAATCGCAACACAACAGTCTTCTAGGTTGGTAGGAAAAAGATTATTGAACTAATTTTCCGGACAGACGCTGTGGCGATGTACCTCTTTTACAGTTGACCTAACTTGACATTAAGTAAATTTTCCCGTTTGGCTTCCACTATGTCTATTTCCCATTTAAAATATTCATTACCATAAAATCTAACATGTGTTTCGTATTTACTTCTTTCTCCTTTAATGACTCGTTCGAACAGTAATTCAAATCTGCTACTTTCTGTTGTTGAATTCTAAAATTTCTTCCTCGAAATTTTATTACCCCAACAAGAAAAACTATTCCACTTAAAGCTTTTAACTTCGTTAAGTTTTTGAACTTCCTGTATCTTGGTATATTGCGGTTATGAACTTTCGTTCTTACGTTACAGAGAGGCTTCTATTTACTCAACCCTTCACAAGAAATTCTTTTCATTCACTTCAGCTAAAAAAAATATATATATATATAGAAAGGATACAAATCGAAAATACTTGCAACTTTGATCGTACTACAAGAGACTACAAGAGTCATTAAGTTGACTTTATGTAGTTATTGCAGAGAAAATTATGACCTAGAAACTTGCATATCTCGCATACGATTACTCTTGAAAGATGCTGAAGATTTGAAGGAGGATGGCCTTCGCACAACGCATGCAGACGCATATGCCCGCTTTTCTTTGGGGTGAATTACTATTAAAAATCGCACGACTACAGCAGTGATAACAATTTTATTAGCGTCAATAATTCACTCAGCATAAATATTTTGTTGTTGGGAAATTTCCTTGAAAATTTACCTAATTGAGCAGAAACAAGAAAATTTAATAAAATCTTTAAACAGGCTGCATTTTAATAATGTCGCACAAGTTATCCTTAAAAAACAGCTTTAAAGTCATAATATCGATCATAAGGACCTTGGATAAAGTGAGCAAGACGACAGAATTTCTATGTTGACATAGAAAGGCGCCTGGTGTCAATTAATTTGTCTCCTATATCCATGTATACGCGTTCTCTCGTTTATGATGTTCCAAATTAAAGTGAATGATGGATTAAGCAATTACGAGGCGTAAATTAAGTTAAACCGTCTTTGAGATATTTTTGGTACCGAGACTATTCTGACAAGAACCATATCCTATAAGATGTGTTCAGTTGAACCAATTTAGCGTATAAATTTAAATTTAGGTTTCACACTAAAAGTTTACGCATTCCAAAATATATTCGAATATGTCTGAATAATGTGAAATGTTAAAATTTTGATTTTAACAGTGTAATGGAGATCTGTGTTCTGCTTCTGCAACTGAATTTGAAAACCTGTAATTTTTCCGGATTTCAGTCCTTGATTTATATAAAAATGTGCACAGAATTACATTAATTGTACAGAGTAGGTACTACAACACCTTTAAAAGAAATAAAAGAAATTTCCAATTGCTTTCCATCAGTGTAAAACCTGAAATTGAATTCATCAATAACACGTTGAAGGCCATCATTTTCAAATGCATTAAATTCTGTTAAAATTGCATTTTTGAAATCCTGAGGATTTGTGGGTGTTACTTTTATGTCAGGAAATATTGTCTTTCAGATAACATAAAAATTTAAAAAGGAAGTCATGGTTGAAGCTGGGTTGAGAGGGGTTATAGGGTGGCCATTTCATATCACACCTACATTATGCAAAGACAAATGCTGGTATTGATCTTAAAATATTTCTTCAACCCAAGTAAAAACTTCAGTACTACGGTATGCACATGCTCCATCCTTAATAAAGGAATTTCATCCCATTCGATGACAGTCAGTATGTTGCGAGTCAGAAAATGTATTGGTGACGGGCTCCCATAAGAAAATTGGATTTTTTCTTAGTAATGAAGGTTTTGTTTGAGAACATTTCAATGCCTATCGTTAAAGCTTGAACTTTAATATGTGTAATTGCGTATCCTTCTAATTTAAGGATTTAAAACGAATGTGTACTTGAGTATAGCAGTATATTTTAAATTATTAAAATATTCTTTTTATTGTTATGGCGTTAGGGTCACAATAATTATTTAAAATTTATTGTACATTTTTTATTTTGTAAACTGAAGCTCAAATTTATTATTAGATTTAGCAGCCATCATTGCTCCGCTTGCATTACAGTTCCTCCAATAAACCCACTCTTCCTAGAAGGAGCAGTATTCTTTAGTTGAGATTTCTTCGAAGTCGGCAGGCATTAAGAAGTACGACCCAAAATATTGGAATCTACATTATTCAATGGCTTCACATTCACACAGCATGTGCTTCCTCCGATGTTTCATCCTCTTCACCTGCACACATCAGTGGGTGAGATGCCTATCCGATGCATGTGTTTGTTAAGTTTACAGGGTCCGGTTAGAGCTTCTCTAATAATTCTGTGCTGATTCCTTGATAGCTCAAAAAGATCTAGGCTCTTCTACGAGGAAGGTCTTTTAGTGAATCTTTTGGCTTGTCTGGATCCTGTCATTGACGCCCATCTCTGGTCGATTTGGTCCGGATCCAGTTTTGTATGGTAAGCTTCACGGTATTGTAGGAAATCCCACAAATGGGTTCTAGTCCCAGAATGGGCATGGATGCTCCTTTTTTGGCCAGTAAGTCTCCATTTTCATTCCCATCAATTCCGGAGAGTCCTGGTACCCAGTGAAGTGTTAGGTGATTGTATGTGACAGGGTTAGTCAATGCTTGAATGTACATATTCCCACATAAACTTCGTTTTGATCTCACGTGATAAGATGGCTGTCAAAGCCGCTTGGCTATCTGAATATATAAAAATATTTTTATTAGTGTATGATTGGCTGAGGTTTTCGTATGCATATCTGGTGATGGCATATACCTCTGCTTGGAATATTGGGGCGTATTTTGCTAGGCTTTGATAGGTGTTAGCTCTTGGCTTAACGTAATATATTCCTATTCCTACTCCTTTCTCGGTTATAGAACCACTCGTGCACTAGATTAGAGCTTTATTTGCAAGATTTGTATCAATTTCGCCCCATCTGGTATTATTAGCTTGAAGGGCAGACGTAGCTTGTCCTCAACAACCATTCTGCCTCGCATCATATCCAATATTGGATTTGCTTCAATTCTTTTGGTTATAGTGCGTAGACTTTCAGAGTCCCATTCACTATAGCCATGTGTTCGGGCTCTGTATACAATGAGTCCAGCCTCTTTTGCAACAATGTCGTCGAGTGCCCATAGGCTCATTAGTGTTTCTAGAGTGCTGGCAGATATCGTGCGCATGGCACCAGTTACGCTTAGACAGGCCATCCCTTTAGAGCTAATTCGCATCCTGGTGGTTGCTTTTGTGTGTATTTATTCCCCCATGCTGCTGCAACATAACTGACCACGGGTATGACTGTTGATTGGTATAGCCAAATCATGATATTTGGCTTGAGCTCCCATGATAAGTCAGTCAATTTCTTGCAGTTCCACAGCATTAGTGTACCTTTATGGGCTGTTTTATCAATATGGTAATTCCAACTCAGCTTATCGTCAAGAGCTATCTCGAAATATTTAGCTACTTTGGACATTGAGACCTCGGTACCAAAGGGAATAGGGCTAGTTATGTTCCTCATTTTCCTTCTTTTGGTAAAGGGTATAATTGTTGTTTTATTGGTATTGACTGATAGCTTGTATGTAGCTCACCAGTCTTGAACAAAACTTACGGCTTATGGAAGCTTTCTAAAAAGCAAGAGCTCTGATAATTATCACAAGGTCATCGGCATAACCTTGAGATCCAATAGCTTGGTTATTCAGTTGAATTAAAAGGTCGTTAACTAACGTGGACCACATCATAGGGGATAGTACTCCTCATTGGAGACAACATCTGGCGGTACAAACCTCCATTTTCTCACCAGATAGCTACGTCCTTTTTATCCTGTTGGAAAGCATTGCCTGAATCCATCTGTTGTATGTTGGATTCACTCCATGTCTAACCAATACAGCCGTTATTGACTTAAAAGAGGTGTTATAAAACGCGCCTTCAATGCCAAAAAAAGCACAAAGGGTTATTTCCTTGTTTATGAATGGCATTTCCTATACCATATGTCAAGTTTAGTACAGCTGATTCTGTTGATTTACCTTTTTGGTAGTTGGTTTGGACTTAGTGGATGCTCCTTGAGCTCTTCGACTCCGGTGTGCCCTTCCACTATTTTTTTCATTACCTTAAGAACAAATAAGGTCTGGTTTATGGGCCGAAATGACCTGGGCTGTATTATAGATTTGCCTCCTGCCATCGGTATATATTTCACCTTTACCATGCTCCATGCTTTGTATAAATATATCCATGCAAAACTTGTAGCTGTTCAAGGAGATTGCAATCTTTTTGTTCTCAGTATCTCAGTTTGGCGCCTAGCGTCCAGCATGAGTTATATTTCCGCTTGGAAAACCGTGACATGATTTTTGATGTGTATGTTCATTTTCGCGCAAGGGTCCACATGAAAAACTCCTTCTTCGGAAAAGAAACGAAAATTTAAACAGATATGGAAAAGTAGAGATAGACGAAAGATTTTCCATGTAATACAGAAGTGTATTAGGAATAGAGAATAATTGGAATTAAATTGTAAACAAATGTAAAACTGAAGAATAGATGTCGCTATAAAAATATTTAAAAAAGAACGTAAGAAAAGTAAATAAAAACGTATAAATTTCTTGGAGCACGTGTCGTTTTATTGGTGAGAGGAGAATTTGATTGTAACCAACGAGGAATCCCACTAAAATCGTAGAGGCCTAGGAGATCTAGGACTTTGACCGAGGTTTATGACGCTACCGTAGAAGATCATGTCTCTTCGAACTGGAAATGTTGGCATAGAAATTCGCATTGAGCACGCCGGCTCACAAAATGATAAAGCCTCATTTGTGAACCACAAAAACCATTCACCAGCGTGATTAGGTTAGAATCACGCTGGTGACCACTCGGCGAGTTGGTCAGGAAAAAAATGTCTATACACATAAGAATTGAAAAAATTTGCAAACAATGTATTAAATTATTTTTATTGTTTTAAACCAGGCGTTCAAAATTAGTTCCATCTTATTCGATATCAAGTCTATATAAGAAGGAAGCAATTTATGTCACAGCAGAGAATTTTATACCTGATTGGTACGTACGTACCTCTGGACAGACAATTCTGTTCCCATCTCAATCCTTTTCCTTAGGTCATTTGTAGCGATGTGATATAAGACACGAAGCATTTCATGCACTCTGTATTTAAAACTCCATAAGATTGAATCGCATGGCCACGATACAGATCCACCTGAGGAACCAATCAATATATATGAAAACTTTTCAGTTTGAAACCACATTAGCCTTCCATAACTAAGTGATAAATGTAAAAACTCCTGAAAACTTTTGCTATTTGATCGTTGTTGGCAAATCCAAAAGACTGATGAATTTGTACTATACGATGCCTACTTATATCTTGAGCTGTCCTTGAAAGTATGATGCAGTTCGAACTTAGAAATATTTTGTTAACCAGTCATACTCGCTGGGTAAGTTTAAAGTACCTTCTCATGCAAATATAGCTTCATTAGACTGCAAAAAAAATTTGTAAGATCGATTTCTTTCAATCCATCTGATATGTTTTCGATCCTCGATGCGAAACCTGCATCTCCTAACATTTCAACTCTTCGAAATGGTAAGGACGAAGTTTTCCTTTCTTACTGTAATGTTAAACCATAAAATATATTACATATGAAAAAAAATAAATTCCATCCTTAAATAATTGCTCGTCCTTCAAGGCGTTATTGAGCCAAATTTGAATACTTTCGAAAGATTGAAACCATTCTCCACTGAGGTTTGACTGCATCGACCAAAACAAACCGTAATCGAAAGGTGCAGTGTCCGGTGAGTTCGGCGGGTGCTGTAACACTTTCCAGTTCAGCCCTTTTAAGTAGTTTTTCACTGGTTTAGCTATATGAGGTCTTACATCGTCATGTAAAAATATAATTTAATCGTGTCTATTATCCCATTCTGGTCATTTTTCTTCAATAGCTCGGTTTAAACGCATTAGTTGCCACCTTTTAGCCAGCGCTAGTAATAGTTTCGGACGGTTTCAGCAACTCATTATAACACCTTTCATATCCCATAATATACAGAACATTACCTTGTCACTATGATTATCCAGCTTTGGCTGCGATGAACCAGGTTAACCAGGCTTAACCCAATATTTGTCACACTTAGGATTGTCATAGTGCATCCACTTTTCATCCCCAGTAAAAATACTGTGTAAATAAACCCTTTCTTGATTGCCTTTGCAGCAGCATTTCACAAATGGTTTTTCAGTTTTCTTCTTGCTTTTCGGTTAGCTTTTGAGGTATCCAATTTCCTTGTTTCAGGATGAGTCCCAGTGCTTGCAAACGTAACTCTTCCAGTTGCTCATCGGTAAACTTTTTCGATCTTCTTTCACGTTCAGTGTCGTCTATATTGAAAACGCCATAAAACTGTCCAAGCCATCGGCTGCACATACTATCCTAAAATGCATGTTCACCGTATGCTTCTACTAGCAAACGATGACCTTCAGTAGCGGATGTTTTTATATTATAGAAGTATAACAATACTTTCCGCAAATGTCGAATATTTGGTATGAAAATCTCCATGTTCAATTGCAAAGATAAATCTGTTATAAACACTTTAACTGACCGACATACAATGGACTCTGGCACTGACATTAGATCTGTCAAATACATGTCAAACCGGTTCAAACGTAATACATACCATAAGAGTTACGCCATCATTATTAAATGGAACTTACTTTTTCTCATACCTAATAAGTAAGAATAGGTAACAGTTATAACAAGTTATTCGCTTCCAATCTGGAATACACGTTTGCGCCTTTTCCCTCACACTTATTCCTGATTCATCCATCTCAGCCAAGCGCTCATGCCCCTTATTTCTCCAAGCAAGTATTTTAAGAGAGTTTGTAAACACAACCAGACTAACCTTAACTTATTGGTAAAGAATCCTAGATATTTGATGTCCTCTGACAAGCTTAATTCCGTATTATAGAGGGATTGAACCGTTTATTGATTGGAAAGGTGGTTTGGGATCTCGAGGGGACCTCCGAAACGTAGGGCATAATAAGGCCCATTCTGCACCCTCCAGACCCATGAGTAATCGCTTATAGGTCCCAACCGAACGCTCTTATAAATTTAACTTCTGGCCCACACCCTCCCTGCCGGCATCTTATACCTCGTCCAGGAGGTCTTAACCAAGGAGTCCTGAGAGTGCCGGATAAGTGACAAGGGAAGTTATTGACTGCTTCAGATTCCTCTCCACAGCCGCTGTATGTAGGGTGATAAACTAGTCTCATCCCGTGAAGGTGAACCCCGAGAGAAGAGTGCCCAGCGAGAAGTAACAACAGAGTTCTCAGGGATGGCTTCTGAAGTCCTAAAAGCTTATACGTTTAGTTTGAGTTGGGTTTGACCCACAGTTCCTTTGGTGTTCTACCCGAGGGATCTTCTAACCAATGACGACTGTGTTGGTGGTCAGTCCAAATTTAAATGATTGAGACAAGGTGTTTTGGTGCAATCCCAACTCTGGAGGCAGGTTGCTCCGAGGCTGCACCAAGACGAGCAAGATTATCCGCGCTTTTATTCCCGCTAGTATTGCTGTGGCCTGGTACATTGCACAATTACCCTGTTTTTCCGAGGGTAGTTTTACACTCCATTACTAGATTGAACCGTTAGTGTTAGCTTTTTTTTTCTTTTTATAAGAGGATGGATAGCTGTTTTGTTGCGACTAGGCTCAGACTTTTGTTTAGACACCAAACGCGGAATATGGAAAGAGCACAAGGTTGGATAGGACTTAGTCCAGCTTTCCCGTTATTGTGATCTCAAGGGTATATATATATATATTGTAAACTGATAGTGGCATTTAAAAGGAAAGCTAAAAATCGATTATAGTAAAGACTGAAATTCACTAAAAATAATTTCAATGAATTTTTAAAATACATTAAGAATGCAGAAAAAATCGAAATTTCGACCTAGCGATCAGAGAGCCTTCATCAGTATGGTTATCTCTGTTCACCTACCATATACTTCTGATGATAGGGTCACCCGATTTCCCATACAAATACTTTTTACTAAAAGCAAGTGCCAATCATCTGGTGGCAAGAATTCCTCGTTGAAATTTTCAAATTGGGTGATGATTCCCCTTTTTCGCTATACGGTACTTGAATCCACCTAGAAATATTCCTTGGTTTATCCAGTTGCCGTATGGTGAAAAAGGGGAATAATCACAGAATTTGTAAATTGCAACGAGAAATTCTTGCAAGCATATGATTCACACTTCCTTTTGATATAAAGTTTTTTATGGGCAACTTCTATGGTAGGCGATTAGAGATAACCATACTGATGAGACCTCTCTGATTGCTGAGTCAACCAGTATCTATTAATCACCATAATTTAATATCAGAAAAATCGCAAAACTGGAGCAATCATTATCAGCAGTGTTAAAAAAGAGCAAATCCAAGAGACAAAGAAGATAAATTTTAAGTTTGTACTCCGCACCCATAACTTCAAGAAATATGGGAAAAAAAACGAATGAATAGCCTTTGTCTAAAAATATTCCCCGTAGAAAATTATATTTGTTCATAGCTTT
The DNA here is from genome assembly GCA_963924295.1 of Dioctria rufipes. Classification (NCBI taxonomy): domain Eukaryota; kingdom Metazoa; phylum Arthropoda; class Insecta; order Diptera; family Asilidae; genus Dioctria; species Dioctria rufipes. The sequence goes on from OZ002742.1 coordinate 62,387,703, forward strand.
TTAAATATCACCGAATCCACTTTTATGGTGAGAGGTTAATCCTTTCAAATTAAAAGCTCTCGGAACAAAACGTTCAATGTCTGGTCCATCACTTATCTTTCTCTCACCTGTCCTATGAAATTCCTTCGATTAAAATGCCAAAAACAAAAGGGCTTCGCTATGGGTTAAACCAAGAAAATTTAATTCGCATTCATGGTGCCATCAATCACCGTGCCACATGTCAATGATCCATTTAATTTAAAAACTTTGTCAACAGCGGGGTACCATCGGACGACCATTTTTCTTGAGGGATGTGGCTTTCTCAGGGTGCAACAGCTGTCGATACCTTGACAGGGAAACACTGTAAGTTGCCGTAAAATGGAATTTTTCATCTTGATAAGAAGCCACCGATATCAAATGGGGATCTGTTTTAAATTCGAAGTATTTTGCCGAAAATAAATATAAGGAAGGGATCCCAGGGTATTCTTAAGACACCAAGTGAATTCAGTATAAAAAAAAAAACAACAAGCAAAAAAGCAGGGAAAAAATCGACAAGAGAACATCTGTTAAAATGGACTGAGTGACATGAGACCAATTTATTCAAACTTTGTGCAGATGAAACACAAGACAAAAATTCCTTCGACATATTTTCCAAAACTTTCGAAATTAACTCCTTTATTTTTCTTCGTATTCTTTTATTTATTTATTTATTTATTTTTTCATATATTTTCTTTTTGTATTTCTATGACCAACCAACCTCAGGCTTTTAGTCTGAAATCATTGAAAGATTTTTGGAATATTTAGCTGAAACCTTAGACAACATATAGACGAAAAGGGTGAAATGGTTTGGGTTTCGGTTTCGGTATAGACACAAACTTGCGAATCTCTCAAACCAAAAGGCAAAAGTATTATGGAAATTAGGAGGCGGCATTTTTCACACAATTTCATATCTCGACCAACAATATTGGCATCTTCAGAATTCTTGTCTGAGGAAGAAGAAATGACCTTAATTTTCAAACAAGACCAACCTGTATAGGGAAGGGGTATGTAAATTCTCAACAAATTGTTTAGTTCGTCTTCGTTTTATACAAGAGTAAGTTGCTTCCCTCTGAACCTCGGATGTTAGACAATGAACGAGTAAAGTTTATGGTATGAGTCTTGCCGTTTCGTAGACTTGTGAATAATTCTTAGAGCTTGAACATGTTAGTAATAGCATAAATTTAAAGTCTTGTAACTAACTAAGAAACTTTGCACCTTAATCAAACCATGAAAGATTTCTACAGTCTGGCCAAGAACATATTGTTTATATCTAATGAAATTAAATTATGGTTGCACATTATTGCTAGCTAAACGCAATTGCTATTAGTTGTAGTCTATAGTTCTTGTGGTTGGTTAGAATATTTGATAGTTGTTATATTTTGTGAAATTTTTTTACATAGTCCTTTTGAATATTAGATCAAAGTGGTCATTTCACTTTATACTGATTATGTTCCATGTGCGATCTACTTGTCTCAGGAAGTCCTTGTAACTGACAGAATTATCACATTTTTATTAAGCTTGTTGGCAAGCTGAGTATAATTTTGATAGCACCCTCTCATTTGTCTAATACTATCAAGACACATTGAGGGTAATCCTTATCAGTCATAAGTGCCTTCAAGGCAGGGATAATGGAAAGATTTTGCTTCTGTTTGTTGACTCCTTTCAAATGATTGACGATTGAAATGTGCTTGCATATGAATCGTTTGAACGAAAAATATTCGCTGACTAATACTAAAAAGTACTAAAAGAAATTTGAAAAAATAAAAATAAAATGGGATTACTTTCGACCCACAATTTACAAACAGGATATCGGGGACTCATATGAAAAAATGTTTAATATGAGTCTGTTTAGATGGTTTAGTATGATGCCTCTGCCGCATAAAACTTGTTGTTAGAAGGATGGCTGGGGATAGGCATCATAGGTAGCTTTTAAGGCAGCACGTCTTTTTATTGCCTATTTCAGGTAATGGTACTTCCCCGGACAACGGGCTCAGGAGCTTTATTGCTACGGTCCTTAATTTTGGTGAGCAAGATGCTCTAAAAGTGTGCCATTTTTATGCTCAAAGCCTTTTACCAAAGGTAGATGAATTCAAAGATATTTTTAATAACACGTTTCTTGAAGTGGTATGCATATCTGAAACTTGATTGAGTTCACATATCTCTAATAAGCTTGTTTCTCTTGATCAATATAGGATGTTTCGCAAAGATCGCCCAAGTAGAAGAGGAGGAGTGGCAATTTACATTGGGTCGAATTTGTGTGGTCGTATTGTAGTAAGCTCCGATTCTACTTTTGAAACTAAATTCATTTTTGTAGAGAAATTTGCAGGCCATGAAAAATGTATAGTTCGGACAGTTTACAGACCTCCACACTCTACTTCCTGGGATAACCTAGACAGCGTACTATCACAAATTTCTGGCTCATTCTACCATATTATTGTTACAGGTGGCTTTAATGCTGACTTGCTTACCTCCAATCGCCACTCCACTGCATCTATCAATTTAATACAAACTTTCGGCCGAACTGCGGTCAACTCTCTTCCCACCCACTGTACATATACCTTTTCCACCTTATTAGATGCATTCTTAGGTGAAAACTCATCGGTATTCTCCCACAAATGATGCCGTTTTCGACTTTTTTAAGACGTGTACTTATTTATGACTATTACAATTTTAGAGAATTTTCTAATATAGCAGGCGGAGGAGTTTTATTATCGCTATTTTAAGGCCATTCCTATGGATGATCTGTTTTCTGAGGCTTGTGAAATAAATTGACATAATGGACTCACTATGTATCGATAGATGAACAGGTAGGTCATCTCGTATCTCTCATTATTCACCTCTTTAAAAAGTACGTTCCCATTAAAATATGTCGAGTGATCGATTCCAGTTGCCCTTGGTTCACTCCAAGTATTCGCAATCTCATTAAGCGGTGGAACGCAGCTTTTGATAGATGGAAACGCTATCGTTTGCCTGAGGTACAGACTGAATTCAAAACGTTGCCCAATGGAGTCCCTGCATAGATACGGAATTCAAAGAAATCATATTTTGGTACTGAACTGAATTCAAATTTTCCTGCGAAGCAGCTTTGCCGTAGCTTGGGTAATATTGGCTTTGAACGTTTGTGGGCCCCTAAAGTCTAAGAGGACGGGGAACGGCTGAATCAAATCATCCATCGCTGAAGCACCATCGATCAGATAACACTGTGGATAGGAACTTTCTTTTGCTTGTTTACATCAAATGATGTTTTTTTTAGCCGCCATATTCATTAAATCTGTTGGCTTAGATTACGTGCATTATTTTCGGATTTCCAATCAGGCTTCAGGCCAAAACAAAGCTGTGTCACTGATATACTCAAAATATCTGACGACGTACGAATTATTATCAATTCAGATATGCTAACAATTTTGGTACTCTTAGACTTTTCGAAAGCTTTTGATAGCGTTGATCATTGGCTAATTGTGACTATCATCGTTATACGGACTTTCTAGTATGGACTGAGGGCTCATCGCCTCCTATGTTAGCAACATGTATCAGAAAGTTTTCCGTGACAATCAACTATCTAGCAGCATCGGCATCACTTGCGGCATTCCGCAAGGTTCAATCCTAGGACCATTATTATTCACTTTCTTCATAAATGATCTTCCGACTACTATTAACTATTCCAAATATCATATGTATTCGGATGATGTTCAAATGTACTTGTCCTCACCCCTCGGTCTAATTGAAGATAGTGTAGGCAAAATTAATGATGGTCTAACTTGCATATATCGCTGGGTCGCAAATAAAAAACTATTGCTCAATGCAACTAAGGCTAACGCAATTGTCATCTATAAGAACGAACTGAATATATCCTACTTCCAGCAGATCCTCCTCGATAATAGTGTTATAAAATTTAAAAATTCTGTCAACAACCTGGGTATTATCTTAAATAGTACACTTACACGGTGCGACCATATAAACAGCCTTGTGTCTAAAGTCTATGGTGCTCTTCGCAAGCTTTTCACATCTGCTAACTTTTCACCTTTGTCTACAAGATTGAAAACCGTTAAGGGTTTAGTAAGCCCGATTCTTACCTACGGCTGTGAAATCTATTACCAACTTGACTCTGTGTGAATCAGGAAATTGACTGTTGTATTCAACTCTGCTGTCAGATATGCATACAACCTGAGACGATGTGATCACGTATCATTATATGTTAAAAACGTATTTTGATGAGGCCTTCACGCATATCTCAAGTATCGAGCGGTTCTATTCCTCTTTAATTGGATTTGTTCTTGTAACCTTGAGTACTTGTATGAAAAATACAGCTTTCCTCGCTCTAACCACCACACGCTACCCTTGCTGCTGCCTCGTGTGGACACTGTTGCTACAGCACGGCAATTTTTTATCGGAATAATCGTTTTTTGGAATGATCTCCCATTTGAATTAAGGAGTGGCTGTCTTTTTTCTTATACTTTTCGAATTTATAGCTATAACTAAACTACATCTACTTTAAAATTTAAAATAAATGTGTAGATATAAGTGCATATATATATGTATACATAATGAATTTATGAATTTTGCATCATTCTAGACTAAATTAGAAATTAGCATTTTCTTTCATTAATTGTTTCTTTCCGGACACCTACATATAATTAAAAGTTAAGGCTGAATTATGTAGAGTTTTAATTAAATATATAACAATAATAATAAAAAAAGAGTATTATGTTATTTTACATAATTTGTCGATATATTTGTTCCACAAAATGTAAGACAGCAAAGTCAACGAGTTCATTGAAGTAATCATGATGAGTATTTTGAGGCATCTCGAAACGCATCTTATACTGACCCGTCTAAATAGGGCCTACGTAATTACAGTACGAACCTGAAAGAAGTTAGACAATAAAATATTGGATTTCATGAGCTACCAATTTTTTTTTTAAACCACCATTGTCCAATATCTTGAGTGCAAAGTATTGATATTGATACACAATACAAAAAATTTTCCTAAAGTGAGTGACAACAATTTGTAAGCTTAGGTATTTTTCGATAAAATTTGGGAAACTCCTCCTTGGAAAGCGTAGATAAGGTTCTTATATCAAAAATGAAGGTAGGTTTTTTCCCCCTAAAATGTTGGGAATTTTCAATTTTTGTTTGTTTGTTTCTTTTTTCCCTAAAATGTACGGAATATTCCGTAAAATCTAGGGAATTTTCAATTCTGTGTTGTTCTTTTTTTCGTAAATGTAGCGAATAGTAATAGTACTTAACCTTGAATAAAAATAACCGGAATTGCTCATTTCTTATGTGCCATATACTATCATATATGGTTTTTTATCAAAACTTATAGTATGGAAGTTAGCACCCCTGAGCACCCTCGAACAAAATAGTGGAAAATAATATATGACTTGTTTTCACAAGAAATGTGTGAATTATATTAAGGAGAGTTACCACCAAAAACAAAGCTCACGATTTCAGTTCTCAAAAGCACAGTGGAATACAAACCCATAAAAGTATGCAATTTTAAAATTGAAACAAATCCCTATATGTCATGCAAAGCTATATGATGCTGTGGTATTAGTGTGCATTGTACTCCAAAGAATTTCGGGCATCTGCACAGCACTAGAATTGCATAAGCATGGCGAGATTTTAGATTTGCTGTCTGATTTTTCATAGATTTTATTGGAACTTATAAAACGTTTTGCATGAGGAGCAGGCAAAGGGCGAACGAAATGTATGCGCTCTGTGCTATTGGTCAGACACTTTTCCTTGTTATTTTGTCTGGCATCATTTCTGGCTTGGGCAAGTTTTATTTTAATGAAGCCGCTCATCAAATAAAACTTTTCCGAGAACTCTGAGCTGTAATGTTTCATATAATTTTGGCAATATTCACAAAAGGTGAGTTTTACAATTTTATTAACTAAATAACCAAAGAACTATTTTAAAGAGTTAGATTTAAATTTACCAACAACCATTTTCTCCTTGCTATAGCTTCACTAAATCCCATTAGGGATTAAGATCTATACAATAAAATAAAAAATATCGGAATTGTACATTTTGAGATATTCAAGGATAACCGAAATATCCATTATCCTTGTAAGCAAATTTTCAGAAAAATGACTGTGATTGATTTTTCGTGGAAACCTCAAAGCTTCCAAAAATAAGTAACGTTTATTTGTATTTATATTTCATATTTAGTTTATTTATTATTATTTCATGGAGATACGATGATAAAGTTACATCTACTAAGCAAAATTTTCCAGATTTTTCAAATTTCAAAAGACTGTATCTCGGTCATAAGTGGATCACAACAAAAAGTTGTTATTTTCAATATTGCGAAGCTTTGTGTAAAATTTCATCAAAATAAAAAAAAAAAAAAAATACACAAAATTGGTCGATTTTCTATGTAACGACTTATAGAATAATATATTTCATACACATAAATTTTCAAATCTAGTAATATTCAGTTTTCTCTTCTTTGTTCCATATTTTACTAATAAGTCCCATAATAGTTACTCGCAACTTAGACAAATAGATTATAAATATAGCTGTCAAAATAATTTCTAACCTCCCAAGCAAAAATAAGAAATTACCAATGATAAAACTCAAAATATTTCGCGAAATATACACTCATATACCTAATGCAGAAAATGGCGGCATACACTTTCCAAGCCTCTACACTACAGCCCGCCGCAGAGCTTTCAAAACATTAAATTCTTGTCGTTAGCATGGCTAACATTATTGACTTTTTTTCCTTTATCTTTGCTCAAAAAAATTTGAGTTTTTCAAAATAAACAGAAAAAGGTTTGATTTTTGTTACAAATTTAACTTTCTTTACAATAATATCATAATTGTGATAGTTATTCATCTCTGAAAATATCAACTTTCAAACGAAAATACATAAATAACCAAAACTTATTTACTAGTTTTCTGTCCGTCACCTCCTCTTCCACTTCAATATCTTCCATACTCAAGTACAAATTCATCTAGTTGATGTACCGATATTACGATATTATGTACCAAACTTTGCAAATTTCATGAATTTGAGAATTTTCTATATATAAAACCCCAAAATTTTTATTTTTGACACGTCATTTCCTAAGTTTATGCTTTTTTCTCAAACAATGTGCAATTTTGATCATGATAGTACGGACAGATTTGACCCAAAAGTCGTATTAAATTTTCTTGTTTTTTAAGATTTCAGTAATAACCCCCCTGTACGTGTTCCATAAAACATGCAGAACAATACATAATTTATTGTATGTTCTCTTCCATATATCCGAGAAAGCTTAACATTTTGGAAAATTTTACGTACTACAAATCGCACCTTGGCAAGAAAAGACACAACTCAAAAATCAAAATTTTTCTGTTTTGTTTACAATTCTAAGTCAAAATAACATATCACCCTCAAACAATAAATCACCCTCAAACAACAAAAGAAACCAAATCAAATGGCCTTCATACCGTTTTATAAACGATACTCAGTTATTTCTTAATTTCGCTATTTTGACTTATGTCACTTTTCTTGCCAAGGTGCGATATATAGGTTTTCTGGTCCCAAATACCTGAATTCATTGAATGTTCCATTCAATTGGGATATCAATCTCATTTTCCCTTTCTATCAGACAAATGTACAGTTATTTTTAGGAAAAGAACTTATTTTAAATTTATGGAATTGCCCTACTTTTTTTACAGTGTATATATAGATAACAGATATAGACTGCGGCAGCTTGACGAGCAAAGCACCAATATATTTTAACCAAAATCTCAGTCTAAAAACGCTGTGGCAAAATTTGCGACATGCTGGGGCTGTGGGAGGAAGTATTTATACTTCTGAGAATGATCTCGATCATCCAGTACTGATATCACTGAAATAAGTGATTCTAATCCCGGAGTATATAATTCAATAGTGCCTAATAATAATGACAATTCCTTTTCTTTTAGTTGAGTAGATTAGAGTGAACTTCCTACTGCCATCTCCTCAATAAAATCTGAAGCTACTGGAACTGACAACTTACCACCACCGTTCAGTAAACTTTTGTTCCCGTTTATAGGCAAATATATGCTACATTTAATTAATTCATGTTTAATGTCATCTTCTTTTCCCAGTTCTTGGAAATTTGCAACTGTCACGCCCGTTCCGAAAATGTCCTCTCCGGAATTTGCAGCAGATTTACGTCCAACTAGTAATTTGTGCTTTATATCCAAAGTACTTGAAAAATTAAACTTTAATATCTCGCCCGAGATAATCTTTTGACGTATTTATTGGCTATTGTGATTCTGGCGATTTCATAGCTGTGAAACCGCTGTGTTGAAAGTAATTTCTGACATAAGAAGAACTCTAGACCGAGACAGTTTCATGGTTTTAGTCCTTCTAGATTTCTCTAAGATTTTTGATAGCGTTAGTCACCGCATCCTCCTCGATAAACTTGCTAATTCTTTTCATTTTACTAGCTCAGCCTTTGCTTTGATCAACAATTTTCTGATTGGTCGCAAACCGCGAGTCAAGCCAACGAAATGTTATCTTGCACTACAACTGCTAAGTGGGGTTCCTCTAGGTTGTATATTGGGTCCCTTGCTTTTCAGTCTATTTCAGTCTATTTATAAACTGTAGTAACTTCTACAATAAAAAACTGAATTTTCCTGATAAACCACCAGTTGTCTTAAACAACGTTTCGCTGCCTATGCCAATCAAAGTCACTACTCTTGGTATTATTTGAAATAGCGGAAATGAAGTGTTGCAACTTCGGTTGCAGCATTATCAGAAAAGTTTATGCAGGGCTTCGGAGTCTCTGGCTCTCATCGGGTATCCTATCACTTATGATAGTATTATATTGCCTAAACTGGATAGCATTTTTACCCGCAAGATGGAACTAGCATTCAAAGACTGCATCCGCTTTTTTTATGGACTTCGCAGGTTTGACCATGTTTCGCCTTTTCGATCTCGACTGCTTGGCTGCCCATTGTTTCACTATTTGCAGCGACGTGCTCTATTTGCAGTTCACAGTATCATGCCGTAGGATTATAATGCTTCCACGTTTTTATAAATCTTATATTGAATGTTCTTACCTTGTCGAAATTGCCCGTGCATGGAATAACCTTCCCTTGAATATCAAACTGCAGACACTGTCGGTGTATTTAATCGGCACATTATATAGTATAGTATTATATAGTATAATATTACTCGACTGGTATCACGAATTACATTCATGATCTCAAGAACAGAATTTATGTGTACATTTTTAAATTTAACTCTAAAATGAAACTCATTTATAAGAGTAGTAGCTAATTTTCTCATTTCTTATAATTCAGAAGAACTTTATCTTTATTTTTCTTCTTTCTGTTTAGTATTCGAAACTGGATCTCTAGCACCTTTATATCTAATAACTCTTGTGTACAGTATCCTTAAATCAATATTTCTATTCTATTCTAAAATGATGTATTAAGGAGTATTATAGTATACACTAGTAGCACTAGCACTAGTAGGCTCCTTTCCAAATTGCCTTTTCTTATGTACTTTTCGAAAATCACCTGTTTCGAAAGCCTCTATGTTTAAAGCATTGCGCTGTAAAAAATTTCCTTCTACTTTAGGGTTTTGTGTTTTTGGAAAAGGAGCAGACATGTTATAGTTGCCTGACAAATCATCTCAAATAACTTTCCAAAAACAATTATAAAACTGTTTCTATAAATAAAACAAACTCGGCAGCTAAAGGATTCATTAGAGAAGTCTTTGTGATTATATCTGTTATATTTAATGTATAATATATTCTGTCAAAAAAATTGTTGATGCTGACTAGACTAGCTTGTCTAGAGTTCCTAAAAATATACTGGTAGCTAAAGGAAAACACAAGATGGATTGGTTTCAGTTGAGAGGGTGTCATTACAAATATTTAGTTGTGCTGTGAAAAGCGCTGAAGGAAAAAGTTATTTCATGCTTATCTTTCCACATATAAAACCAATTATAGCTTGTTAATGAAAGGATTTCCATGGTAATTTATTGCTTCTTACCGACTATCAGGCTCGGTAGAACTGGAGAAAAGTGACACCGACGGTCATTATAGTAGCCCATAATATTAGAGTGATTGAGGAGGCGACACGAAACTTTGTCATTATCTCCGCATTGCATACATAACATTCAATCTCTAGAGAAAATTGTAATTAATACTCTTCAGCTGTATTATAACGAAGAATCCTGTCTATGCTTGAAAGAATCTGCAAGAAAAATATCCATTTTTCGCGTGACAGAAGTGTTTTTAAAGCTTACATCAAATTAGAGAATACTCAATTGGCTGCAAGTGGTTTCATCTTTCATATTTGCATTCGAATCTTTTCTTATTTATTCTCCGGCGCTAATTTTATTAACCCACATTCTCGCATAGTTCAGGAATCTCTTACTGAATTACAAGTTGAACAACGAGCGATCAAAATAAGTAGGGGAAGGTACTGTACCTTGGTACCTTTTTTGAAATAGCCTTTTTTTTACAAATCTTAAGCCACCGATTATTATAGATTTTCTAACCCATAACCTTTCCAATAATTGTCGAATATGCAGTTAAAAATTGATATTTCAGGATATATGAAAGGAAATATGAGGGTCCTTCTTTCTGTTCAAGGTACAGCATGCTGCTCTACCATGGACAGTAGGGTATTGTACCTTGCACATTTGTAATTTACTAAGGAGAAATGATGGTATATCAATAGAGTTAAATTAAACAACACTCCTTATTCAACCAAGAATAACAATATTCGCAAAGCCGTTTACTAAACAAAAAATAACTATAGATATACATCTTTAATTTAGTTTTTAACTAAAGGCCGATCTATGGCCTTTTTTGACATGTCCGTAGTGCAAATATTTGAAGTGTCCAAGGTATACATACCCCTTGCAAAAGAAATTAAACTGACTGTGACATATTTTATGACGGACAATTCACCACATGATGCACGATTTATAATAGTACATATACGCAAGTTTAAACTTAGCTGGAGTCCAAAGATATAAAAAGAATAGAACTCCAACATGTTCAATTCTTTGTCACTGGAAAATAATTCCTTTTTTCACGATTTTTCTTTAAAACGCAATAACTGCACACATTTGTCTGACAAACTAATTCCCAGAATAGCTTAAGTGTCATCTGTTGATTAGTAAAATCGGATAAAAGTGCGTTTATGTAGGTGGTAGCTACAGTCCGTGTGGAAATTAAAATGACCAAGGTACACACATGTCCAAGGTACAGCATCTTACCCTACCTAAAAGCATTGAAATCAGCTGCTTAGCATAATTCGGCTAATTTTATTAAAACATAAATGGGTCGAAGATTGACTTGAACCAAATAGTAAAAACTATGCCACAAATTCATGAATTTCGAAAATCATTTTCTTAAAAGACTGTAGACCTTTAGCCTACAATCTGAATATATCTTCGAATTGGAAAATAGTGTAAGACATTATTAATATTCGAAAGGGTCTTTTCAAAATTGGAACTTCGAATTGCTAGAGTTAAACGGTAAGAAAATTTTTCAGAAATATTTTTCAATTTCGGGATGCATGCCCTAGCGAAGGAATAAAGGGGGGAATTAATATCAAAGCCCAACACTTTTTACATTTTAATTTTCCCTTTCTAACTTAAATAATTCGAAATATATCTGGATTTTTAAAGCGGACAAAGATTTTAAACCCGATTTTTTTTTTAAATTTCGAAATTCGAGTTCGAATTTTTATGAAGTTTTGAGTAAAACTGATTAGCAGTGATGAACAATATGATTAGGCTTAGGGTGTTATATTGAATATTAAATTAAAATTATCTGAATCCCCATAAAATAATGGCGTGATATTTTTTTCTAATTTGAGAAAATTCGTAATTGATTTTTATCTACTAAAGTATCTTCTTGTTCAAGAAGGTTTTTTTTTTAGATTCTTTGGATTATCCGCCACACAACAGCAAAAGAGAAAAAAATCTTATTTGTTATTTCATCACACAATCCGTTTAATTTTGGTGCAAAGCTTAAAGTCTCGGTTTAACTCAGCAGCCGTTCCCAAACAGCGAAATTTAGTAACTGGGAAACACGAAAGAAAAAGAGAAGAATGAAAAGAAATGAAAAAACAAATGACAAAAAATAGAAAATCATTTTTATTTAAAAATTTGAAAAAATCATATTAGTTCGAATCGAATCGAACCTGTGTAAGTCCGCAGTGGATTGAAAAAAGAGGTGGGCTCTGCTTGATCTCTTTCAAGCATCTACGGCAGCCAGAAACCCATCCATACTGAAGAATATAAAGTTTCAGCCGATACTAAACGCTTATTTTTTTTTGCAGCCCACTGCGGGCTTACGCAGGCTCGACTCTATTCGAATTAATCTAATTTTTTCAATTTTTTAAATAAAAATGTTTTTCTATTTTTCACAATTTTTTCGATTCTTTCTATTCTACTATTCTGCTTTTGTTTTTTCGAGTCACTCCATTTTAATATTAGGGACCTGTTGATGAGTCAAACCAAGATTTGATTTGATTTCCACCTAGATTAAAAATTAAATGTGTTGTGTGATGAAATATGAAATAAAAAGTTTTGCGCTTTTGCTATTGTGCCAAAAAATAAAAAAATAAATTAGCCTTCTTGGACAAAAAACATTATACCCGGTTATAAGTCATAGTAATCTACTAGAGTTTAAAAATTATTTATCAAATAGGTCGGATATGGTCTCACTACTACATATTTATATATGCAGAGTTCTTTCAAAAATGGTACAAGAATTTAGCTAAACAAGGCGAGCGATATTTAGTGCAGAAGAAAATTAAATGATGTAAAAACAAAAACCAAATCTAATAAATGTTAATGATTATAGACACTAAATTCATGACAGTACGTAGAGATTAAAACTCATCTAATATGAAAATCAATGGACTAATTTTTCATGACTTCTCTTCGGTAAATATATTTGCTTTTACACTAAGAAGCTTGTACTTAAATATTCCAAGCTGCTTAGAAGTAGGTAGGGATGGAAATTGAATTATTCATATTCTGCTAAAAACCTGTATGAAAGCTTTCTTTGCAATCACATGAAGATCTTTGGAGTTCTTTCATAGCACACAGCACAGAATCTCTAAAGATGAGGGATCTAATTTCAAACCCAGCAACTCCAAGTGTAGAAGAATAATGACAACATTTTTAAACTTTTTTTTCGATTCCTAGTCAAGACACACATAGTGGAATGAGTCTTATTAAAAATTGGAACTTAAATATTTAAATACTAAAAACGTTTTATTTTTGGATATTGCTGGATTTAGAAGATTTTGAAATTACCAAATTTCAGTAACAAAATATTTTAATGAAACGTGATACATGATGAAACAATGATAGCAAACTTTTGTTCCTTGACTATCAAATCTTCCACTTGGCAGAGCTGGGCAATACTTAAGTAAAAAAAGACTTAAGTACTACTTAAAATACATTTTCATTACTTAAGACTTATTACTCAATACTTTTGAAATGCTCCTATTTAGTACTTGAACATAAGCACTTGCTTCTATTTACTTGTACTTAAGACTTAGTTTTGTACTTAAGTACCAAGATTTTTGCTTAAGTATTTCTGAGTCTATTAAGTACCTACAAATATCTAACTCTTCGTAGAAAATCAAAAACAAACTCTAGCGGAACTCCTTTTTTGTTGAGTTTTAAAGCACACAAAGAACTGTTAAAGCATGTGCGGCAGTCACGCGTCAAGGCAAAACCTTAGGCCGGGCGCCCACTGGAGTGGTGTGTGAGCAATGTGGCAGTGGCGTGGTTTTGGCGTGCGATGTGGCAACAAAGTGGTGTGGCAGTAGAATGGTGGCGGATTGGTATTAATAATATTAAGCGCGCATCAAAATGGCAAGCAGCGTATCGATTAAGTAATCCAACATCAACAGTAATAACTAAGGAGAAGTGGCATCCACTGCCACTTACCACTCGAAAATTAAACTTGTCGGAGACTAGTGGCAATCAAGTGGTGCCACGCCACTTGTCAAATGCCACGCCATCGCCACTCTATTTCAATGTGCGCTATTCTATTTGTTTTTACGGGACTAAATTTTTTCACTTACCATTTAATCGCCACGCCATTGCCACATTGCTCACACACCACTCCAGTGGGCGCCCGGCCTTAGACAAACTAATAAAATACAAACAGACTGGGCAAGTAGAAAAAAAAAACCAGTAATGTCTCGCTCGAATATAAAATCGCCGAAGCCTCGACTTGATGAAATAACCACTGACATGTTTAATATGGACTGACTACGTTCATAGAAATATACTGCAGAAAGTGGGCTCACTTCTATATTGCTGACTCTTTCGGTCTAAGCACCAAGTACCAACTAAGAGTGAAAACAACAAATAAAATAGTGGATTCGTCCAAATACATGATTTTAAATTAATTATTTAGGGTTATTACTGATAAAAACTATTTTACCAAAGACAATATATTCATTAGATACAGACAAGAAATTCTGAATGTTTTATGAAAATCACCTTCCGAGCTGCGTGGTCACTTTTTCAACTTCCCGCCAATGATTTATTCAATGTTGCCATCGACGACGTAAGAACTCTATTTGACAAAAGAAATTGTGCCCACGTGAAATAGAAAAGTAAGCAGTCCATATTATATACGTCAGTGCACATAACCAAGTGTAAACAATGCCTCGCTCCAATATAAAATCAACAATGCCTCGACCTGATGTAGGGAGGCGTCAATTTTGTCTTAGAAATTTACTGGAAATTTTTTCCTTAGAATTGTTACGCATTATTGGAGGCGATAATAGGTGCTTGGGCGGACCTACCTCTACTAGTTCTTATGAGATAAAAGTTTTACTCTAACTGCAACGCCGAAAACTATAAAAAACTATAAGTAGTAGCCACAGGGTTACTATATATATTCTAGTTTTAAAGGGTGTTTGTTTATTATTAACTGAACTCGATAAACTTCATTATATTACTGCCAGCGTACAAAGATTCTAAAAACGTACTTTAAAAATTTCTTCAAAAAGTACTCAGTACATTTTGTAGACTTAGTACTTAGTTACAAGTAATTTTCGTACATGCGGTACTTATACTTACGCTGAAGTACTTAGGCCTTCGGTCCTTGTACTTGTACTTAAGTACTTTTTCTTTGGTACTTACCCAGTTCTGGCATTTGGTCTAATTGGCCCTCATTAAGTTCGTTTTCAGTTCTACTATTTTCAGTATAAGCAATATTACCGGCGGAAGCCTCATAGTCTTTATAGTTTATAATAATAATACGCTGGAAGAAGTTCA
The DNA here is from genome assembly GCA_963924295.1 of Dioctria rufipes. Taxonomy (NCBI): domain Eukaryota; kingdom Metazoa; phylum Arthropoda; class Insecta; order Diptera; family Asilidae; genus Dioctria; species Dioctria rufipes. The sequence goes on from OZ002742.1 coordinate 62,402,983, forward strand.
GTTCAACATTGGATCTCTAATTTTCTCCCCAATTTTTATTTATGAGGTTCTGGATATCCTTTTTTTTTCAATTGGTTAAGTTTCATGTCGACGAACATATTAATTTTACTTACATCATCGCAATCATCTTACTCTTCATCGTTATTTCCCTAAAATAGCCATGTTGATTCATGTAGTAAGTTTCGCCCTGAATCAATATATTTTGTCCAGTTCTGGCTTTTTCCAAGAAATATCGCTTACATAGTCCAAATTTGAAATGCCGAAATGCAGGTGGTTTAATCATTTGGTGCGCCTCCTGCTTCCAATCGAACACCGTACAATCTCTACAAAGTTTAAGAACGGTGCTGAATGATGATATAATATCTACATATTTATCAGAATTATCAATAATTTCCCACTTCCTTAATCCATTTTTTGATATTCCCAAATACCCTGTCAATCCCGGGAGGAAAGAATGATCCGCGATCGAAAAAATTAACTCCAGATCAATCAATGCGAGGAAGCTTTTTTCAACAGCCAGAAGCACCACATTCCAATCATATTTGAATTTTTAATTTGACTTCCGTATCCATCGGCTATCAATCTTACTTTTATTTTCCCAGTCAAATCAAGGCTGGTTAACTTGTACAATACAGACGGCGCGATCTCTTTTGAACTCTTCCGGAATTCATCTTGTGTCCACAAGAAGGATGTAACATTCTCCTTATTAAGAGCTCATCCAGATGGCCCTTCAATGATGTTTAAGTTATATAAATATAGCTGTTTACTATAGTAGACTTGCTGGTCGGAAAGTAGTGCTATTTCAGGATTGTTATCTTTTAATAAGGAAAGCAATGCTCTGGTCCGAGTTTTATGAATTTTTAATGCAGTGCTTATTTCCGATTGCTTGACTTCATCTTTCTCTGTCTAAATCTTTTCTCCATATTCAAGACATTTTGAATAAAAATCCCTCCATTGTGATCCAAATCCCAAGTTGAAACTTCAAGATGGCCTGACCATATAGTCGGAAGGTGCTTATACATTTCACAAAGCTTGTTGATGCTTAGTTAAATAAAATTTTATAATATTTAGTAAAAATGCTATATAAGTATTAAATTCATTTAGAAGTAGCATTTTGGCAGTTATGAGCATCAACACATGACAGTTTCCGGATAAAATTTGTAACTCATTTTCTTTTGTCTAAAAAAAAGGGGCTGGCTTTCAATCGCCACCATGACATGACGTTCAAAGTGTGAACATCCCGTTTCTGCAAATTTTTTTAAAACATTTTCTACTCGGTACCTCTTAATATTTAAAATGTTGAGGAAAGCTGTTTGCCAAACCGGTAATAACTGCGCTCCAGCTGTTCTAACACAGTTTTTTGTGTGAAACAGTTGTGCAGAATTACTTCCACCCGTGTGGGCGTCTTTTTATCACCAATCCAGGTAAGCAAAATTTTAATAATAACCACAGAACATGTATCTTAACAAGAAGCTTCATCTGGCCTCTAAAAATGCACAAGATCTTTGCTTATTTGTTGATGCGGTCGGGAGGTAACAGACAGGAAGAAGTAAAGATTTGAGATTGAGAGATTATTTCATTGTTCTCTCTATCTCCATCACCCCATAACTGTACATGTGCACACGGCGATGCCAGCCATACACATATTTTCATGTTTCACTTTGCTGCCTGACTGCTTGTCGGCCACTAATTCTTATCTGCTATTTTTCTTCTGGTGCTGGTGTTTTGACGACCCGCAACTCACCACCGTGGTAAGTGGCGGGTCATGAAAAAGCAGAGAATTTTCATACAATTTGTGAGAGTGGGTCGTAATATCAAAGATAACACTGGTTTACAAATATTTACATTTTCTATATACGTCAGATTTTGCTATTACGAACGTTACCCTTTATTTGCCTATTCGTGCTGATCACTTGGACTCACAGTTCGTTATTTTAATTTTTACTGTAAGCAATAGATCAATATTTTTTTTTTTTTATTTATTTATTGATTTCTGGTCTGTATACACAAGATTATTATCTTTTATAAATGCATACTAAATAAAGAACTACGGCAAATCAAAAATAAATTCACAAGAAAAATTAAAATAAATGAAAACAAAATGATAAAAAAAATTTAAGTAAAAGTAAAGAATTTAAAATAAGAAACTATTTGAAAGAAAAAGAGAGAAAAAAACAACAGAATATATAGATATATGTATATGTAAATAAATAAGTGTTTGACGAAAACGGTGCTCCTCATCACATTAGTCCACAACAGAAAAATGCTTCCGCAGTGCAAGTCTAAATTCATGTGTCCCGCCAAGTCCCCTGACATGATTGGGAAGGGTATTCCATAATCGAACTATTGAAACAAAAAAAGAACGCTGCCCCCCAATGTATGAAGTTTTAGGTATAAGGAAGGTTTTATGCCTATATGAGTGCAAAAATTCAAAAAGTTCTATCAAATAAGAAGGAGATCTTTCATTAACTATTTTATGTAAAAACACCAATGCCCCAATATTTAGATAAGTGCCCAATGAACAACCCAAGTGAGTATCTTTGAACTTGGTAATATGATCATAACGTTTTAGGCCATATATAAACCGTACACAATCATTAAAAGCAGGATTAATCTTGCGGTAACACTCAAAATCAAAAACAGGGTAGACAGTACTACAATAAATGAAATATGGCATCAACAGAGATTTTACAAGTCTCAGCTTTAGATTAATAGATAGTAGTTTAGCGGATAACCATAGTTGCCTAAGGCCACTATAAATCTTGCCAAGAGACTGTTTTACATGGTCACAGCAACTCAGCTTACTATTTATACGTACTCCCAGGCTTTTAGCTTCCCTCGTATAGGGGAGAATCATTCCATTAAGGTATATGGGAGGAAGATCAGCAATGGTAAGATCATATCTATAACAAGCAATACAGGCAGATTTTAAAGGATTTAGTGTCAATTGGTTTCTGCACGCCAAAGCAGATATATTCAACATGTCAGAGTTTACTCTATCAATGCAGTCCTCTATTAAACCTATTGGTCGAGACAAATAAATTTGAACATCATTAGCGTAAAGATGAATGTTAACATCATGAAGTACATCCGGTAGATAATTGATGAAGAGACAAAATAATAAAGGTCCAAGAATAGACCCTTGTGGGACTCCAGTTTGTACTCTTTTCCATGCGGATTTTTCATTCCCTATCCTGACCTGCTGAAAGCGACCGGTTAGAAAAGCTCTGATTAATTTAAGCGACGAAAATGAAAAATTATAATTTTTTTAAGTTTAGCAAGAAGTAAGCTATGATTAACTGTGTCGAACGCCTTACTAAAATCAAGCAGTACCAAGGCACCAGATTGCCACCGGGAGACCAACCCATTTTCGAGAACACTTTGAACTATTTGATTGTTTATAAGTTTCTCCAGAACTTTGCTGAGAAAAGAAAGTAGATTTATAGGGCGAAAATCTTTAGCAACAACCGGAGTAGAACATTTAGCTAAAGGTAAAACAATAGCTCTTTTCCAAAAACAGGGAAATTGTGAATATGTCAGACAAAAGTTAAAAATGTAAACTAAGCTATCAGAAATAATAGGATACAGATTTTTAAAAAAATTTGGTGGAATATCATCAGAACCGAAGGCTTCAGATTTTACGGACATGACTGCATTAAGAACCTCCTCATGAGAAGCGCAACGAAAGCTGAAACCATCATGATAATCGAATAGCTCCCCTTCCATAGAAATAGATAGTAGGGATTGAGAATTAGTGGTGTTGATGAAATATGAGTTAAGGTCATCAGGATTAAGATCGCATGATGGCACTACATTTCCACATATTCCATTGTGTTTTAAATTAGACCACAATTTCCTAGATGACAGGGATGGATCTAGCGTTCCTGCTAGATACCTCCTCTTGGCAGTCTGTACCGCTTTGTTAATCCGGTTTCGTAATATTTTGTATCGGGAAAGATCCTCATCCTTTTTAGAAACCTTGTATTTACGGAAGAAAAATTCTCTTTCAGCGATCATGAAGTCAATATTAGCACAGTGCCAAGGAATATTAGCCGACGAAATACGCTTCGTTCGTAGCGGAACATACTTATCATGCAAGTATGAGACAAGATTGTAGAAATAATCAAGCTGTTCATCAATTGCTGCATAACTCCGAATTTGATGCCAAGGTAGGGAATATGCTTCTGTTAGTAACTCATCAATAGCAATTGTATTATAAGTTCGATATGTGATTATTTCTGAAGCCAAGGAAAATGAGATTCTGTATGATAAGAAAATAAAATCATGATCGAACGAGCTGGTAGGAGTAATCTGATTATGATACAGAACTTTGTCTACACTAGATACAAAGAAATAATCCAAAAGTGATGGATTATTACAATTATAAAATGTTGGGATGTCTTGATGAACAACATTCAAATGGCTGGATTGAAAAAAATGAATGAAATTATCCACACTACCCCAAGGCTGTAATAGATTCATATTAAAATCTCCACCGACAATCACATTCAGATATCATTGTGATAATTTGGAAAGTGAATGCTCGAGTTCTTTAGCACTCTCAAGATTAAATATGTTTGGGGGGCAATAAATACTGACAAGTAGTATCTTATCATACACAATATCCACCTCAACTGCTAAAAATTCAATGGGACCTTCAATGGATTTCTTGACCACCCTAGCTTAAAACTTGTCTTTGATATATGTACACTACAACTCCTCCACCGGGACGATTTTCTCGATCACACCTAAAGATCTTGTAACCTGGAATCAGTACAGAGTTTGACAAAACATGTTCACTCAGCCAGCTTTCAGATACAAATATGGAATGAACATTGGTGTTCTTGAAAATGTACTGAAGTTCGAAAAGTTTAGACCTCAAGCTCCTATAGTTGACATGACAAACATTAAATCCTTCCGTTTTCCCGGTAAAAATATTAAGCAGCGCTCTTACATTCGTTAAGTCCGAAATTTAAACAATTCACTCATGTCAGAGGGTGGCAGGAGGCACAAGACAGGACTATGAAGCATCATCAAACCAAAACCCAGGAAAGTGATATCATAAATGCAAAGAAACAATTTTAAGAACACCGTCATTTCAAAGCACTTAGACCAAGAAAAACTAAGCAGTTACTTTAAAAAAATTAATTGAAAAAGCTAGCAATACAGATAAAAAAGATTAAAGAAAAAATGAAAAATAAAATAAAATTAAATTAAATAGTTCGGGGGAAAATGGCTCCGTTACATGAGGGCAAAAACCAACAGTAATAATTACATATATCTTCTTGGCAGAAGATTTTTGTGTTATTACTTTCAAAGGATTTCATTACTTATTAACAAGTGCTGTAATTTTTATAAAATATCTCACAGATCGTGTAAATTAAGTTCTGATCGTTTTTGTTACGTTTGTGGACAATTTATATTGGCTATAAAAGGATTACCTTTTAACGGAATCACTAAAAACAGAATATCTGCATTACGTTGAATTTTCAGTGAGTAATTAGGAGAAAAAGTGGGTGCCACACGTTTTTTGTGAAACTTGTAGAATAATCCTAATACGATGGACATCGGGAGAAGAAGTTTATCTGAAATTTGGATCATCAGTACTATGGAGAGAGCCTTCAAATCACGAATACGACTGTTACTTTTGTTTGATACAGACTACCGGTTTTAATTCTAAAAACAAACATAAAATTGTATATGCTGACATTCCACCTATCACAAAGCCGATTCCATATTCAGAAACTCTTCCACATCCCGTTTGTCCAGGAATGTCAAGTACAAATAATAAATATAGTGAGGAAATATGTCTCGATATCGATTCTGATGACGATAAAGACGATAAACCAAGATCTAAAGCAGAGATTCTTAATTCTCGTCTACAACAGTGCAACTTATTGTTACCGAGCATGCAAGTCACTTATTACAGGGGAAAGGGGCTACATTTATTAGAGAATATGATTTGCTTCTACCATGATATTTCCGGTCTTTTCAATGCGATGAATTAAAACTATGACCCGAACGAATAAACTGGAGAGCAGCTGGAGATTTAAAAGTAATTGGATTACTACTGGGTTTACAAGGCGGTTATACTAAATATTCATGTTTTCTGTGCCTATATGATAGCCGCGCTAAAGAATATTATTACAGAAGGAAAGTATGGCCTGACCGAAACGAAATTATACCAGGCAAATGAACATAAACGAAAGATCTGTAGATTCCAATAACATAATTTTGCCACCATTACACATAAAGTTGGTCCTCATGAAAAATTTCGTAAAACCTATGGATAAAACCAGTGATGCTTTTATATATTTACAAAACGTTTTTCCAAGTATTTCAGATGCACAACTAAAAGAGGGAATTTTTGTGGGCCCGCAGATACGTAAAATAATGCAAAACGATAAATTCGAAAACTTTTTAACCATAAAAAAAAAAAGTGCTAAATCCTTTAAAATGTTTATCCACGGATTTTTAGGAAATAAAAAAGATCAGAATTATAAAGAAATTATCGACGATTTATTTAATGCGATGGGTGCAAACATGTCTCTTAAGATACATTTCCTTCACTTAGACCTGGACATTTTTCCTGAAAACTTAGGAAATGTGACTAACGAGAAGGGCGATCATTTTCACTAAGGCTTGAACATTTTTGAACTACGGCACAAGGATCGTGGGAAGGGTATAGGCACCGCGCGATCCGGTGTAAGCTCGTCCGCACTAAATGGCTTGGCTCACGAAACCATAACGTCGGCCGTAGGAAGTAAGCTTTAGAATACTATTCTTAGTATGATTTAACGGAAACTGATCCAGAAAGTTATAAAAAGAGGAATAAAATTACTTATTTTTAAATTTTTTTTAATTTTTGAAACAATATTTTTATAAATATTTGTGACAGATTTTTTGTATTGTTTATTCCGGAGTTAGCACCCCTAAATCTATGAGAATTGACATAATTCAACGAAAGTATATATACCGTGTAAAGTAGTATAATCTAAGAACATAGGAAGCAACCGAGCAAAATCGGAAGTTTTTCATGTTTTCTTAGAAAGTAAGAAATAATGTCATATATTCTCGCCTTTTGCACGAATGGCGGAAAAGAACTTGGCTATGCACTACTGTAGTGCAATTGAGACAATGAGATAACAAGTAAAAAGCAAGAATTGGTCTAAGACCAATTTTTATGATACCCTAGATGAATGCCCGTATTAAATTTCGTATGGTCACCGATCTATTCAAGTATTGATTTTGAAGTTGTTTTTCGCATATATTTCTAGAACGGTTTGTCGCACAGAAAAAATGATCATAACCAATTTTATAGGATTTCGTATTCTTCAGAAGTTTTTAGTACAATAAAAATGTCTTGGACTGATCGTTTTCAAAGTATACGTAAAAAACCGAAATTTTTATATGGAAACACCAAGAAGGAGTTGCCCGATTTAGTCCATTTTTGACGCTTTATTTGCTAATGTAGTAAAAACATCATGTGCGACATTTCAGCTCTCTACGTTGACGCGTTCTCAGGCAGTGTCCAAATATATAGCGGAAAACGAAATTTTTATATGGCAACCCCACGAATGAATTGCCCGATTTGTCTCATTTTCGAACTTAATTTTACTTTTTTTTTTTAAAGTCCGTGTACAAAATTTCAGCTCTCTAAGTATACGCGTTTTCGAGTTATCGTGCGCACAGACGGACGGACGGACGGACGGACATTCAAAAATCGGATTAACTTTTAATATTATGAATGGGTGTCCAATCCATTTTGGTCTACCATCATCATTTCAAGGTGTTACAAACAGAATGACAAACTTAGTATACCCCTATGATTTCATCTAGGGTATAAAAACAAAAATCGAGGGAACGTAAGATTACCCGAACGACAAAATCTTATTGAATTCCTCAAAATCCTATCAAATTATTCATAATAATGCACTTCGGGTCACACTATCTCACTTTTTTAAGAAAAAGGTAAATTTCATTCTGGTCAAGGTGCTGAAAAGAGATGTAAAGTATCTCTCAAATAAAATTCTAATTTCTCTCGAAAACATCAGAGATTCCAGGATGAGTTTCTCCCACTTTTCCAGACGTGCGCATTTTAAATGTAAAACAATCGGAAATCTCGCCTGCTTTTTAGCTCACCACAGGTGACTAGATGGTGAGTGTAGAGTCATCAAAAGCAGAGAGTTTTCATAAAATTTGTGATAGCGGGTCACAGTAATACGACCCATCATATAAAACTTATCAATATACGAGGGAAAAGAACAGAAATGCTTTGGAAGTATGGCCACAGCTGGGTAATTTAGGCTTTTTCTTACTGGAGTATCTATTCAACTCATTTTGGAAAATAACTTATAGCGATAGTAACTATCCTTTTACCTCTTATTTTTCGCAACATTAACTTTCCATTTATCAGGTTGTGCAACCCTTTCCCTTTCCCTAATTTGCATTTTTACAAAAAAATCAAAATAAAAAATGACTAAATTTAAAAAAATTGTAAGTCTCTCTGTTACTTGGGAACTTAGATGTATTGAAGTACCTACTTGCATGTGAACCTCTTAGTGAAGGGACGGCACTCTTGAGTTATAGATAAAATACGATGCAGAGAAGCCGAAAGGCTTTTACTCTATGACTACAGTATTTGATAGACCTATTACTCTGTGGTAGGGTTGAGCAGCCGAAAGGCATTTATTCAAGTGCTGCAGCTGTCTAGAGCCTTTAATCCTGAAGTTGTTTTGAAGAGGCTGAGCAAATCTCTGACTCCGAAATGAATATACTCCGTTCGAGTCGTCTGACCGGCTTACTGACTTACTACACAGGTCTTTACTGGGCAAGATCCAAATGCGTACTAACAACGAAGAACAAAATTCGAAACTGTTACCGCATCAAACTTTATCGGAATTTTCCTCACAATGTCAGTAAATTAAAAAGTAACCAAACAAAATGTAATAACTGGTGCTTATATAAAAACCAGTAAAATCTTTCACGATCACTTTATAATCTTGAACGTTCAACTTCAAAAAGGAGACATCTCCCCTTTTATGGAGGTTTCTATGTTTGTTTTACGCACTTATAAAAATATTGCTGTTTTTGATTTGATATACAACCTTTTCCCTTAAGTTTTACCATGAAATAGATGACTTCTGAAATTTAGTTTTAGTCAGATGAGTTTAGATAAACGTGGTTGCCTAGAATACGCTCTTACCCCTTTTTTTTGTTTTCTTTTTACAAATTTGTAGATTACTGTGTGAGATTTTATACCCCTCAGGTGTACCATAAGGGTAAATGCTTGGGCCATTATGGTTTACTATGAATATATTATATCAGTCACTTACTTCGAGTTGTATGACACTGGAATAGAAATTTATATGTAAACGATTGACCCAACCTGATTTTGATTCATAATATTTTTTCATTACATATCCTAATATGAGCTTATTCAAATAAAAATTTATCTAGAAAAAGAAAGAAACATGTGTATAAGAATCAAAGAATGGGATTTTAAAAGAGATATACCGGAAAAGATCATATCTACATTTTCAAGCCATACATACTTCGATTACGGACGGTGGATGCCGAGGTGACTAATTTTCAGTGAAATTGATAAAAACTTAATTTCAGCGTTCAGAGGTTCTATAAATTTTGTTTTGCTTTTATGAGTATAACAAAACAAATTGTTCCTGTATTCGTCAAATACAAATAATTTACTTTAAATACAGTAACATCCTCTCCAAAAAACCCACATTTCTCAACACTACGTCACATAATTCAAATCGTCTTTAATATTCGCCATCTGTTCACCATCCTCTCCCTTCCTAAACACAAAACAAATTCAAAATTATATATACACAATTTTGCAATTTTGCTTCATAATTAGAGCACCTGAAGGTAACCTTAGCACCTTGTCTATTAGAAACTGGAACAGGCATCCACCATATGGTGTTAGTAGAAGATTTAAATTAAACAAAGCTCCCCGAAACAAAGTTTCTTTTTGTAGCAACTAAATCTCTACGAACAGCAACCGAATTTATCTCTAAAAGTTTCTGTTCGCGTGGAATAGTAGTCAAAAGTGCTCGTGCTCTAATTAACCTATACGGCAATAAGGTGGGACAAACAAAAACAAGTTGAAAGCTGAAAACTCTTGTGTTGAATACACTTTCAATTAGGCTGCGATGTGTGGATAATTTGATTACATATATGAACCTTTTAACCAAATCGAACCAGATAAGTGTTCGTAATTTAATTGAGGTTTAGAAGAATTCTACAAACGTTCTGTTTAGGGTTTAAAGGATATAAATCAACTGTAGCACATTCCAGGGATGGCAATTATTGCAGCTAAAACTTTTGTTTTATTTTTGTTTTTATACATTGAACTACGTACGAGTTTGGCAATGATTTTTTGTTTTTTGTTTGTTTTTTTTTGTTGTTTGTTTGTTTTGTTATTATGCCAATCTCCCTTCGGTACAAAGCACAGCATGACAGAAAGAACATAGGGAAACGATTAAGAGACATGACATGACATGAGGTGCTGATATATGTCAGTATTTTAACTTCGCAGATTGTGAGCCGGACTAAAGACAGAAGATGCTAGGGTGTTCCACATTCGCACAGTTCGGGAAAACAATGCATCACGGATTTGAGTGTGCGGCCGAAAGTATTTTAAAAGTTGCGCGGTTTGCATCGGAAGTATTGCGTATAAGGATTTATCTAGAAGGGATCGGACTAAATATTTCACCAGATCATTGACCATCCATGTAGCGATAAAGGAGCAAAAGACATCCAATATTGCAGCGGTGCTCGAGCGAGTCGATATGACAAGCCATTTTCACATCGTCAATGAGCTTAAAGGCTCCATTTTAGATAATATCCAATGAAGCTAAGGCTGTAACACCAGACCCGGCGCAGATATTCGAATTGTGTTCCGTTCTAGGTCTGATATACGACTTATAGAAAAGCGCTAGATTTAACGGCAACAGAGAAGATGTGATGTGTCCAGCTTTATTTATTAGAAATATAAATGCCAAGAATGCTTAGTGATCAGTGGCGGATCCAGGGGGCCAGTGACGGGGTCATGACCCCCCTAATTTTAAAAAATATTTAATTAATTGAGTTATTTGAAAAAATATATCTTTTATTTTATATATTTTTTATTCATATAATTCAACTTCCAAAAAGTTTTTATTCCAAAACTTAAAAAAATAACAAATTATTTCAATGAATATTATTGTATGTGTATAGGGTTTTTTCAGAATTTGAGTTTGGGACCCCAACTTTGGGTGATTCAGAGCCCTCGAGAAACACTTCCCAATGCCATGAAACACAATCCCTCAGTACCACATCAGAGCCCTAAATTTGTCCTAACTCCTAGCATTGTAATATTTTAGTGATAAATGTTTTTTATCAAAGGCAATATATTCAAAGATACTCGACAGAAATTCGAAAGGTTTTATTAAAATCACTTTTCAACTTCTCGCCAATGGTTTTTTCGATGTTGGTACCGACGTAAGAACTATTTTGACACACAAAGTTGTACCTGCCTGAAATAGCATATCTAGCAGTCCAGATATACAGGGTGATTCAGAACAAGATACCTTCCGGTATACTACGCGATTCCTTGAGGTAAGCTGATCATAAAATTGTTCCTTATAAGAAGAGTTTTTAGTAGAATTTACTTAATGTCGACGTTTAAATTTTTGTAGTAAAATAGGAAACTGAATATTTATCTTTTAATTTAAATTAAAAACTCAAAACATTTATCTAGTCTGCATATTAATTGAAAATATCAGGTGTATGCGGAAATGATCAGTTTGCATCCACCAAGGTGCCAACTCGCTTCCAGGTTAGAAAAAGTTATAAAAACTGCTTTTATATGGGTTGTTAAATAAATGTCATATTGAACAAATGAGGAAGTAATTATATAACAAAAGGGAATTCAACGTTTTATAAATTAGAATAATACAGCAAATTTTTACCTTAAAGCTATATTTAGTTCAACATACTTTTTAGCCAAACTTGAAGCTCTTCGTTTCTCTTCTCCACTTTTATTATGGATTGGAAGTTTTTGATCTGTTTGATGTGATACATCTGAAGCTCACCCTATAAATGCCGGTGTGCCCGAGGGCTCTATTATTTCTCCTATTTTCCTCTTAATTTTCAATGATCTGCTATACCTTAATTTCAATCCCATTCTAGTTTTGCGGATGACAGGACTTTGTCTTCAGTTATTCCTTTAACACTCTTACGGACTTCGAGGGAAAGTAAAAAGTGTTAAACGATATTGAATGTGACAAGATTCTCGGTTGTGTAAAGTGAAGTGTAAACGTATCTTTGGCCTCGGTTAGGCCTTCGGGAATTCGATGTGTTAGCTTTGGATTGCATTTCAGAAAATCGGTCATACCAGTTTCGCCCTGGTCGTCCATTTTTGAGGGATGTATTTGTGCCATCGCCTTGCTAATTTTTTGGGTGCTGTACCCATACTAAGCGTCTGCTGTACGTCTGTCTGTCAGCGGGTTGTATCAGAAGAATAATAATAGGTAGACAGTTGAAATTTTCACAGAGTGTGTTTATTTTTTTCGCGCTATAGTAACAAATAATAAAAAAAGTAAAATTAAATTAAATTGAGCCCTCCTCATACAAGAAACCTTAACAATCAAAGATACATGATATTTTCAAAGAGTGAGTAATTCTATAGTTGCTATAACTACAAATAATGAAAAAATAAAATAAATAAATAATAATTAAATGTGCGATGGTACGGCACCTTTCGTGTGCGAGTCTGATTCGCAACTGGCCGGTTTTTTTTAACTATGTTTATCAGGACTTAATTGAAACCCACATTTGACTAACGATTCACACCACCTAACTAGGTTTTCTTCGGTTTCCGTTAAAATACTTTATACTTTAAGCTTTCCTACACCTTCAGGATATCTTTTAGACAATTTATCCAGTTTGTTTTTTTTTTAAATATTTCATTTGTAGCTAGCTATTCTAATAGAAAATTTTCGTTGTCGAATGTCCGACAATGCTTATTTAGTATTGTAGCAGTATATGCTTCCATATTTCCTTATATACAATGAATTGTATCAGACTAATTAATTAAGAGCTGCTTTTAGGCCGCAATTTGGAGCAAGGTAAAAAATGCAGCTCCAATTTACAGCCACCAGCACATGCAAAACTCAATAGATAATCATTGATCCATTTCACGGCCACAAAAATTAATGTGGTTATTCCGAAAACTAACTTAAATTTCAAACAATATTATTTTTATATGAAATAGAACTACTTAGAAAACTTTTTTATGAAATAAAAATCCTATAAAAAACGCAGTCTATTACATTTTAAATTCATAGCATTATGTTAAAAAACAATGTTTTCTTGCATTTTCGCATTATTTACATACCGGATCCTAATGAACTGAGCTCTGATGACTCAGATTTAACTCAACCATCCCATTGCTTACTTTAGGGGTAGAAGACATATACACGAACATGATGATATAGAAATATCTGCATTTTTATGGAAAATACGTCGTTTTATGGTATGTTATAAAAGGAAATAGACGTAAATTGGGTATTGGAAGCGAATTAGTAGAGAAAAATCAGGTGAAATCCATTCAAAGGCATTAACGAACCACCCCGTCTCCTACCCAGCTAGCGCGTACCGCATCAAGTATGTAACAAGGATTCTAGTATGATGTCACTAGGTATATAGTATTTGGAATGGAAGAAAACTGAACTATACTGTTGTCCTGTCCGTTCTATGTTCCGAGTTCATCTCGATTTGCCGTACTTGATTTCCAATTACAGAACGGCGGGGGCTGTATGCGGTTACTGTGGTACTCTTAGCGCTATATTTTCTCTGGTGGAACTATCTACCGTGGGTTGATGACTACATATCCTGCCTTATATTGTGCAAGCTTATTATCTGTAACAATAATTTCAATCATCTCAGCACATACATACATATATGTATAGCACTAGCCTTAGCTGGATTCTATGACAGAAGGAAATTGACATATTTTCTGTTATAGCAAATTCAAAATTATATGAAAGAAAGCTTACCAGGAAGTCTCTTACTGAGCTGGGCTCATCTCATTTCTTTAAGTTCAGTTTCCACAAAATTGTCACGTGTTTCTTTGTGCGGGAAATAAGTAGTTGATAACAAATTGATAACAAAAATAAACTTATTTCGTAGCTATAATTGAATTTCAGTATGCTTAAAGCATCTTTACCATTCATTTTCCTGAGTCACTATTGGTTCAGAATGGAGGAACGAAATTTAACCTAACGTATGTTTTCCAAACATTTTAATTTTCAAAATAACCTTTAAGTGGGTATCACACCAGGAGCTGCGCGGCATTTATAAGTTGTCGCTGCGAGATTGCTTTTATAAAATTAAATCTATGTAAGTAACACCGAGAGCGGCGCGACACGCACCAAAATAATTACCGCGCGGCGATTTTTGAGAGTACTCAAAAACACAATTACAAATGGGTCATGCATAGGCAAGCAAAAAATTGTGTATGTGGTGGAGGAAATCCTAACTATTTCCGAGATAACGGGATCGCAAAAAAATGCGGAAAGGATTACATATTTGGTACAGATCGTGATAGGTCATTTTAAAAGAAAGCTTCTGGGCTTCTTAAATTCAATATAAAAAATTAATGTTGATGACATATTTTTTGATAAAAATAGACATTAAATAAAAATAAAAAAATGGGTTAAAATTTCTGTAATATAAAGCCTTTACTTCAAAATGGATGGGAGGATGAGAAAAATTTATGGACCGCTGGAAAGGCCCAAAGATTATCTATCTACCAAAGTTTAAATTATCATCACAGACTGTAACGTGGAGAAGTTAAAGGTGATCTATGATAACATACTCAACATCTTTAACTCCCGTTATCTCGGAAAACATTAGCATTTCCCCCTAAAACCTACACAATTTTTTGCTTGCCTAAGTATGACCTATCTATACCCTTCGAATGTAAGACCACATTCGGTACATCACAAAAACCATCCAAGTATCTATGTCAAATTAAAAAAAAAAAAAAATTGGTGATGTTCATGTCACACTCCAATTTCAATATCAATTTTATTTATTTACATAAATTGTACACAAGAATCAATCAATATAAATTGTTTTGTAGTATACTTAAAAAGCGGTTAATATTCTATTATTTAAGCAGAGAATCATAATTTATAATAGTAAGAGAAAGAAAGTATCAGAATAACAGAAAATCAGAAAATGCAGATTACATATTAAATTTACAAATTTACAGCCTAAAAGATATAATATAAATTGATCAACCTATCGAAAGACCGGAACCCATAACTAACCCAAATGATTCAGATTACATCAACCAATTAAATATATGTTAATCATTAAGGGACATTAGGAGTGCCTTAAATCTGACCGCCGAACTAGTGCGCTGGATATTTATTGGTAAGTGATTCCACGCGTGAATAGCACGGACGAAAAAGAGTCTTCTTGAGCTGAATATTGAAATCTAGAAATTATTAAATTATTATGATGCAGAGAATTTGAAAATCTAACTTGGGTAAAAATGTACGCCGGTTTACCAGAGTAAATAATTTTGTGAAGAGATATTAGTAATCGACGATGACGGAACTCAGTGATGGAACACCCCAGTAAATTGTTTCTGTACGCGGAAATGTGATCATATCGTCTAAGTCCGAGTGTTTGTTGACAGGAGATTAGCGGAAAGCCAAAGCTAATGTAAGGTACCATACATTTTACCAATTGTATATCATATATTATCACAGCACTTCATCTTAGCATTCATATATACACCCAAGTTTTTCACATGCTCACAAGAAGAGATTGGGACACCAAGAAGTGTAATGGGAGACAGATCCAGGCCAGTAAGATCATTTCGATAAAAACGAATACACTGAGACTTGTGAGGATTCAAACTCAAACAGTTCAAATTAGCCCATAATGAGACCCTCTCTAAGTCTGAATTCATACGATCAATGCAGTCTTCATACACGCCAATAGGCCGACTAAGATAGAGTTGTACATCATCAGCATAGAGGTGTACATTACAATTCTCAACAATATCGGGCAAAGCATTGATGTACAAGCTGAATAGCAGTGTACCAAGGATTGAGCCCTGGGGCACACCACATTCAAATTGCAAAACACTAGATTTGGTATTACCTATTTTGACTTTTTGATGACTGCCTGATAAGAAACTACCAATAAGTGCGATATAAGAAGATATGAAGTTGAATTTGAGCCCAGCTTCGAGAGCAAATTAGAATGATTAACTGAATCTAACGCTTTTGAAAAGTCAAGTAGCCTTAGAATAGATCTGTCTCACAACTATGGAATTTGCGGAAGCCAGACTGAAAAGGATTCAATAGACTATGTTCATCCAAGTAATGCGTTATTTATTGTGACATTAATTTTTCGAATACTTTCCCTAAGTAACACAACAAACTAATGGGCCGATAGTCGCCAGAATCTTTCGAACTTTTCACTTTCAGTACTGGCAAAACCACTGCCACCTTGCAATGCGAAGGAAATTGTGAAAACGTCAGACAGCTATTCTAAACATGTAAGAATGGCTTGGTTAACCAAGGCATCAAAATCTTAATAAACTGCCGAGAAATCCCATCAGTTCCAGTAGCCCCCGATTTAATAGAGTATATCGCACTAATGAGCTCAAACTTATCAATACATCTGAAACTAAAAAGCCGATTTTCAGATAACTGATGGTTAAAGTCAGATGAAGAGCGACAATCAAATATGATACCAAAATTCACTGATGTAAAATGAGAGTTTAATAAGTCAGGATTTATATCCCATTGAGGCTCATCTCTGCCAAAAACACCTGACCTCTTAAGATTAGTGCATAATTTTTTCGAGGATAGGTTGGAAGCAAACTTCACTGCAATGAAGCGCTTTTTTGCAGAGCGGATTTTGATATTAACTCTATTGCGAATCATCTTATAATGAGTACGGCTATCTGCAGTTCTTAACTATATAAAAATTCCCGTTCAACAATAAGAGAATCTTATCTCATTCGTAAACCAAGGGCACCCGTCATATTTAATTCTGCGGAAACAAAGATAAATCCATATTACAGTACTTCCGGTATGAAATTACATTGGTTTGGTCATAAATAAAATTAAAATTGTAAATAATAAATAGAAAGTCGTGGTCAAATATAGAAGGAGGACTAACTTGACTGTGATATAGAATAGAGTTTCTCGCCGTGGTTAGTAGTAAATCGAGCAACGATGGATTTGATGTATTAAAATATGTTGGAAGATTATTAACCACAGTCAAGTATAAAGACGGCAGAAGAAATAAAAAAGTGCAAGTTACATTGCTTTGTTGCAAGATATTTATTAACATTAAAGTCACCACCGATAAGACTGTCCTTATATCTAAGTGTGAGATCACAAAACATCTCCTCAAACTCGAGAATATTCTCTGCAGTGTAGCAATTGGGTGGAAAATATACTGAGAACAGTAGAAGCATTGCAGATCCATAGGAAACTTCAACACACAGGAATTCCAATGAGTCCGCAACAGAGGCTTTAACTATTCGAGAACTAAAGTAATCCTTCAAATAAACTGCAACATCATCACCCTGTCTACCACATCTATCATTCCTACAGATTCTGTATCCGTGTATAGTGACTAGAGATGAGAAGATGGTATCCCAGAATGAAGCCAAGATTCACCACACAGTTCATCCAGAAAATCTCACACAGTTCATCCAGCTTCCGACGAATACTCCTAGCATGAAGACTACAAACATAGCCAGTTGAGTTATTTAAATCCACACACAAGGTTCAGACGGTCGGAGCATATATTACATAAGTTACATTTTAATCAGCATTAAGAGCAGGGAAGAGCAAAAATAAAACAACTGTCAAAGCTAAATATTTATAAGAAATCACTAAATAGCTTATGTATGAGAGGTCTTTCAATAGGCAAGGAATTATTATTATAGGTAACACTAAACTAAATATAATTGTGTACAATGAAACTAATAATAAAAATGTTAAAATATCAGAAAAATCAAAAAGCATTATCAATTAATCCTAAAAAAAACAACAATTATTCACAAGACGACTCACTACTTCCCCGATTAGTGGCACAAAGCATATGCAGCTCATTAATGTTCACGACTCTGGATGCGATTTTATCATTCATCATAACCAGCAATTACTTTACCCTGCTGACGAAGTCGTAATGCAAGTCTAAGCATAGCTCTTGTTTTTGAAGATATACTCTCATTGATGCACCCCTGACTCTGAGCAGAAAAACCACAAATATCTGACAGACGGAGCACTCCAAATGCTTTAAGGCATGATAGAAAGGCGCGCCTCTCAGAATAGCATAAAAATTTAGCAATGATTGGAGACTCAGTCGATTTACTCTTAAACTTGTTGTTTTAACTTTCTGTTTTTGGTCAACTTTCTATGGAGTGACCCCAGGGTAAGGCTTGGAAGAGGTAAAATCGCTAAGATTTTTCTGCAATGATTGACATAACATTTGAGATTCAAATTTATGAGCTAGCATTTTACGAAGTTCAAAAATCATTGAAACGTTTTATGATTATTCTTTTGCATGAAACTAGTTTTTAGGCCTTTTTCGAAGCTTTGAATTGCGATTTTTCCTTTGTTCATATATCATTGCTCTTTTTGCTATAAAAAAAAATAATTTTCTTAGGAGAACCATTGAGGCATTCCTATTATCATCATTTATATCAAAATAATGATGTAACTGTGATTTTCATAAACTTAATGATTCTTTATATTTTCTGATTGGGACATTTCTCTAGAATATTCTTTCTCTTCATGAATCAAATCACTTATTACCTCTGATTGATCATACTGAAATATATCGGTGATTGTCAGCGAATAAAATCTGAGTCCACCTCTGTGTGTGAAGAAAAGTTTATTTTCTACTTTTTCATCGGCTTGGCCTCAGTTTTGTTTGAAAACTCATTTTTTACTTATTTTATTTTCTGCTTTTTTCACGTTAACTAAATTGGTATTACGTGCTACATGGAGATATTTTAAAACAATTTTATGATGGCTGAAAAGACACTGATTTACTAGTTTTTCAAAAAATTTATTCGAGTATCAAATCGTTGAAGTACTGCAACGGTTTTCTGAAATTCAAATTATGTTTTAAACAGCGCTTTTTAGCTTATTCCAACTTGATCCCAATTTTCCCGATTTTCCATGTTTTCCACAGACTTTTCCTATTACTATGAAGTTTTTGTAAAAAATTTACATGAATTTTCCTCGATTTTTCATGCAAGTTTTCATGATTGTTGAAGAGAAAGTATTGATACCAGTAGGACGGAAAAAAACAAATGATTCCGCATAGCTTATAAAACTTTTTTGTCGGAAAATTTTCCGGAAAAATCGGAAAATTCCGGGAATTTTCGGAAAATTTTTCAGAAAAATTGGAAAATTCTGCATTTTTCCTGAAACGGATTTATCACTAATCATATCGATGAAAATTTTTCCGATGATTTTCCCCCTTTTCCGGGTTTTCCATGGAGTTTTCCACAGAAGCAACTTTATGCAACTCATTCCGCTCAACAACTTTGTCTTAGGTTGCAAAACGCTCAAACGCTTCCTTGGTCGGAAAAACTCCGGAAAAGCGTTTTACATGAATTTTCATCGATTTTTTCTGCAAGTTTTCACCATTGTCGGAGAGAAAGTAATGATGCCAGTTGATAGGGAACTTGATCCTGCATAATTTAGAAAACATTTTTACTGGAAAATTTTCCGGAAAAGTCGGAAAATTCCGGAAAATTTTTTTGGGAAAAATCGGAAAATTCTGCATTTTCCTGAAACGGATTTATCTCTTATCAAATTTGTACCAAATTTTCCAATGATTTTTCCCGATTTGCCGGGTTTTCCATGGAAATTTCCGGTTCAAATTTTGATGGATTCAATTGTCACGCGATATGAACCCATTTGTCAAATTTCAGCTCGCTGTGATGACGAAAAGTGGATCTACGAGAGTGTCGAAAATAGTAAAAAAGAAATTATAAATAGACAGACAAATTCGTGTACGAGTTAAAGGGACGGGCTGGCCTCAAAAATAGATATTTGCACTTCATTTATACTTTAGTATAGCGATGTTCATTATTTCGAATCGACAAATTAAGACTTGTATTATTTTTAATACTAGCCTCTTCCTTGAAGTAGTGCTGAGTAGGTCTACTGCGACTCTGGAATATTTAAGGTAATTTTCAAATATATTTATCTATTCGTTCAAATCGAGGCTTCTTTACTTTATTATCTCTTTTTTTGCGGCCCAGTTAAATCGCACCGAAGATGTCCAGTGGAGATATTGTGTTCTACCCTTATATTCGCCATTCGCCATATATGAAAAAGCTGTATTTACCTCATGTATTTAGACAGGTACTTTTGAAAAAAGATGAAAAAATTCCAGCACTGATTTTATTTTTAGCTTAGGTATAAAGTATGATAAATCTCCCTCTGAAGTTTAAAAATTCCTTTCCTTGTGAAACCAACGATTTTTCTTTATTTTTGAAAATAGCACTAAACCATAAGTGGTAATTATGTGCGTGGGGGTAGTGTTTAAAGTAATCACGATCATGTTTATTAGCCCTTATAAGGAAAGTGCGTAAGGCTATGACAGTTTGACGGAGTTCATATTCTCCGACGGAATTCGAATAGACTGGAAAGTCCCATTTGCGTTTCATCCCCTATTTAAAATGTATAATTTCGCTTAACCGCAAATAAACTCAACTGATGCTTTCATTCAGTTTGTATTCAAATTTTAATTAATCCACACCTACTATGTACTCAATAGCATTCGAACTCTTTTAGAGCCTTCTTAATTGTAATATGGATATAAACTGGCCTCCTTTACGAGTAATATATCCGTAAGCAAGTTAAACACAAGCAAATTTTCCCAAATAGTCCTATTTGCAGTACTTTAGATACCACCATGGAGTTGATTTAGGACATTCATAATGAAAAGGTGTTCCTCGTGTTCAGCCCTTTCCTTTTTACATACCGTTAGATCTATTTCGGATACAAATAACGGAAACCCGATTCTCACATGTGTATTTACTTAGCGAAGTATTACAATGTATGATAGTCAAATTACGGTATCTGTGCAACAATTAGCACTCATTTTAACCTGGGTTATATCTAATATTAAATCAGCTGTTGTGGGATTTTTTAGATGAGCCATTTTCAAAATTAATTCTTGAGATGAGATTATTTCATGAGTGAGTATGATTTGCGCTATTATAAGCCTTTCTTACAGCATCATCATAAGCTTTGGCCAAATAATTCGATGAATTCAAACTTGTTAAAATTGCCATAAAGTTCTCATGTAGTTTTCGTATAAGCAACCAAAACTTTTTGATATATCTATGATTCTGGTCATTAAATTCGTAATATGATCGAACGTATGTCTCAATGAACTACATTTGAGGACGTTTTTGAGATGACACTTCCAACGACTGTATTTAAAAATACGGAGATAAAGTTTTGCCGCAACCATTGACTCAAATCGATGTGAATCCGGAACGATCAGAAAAACAAGTTAGGCACGGAATCTGGCAACATTTTCCACAGCATACTATAGTTTGGTCTTGCTTCTATTTTTTTGTACACGTATTTTAACATTTATTGCCTCCAATAAATTGCCAGCTTAGTTTTGTCCTCTGAATATTATGCACAATGAGAGGAAATAACTTGCGCAATGATAATCAATTTTGGGCAAGTTGTTAGAAAATTCAAACAAATTTAAAAATCGCTAGATCAACGGTGGAAAAGGTTTTTGGCTATTCATCGGAAAGTATTACGATTAAAAGAAAACCTAATACTGGTAGAAAATTATAGTAAAACAAGATAAAGCCTTTAAAAAGGGATCCAAACCTTTCTGTGCATGCTGTTGATGGTAAAATTGCAACATCTCCATCAAATGTACATTATACAGGCATCCCTTGAATAGCACAGTACTTGAATTGCACGAAAACGCGAATAGCACGGTTTAAAATTGCGACAACCCATACCAGTACATTATGTATGTACATGTACACATCGCCGGCTTACAACGAAAACTAAATGCTTTATCTGTAGTATGTATTAATAACTCAGTAGTTATGCCCTAGACACATAGCGCTCTTAATGAAGAAATAACTAACCACTCATTAGTCTATAATGATTCATTATAAACTGCAGACAGACAGCCATTTCTTTAATTAAGTTGATCTGTCAAACTGGCTTGGATAAACTTATCACATTAAAAAAGCAATATGGATCGATTTAACGCAATAAACTTTGTTTTTATTAATTTTAAATTTTATTTATTTTTATTTTATTTCATTTAATGATTGTGAAATGAAAAAAACATTTTATTAAAAAATATTTTGACATAATTACATTGTGCTTTGCATTTCTTCTTCTTATTCTCCAAATCAGTAGATGCACAGCGGAGCTCCATACTTAAATTATATGCTAAATCTAGCACATTTTTCCTCATTATTGCTATAATGAAGGAAGAAAACACTTCATTAGTGTACTTCATTATCATCTTCTTTTCGACCCGTAATGACGTATACTATGTGACATACGGCATTTTAATGAATAGTTAGTACTAATGATTCATTAGATCATGCTGTGTGTCTAGGGTATTAGTTCTTCTATCTACTACGCATGGCATATATTTCAAGCGGACAAAATACTGTTGGCACATGGAAAGACGAAAACGAAAACGCTGAACCAAAAAACTCACTTTTTAGGGAATAGTTCCAATCAAACTTAACTAAAAGGTCGAAAAATTCTTATTATTTCATTATTCGCAAAAAATTGTTAATTTTTTACATTGTTTCTCTAGAAAAATACATTTCATTATTTTTCTAAACGAAAATTCAGCGAAAACTTTGAAAAGTGCATCTATTGAGAAAAAAAAGGTTTAATTTCTTGCAAATATTGAAAAAATAAGAATTTTTCGACCATTTAGTTAAGTTTAATTGGAAATATTCGACATTGCAAGCCGGAAAAGTGAGTTGTTCAGTTCAGCGTTTTCGCTGTCATCCTGTGTTTTGATGTGTCAATTAAGGCCATTGAAGGAAAAGAATAAGACATTATTTTTTAAATTTGTATATATTCGTGTAAGTTTTTAAATCGAAGTATGTACACAGAATAGTTTTCATTTCATAGAAATATCATTGCATAAAATGGTGAGTGTTTATTGGTAAATGTGACTGACTTTAAACTTTCCAAAATACGATCTAAAGGTTTTAGTTGAAGGTTTATAATGGTTGTATAGTAACTATACTCTACTGACTATTAGTTTATTGCACAGTTGTTGAAAAAAATTTCTCGATTCTTAGGTTTGAAAAATGTCATTGGAAAAAAATTACTCTTGAAAAACGTGTCTCTTTTTGGACTTAAGAAAATAGGATTTTTAGATAAGTTAAGAAAAAAGGAGTGAAAAATCGACTTTAGCCAAATCAATAGATTTACATGAAGCAACTATTCGGATGATTAAAAATACTGAGTGAAAAATAAGGGAGAATGTCTTAGCAGGTTGCTCATACATATCAAAGCGAATGGATTGCGTACGAGATATAAACGTTGTAAAAATGAAACAAGGTCTTGCAATTTGGATTCAAGATTGTAATGATAAACGGTTTCCTTTAGATAGACATACTATCAGACAAAAAGCTCTGAAGAATGATTATTTGAAGGAAACAGGAAACTCATATGCACAGGAACAACAACAAAAGCATTTTCTGCGAGTAAAGGCTGGCTCGATGAAGCAGAAGCTGCTAGAATTTTCATTTCAGAACTACAAAAAATTATAGAAGATCGACAATATACGGTGGATCAGATTTTCAACGTAAATGAAACGGCATTTTATTGGAAAAAGATACCATCTCGAACGTCTATTTCAAAATTCCAAAATTTGTGCCGGTATTCAAAGTAGATAAACAGAGACTTACTCTCTTAATGTACACTAATGCATCAGAGAATTTTATGTTAAAGCGTTTGGTTATTAACGGATCATTCACTCCCCTACCATTAAAAAATATCGATAAGTCTAAGCTACCTGTTCATTGGCGGGCATATAAAAAAGCTTGGATGACAGCAAATATCATTAAGGAGTGATATGAAAACTGCTTCATTCTGGAAGTAGAAAAAATTTAAGTCCCAAAATTTTATTGCCATTAGATAATGCTACAAGTCAATCTCAAGGACTTATATCATTCAAATGTGAAGGTTGTATTCCTTCCCCCAAATAGAACATCACTTCTCCATGGATCAAGGTATTATCGCAACTTTCAAAGCCCATTTTATTCGAAAATTGTTTGAAACAACTCTGCAAAAAATTGAGCCAGACGATGGTAAAATGCTGGAATGAATTCTCTATTTTGAAATGCATAACACAGATATCGTCTGCCATAAGCGAAATAAAACCTTCAACAATTAAGCGTTCTTGGACGTGTGTACTCCCTTAGATTGTATAAAAAGAAAATTCTGATTCATCCGGGGAAACTCTACCCAATCAAATTCTTGATATTGCTCATAACATAGGTGAAGAGGAATTTGTTAATCTGAATATCCAAGACCTGGAGAAATTGTTTCAATAACCTACGTTGACTGAAGCTGATCTAATGGAAATAATTAATGAGCCTTATGAAAACACCATTGCAAATGAAGACTCAGAAAATTATCCTGAATATTCTTTTTCCAATATATCCCTCACTGATGTTAAGCAAGGTTTGGACTTAGCAAAGAAATTAGAACTTCATTTTATTCATCACTGTCACACAAAAGAACCTTCCAACAAAATTTAAAAACTTGTTTAGGTCCCTATTTGAAATTTTTAAACACTACGGAAAATAAAAGAGTGCCATCCTCCAACATCAACTATGAAAATGTTTCCAGTGATGAGGAGTTGCTACCGCCTCGAAGAAAGAGAACCCATATTTTGAATGACGACAGTAATCAAGAAAGTTTCATTAATAAGGATCCTCTACACATTTTCTAAATTGAATGAATTTTACGTCAATTTTGTACAACTGAAATTTTACAACTAAAAATACACAAAAAACTTTTAAATGTTTTCTTAATCAATCTTTGGAACCAAATGCACAAATTTGTATTGACCGCGAGTTACGAATTGCACGGCTTTGAATAGCACTGAACATTATCAGTAAAATTATATGAATCAATCGTATCGAATAACACGGAACTAATTAACTGTGTTATTCGAGGGATGCCTCTACATCAAAACAACAAATAGAACAAAACAAAAAAGAACAAGCCAACCAAAGAGATTGGTTGTGTAAAGCTCGTGGTTTGAAAATTGTCCATTGTTTTTTAGAAAACTTTAACTCTGTGTCATGGATTATGAAACTTATTGTGTTATACTTAGGACAGATATTGGGTATCGGTATCCAGATATTCGGATTTCCTATTTATACACCATGTGCTTTTGATGACATATCCCAATAAACCTAGACAAACTAGTAGGTATAGACTAGATATCTAGATATTAATATCCTCAAAAATTACTCGGTATAGCCTGATCATCTTCATCAACTTCTTACGTTGCGCAGCGCCATCTAGTTGTTGATAATAATATGATAATATGCAAAAATGTGTCTGTTCTTACCCAAAAAGCGAAAAACAAGAAGAAGAACCAAACATTTTCCGGGAAAAGTAATAAAAAAAATGGTCAGTATTAAGCTCCGCAGAGTAAATAAATTATTCCATTACAAGTTTGTTATTTTTAAACATACCTTCACCAAATTGTGAATTGAGTCGCCATATCTGCCGATACATTTTTCCTTTTTTTTTTGTTCCAAATCTTGAATTTGTCGTATTTTTACAAGTAATTGTTGCCGTTTAGCTTGCGTTAAAGCTAATTTGTTTGGCACTTTCATTTCCAAATTTAATACGCCTAAAGATCTGTCAACTGAATTGAATGAAAATAAAAAAACTTGTGCAATCGAAGAATCTTAAAAAAAAAACAGAAATCTAAGCGGGCGTTTGGTAATAGTAGAAACCATATTACTCATCAGTGTGGTTTGGTTCCTGCCTGCCGTATACGCCACAGTGTACAACCAAGGTGACCTCATATAAATTATTTTAAGTATGAATTATATACGAGGCGAAATACTACGTATTTACTTGAATTCCTAGCAAGATTAGCCTTATGCCGGACTAGATTTTCATAGAGAGTTGTGCCATGTACGGTTTGTGGTTTGTCACATCAATACCCATGTACGGTTTGTGGTTTGTCACATCAATGCCCCCTTTTATGTGTGTCAGGGATATTTTCATATTTAAATATTCGGAATATCTAGATATCGATACCTCATGTCTGACATAAGCATTACCCGCTTTAATAGTATTCCGTAACAAGTGTTTTGTTTTGCAAAAGATGCATGTAAAATGAGCAGATGAATGTCAGAAGAGAAGAGCATTAAAATACCTCGAAAATATTTAATATGGCAAGCAATAAGCAAATGTGGTAGAAATGCCGAAGAATTCATCACTAAGAGGTAGAGCTGGGCAAGTACCAAAGACAAAGTACAAGCACCGAAGGCCTGAGTACTGCAGCGTAAGAGCAAGTACCGCATGTATGAAAAGTACTTGTAACTAAGTACTAAGTCTATAAAAAGTACTGAGCAATTTTTAGAGTACTTTTTTAGAATCTTTGTACACTGGCAGTAATATAATGAAGTTAAAGAGCGCAGTTGGTAGATATTAATAAATAAATACCTTTTGAAAATTATAATATATATAGTAACCAGTTGCTACTTTTTATAGTTTTTTATAGTTTTCGGTACTGCACATAGAGTAAAACGTTCACCTCTCATTGCTACACTCATAAAAACTATTAGAAATCCGCCCAAGTCACAGTATATCCATACAGTAGAACAGCTCTGTCAAAACTGTCACATGAATAGGATGCTTCTATAATGTGACTATACTTTCTCTTTCAACATTTTTGCCTAACACACTAGCCAATTTTTAATACAAAGACTCCTATCTAAATCTAAAGTGGAACAAAGAGAACTTAAGACTTGTAGTAGAGGAAAAAGGGCAAAATGACAAGCAAATAAGCTAATAACAATTTGTTCCACTTCCCATGCCATTCGGCTTGGTTCTACTCTCAAATTGTCACAAACATTATTACAGCCATTTTGCATATATTACACTGTCCATGGCATCTTTATGAACGTACACCACTTTGCAGTCAAACAGATGTTCAGTGTATGGAACAATACATTTGTAAGTAGATTGTCGAAATGTGTACTTACATAAAACGAATACTTATTCCCGTAGATTGTGCAACTATCTACTGTTCGCCCATTTCCTTCCGTATCATACTTAATAGTTCCCTCTTATGGGAAAAATTTTGAGCTTTTTTTTTTTTAAATTAAAATTCTAAAATTCACTTTTCAGTAGCGTGTACTAAGCTGGTCTACTGTATGATATATGCTGTGCCCAAGCACCCATGTCGCCTCCAGTAATGCATAAAAATTCTAAGGAAAAAATTTCCAGTAAATTTCTAAGAAAAAATTGAGGCCGGCTCTACATCAGGTCGAGGCATCGTCGATTTTATATTCGAGCGAGGCAATGCTTGCCTGGTCTTGTTTTACAGCGTTGCCAGTTTGCCAGGAATTGCTGGATTTTTTAAGCATTTAATTTTTTTCCCAGAATCCCAGAAAAATACACAATATGAACTTGGCAACACCAGAGCTCTAATCTGTTTCTGCCATTACTAAAGACATAAAAAAAAAATATACCCATTAAGAAATTCGAATATATTTCCAGTCGTTTTACTTGTCATTTTTGACGAGTTTAGCCGGGGAAATCCATACTATTTACGCACGGATTTCCGCTTCTTTAGCCGTAGGGATTTGCGTCGAGATTCCAAGTCTTGTATTGGCAGTTGGAACTGAACGTGGAAAACTAACAGATTTCCATGTTTTTTCCCTATTATTTTCGCATGGATTCCCAGACTTTGCCATGGCATTTCTATATAGAATTCGGTGGGATTTCAATATTTGCATTTTTTATTTAAGAAGTTATGAATCCAGATTCTGTGCAGATAAAAGTGCAGGTTTGGCTCAGTGAAAAATAAATAAATAAATGAAATAAGAGGAAATCATAACTTCTGTAAAGAGGTGGTATGGATGTTATGGCTTTCTCTTATTTTTTTATTTACTTTTATAATTATAATTTCACCACCATAACGTTCACACATCTGTAAAGCGGAAAATGGCGTTCTGTAAACATGTAAAACATCGCTGGCGTGTAAGAATGCCTTTACTTTTTTTCCACTGGAATTCTTGGAGAGAATTCTATATCTCGAATTTTTGTTTATTGAGTAAGCTTCTAAATATTAACAGTACCAACCAATAATGCATAAAATTTTCAACCTGTACCTTCTGCAATTATTATATTTAATAAAGTATTATATTAATTCAATTAACTTTCTAGACGATCATGATACTTTAGTGAACTCATCCTTTACAAATCCTGAGTAGTTAAGGTTTGATAATTTATTGAAATCTATTTTTGTTGTTTCTTTCTTTTGAATTTGTATTTTTTTATGTATCAATGAACTCTTTCGTTGTACTCGAATTTCATTAAATATATATTCTTATTTACATAATTTACATGTTTGTTTGAATATAATTGAAAATAATTTCAATGAATTTTCCAATTGCAAAAAATGCAAAAAGAATAAAACTTTTCGATCCAGCGATCATACTATAGATCATCATCTCTGACCGCCTAGTATAGAACATTATGATATTAATTTTGTTCTGAAGTATGTTAATGCTTAATATTTATACATGTATGTTTTATTTTAAAAGCAAACTGGCAATGTATATGAGAAAAGAACCCCTGAATATAAGAATTCTGTGCCATATGCTTTTTCCAGTAAATTTCATAAAATGCCAGCAATTTTCACCTAAAAATTACAGCAATTTGAAAATGTAGACTGGTAACGCTGTATGTTATTAGTTTGTCTAAGGTTCTGCCTTGACGCGTGAGTGCGGCACATGCTTTGACAGTTTTTGTGTGATTTAAAACTTAGCAAATAGAGAATTGCGCTAGAGATTGTATTTGCCCTTCTATAAAGTGTTAGATATTTGTAGGTACTTAATAGACTCAGAAATATTTAAGTAAAAAAAATTTGGTACTTAAGTACTAAACTAAGTCTTAAGTACAAGTAAATAGAAGTACTCATGTTCAAGTACTAAGTAGGACATTTTGAAAGTTTTGAGTAAAAAGTCTTAAGTAACAAAAATGTACTTTAAGTAGTACTTAAGTCTTTTTTTACTGAAGTATTGCCTAGCTCTGCTAAGGGGACAAAAAAACATTCAATTTAACATAAACGAATGCTTGGAGAAGAGGCTACTTATTTTTATGGTTGGATGTAATATACCTGTATTATTTTCGACTATTGAAGGATTTTGTCATAATCCAAAAAAATACACAAGAATTTTATAACAAAAAAACATTAATATGTTATCAAAACGATTCAATTCACCGTATTGGGAGCTACGATCTTTTAATTAACGTTGGAAAACAATGAAATAATCTAAACTCAAAAGCATAAAATCTAAAACCACAAACATTGTTCAGTTCTGTAGTCACCCAGCGCGAAATAGACGAGCGTAACGGCGAATGCAAGAGCGGATCTTTGGAAGCTCCGAGCGCTTCGCCAACCTATGCTCGTTCATATCTTTTTAACGTGTGTAGAGACAAAAACAAGGTTGTCAACAATTAATTAATCAAACGAAACCACACAGTTTAACTGCTGACTACTCAAGAATGAAAATTCTTCTGCATCTTCTTCTTTCAGATGAGTAAACTTTTAATAAATCAGCCTAAAATCAGTGAAGAGCTCTACTTCCGTAAAGATTCCTTTGGGTATATAATAAATATTTCATAGAGTAAACTGGTAAAACTTCCAAGTGTTCCACAAATTTCTTTCAAATGACACAGATGACAGACAAATTAGTTTCATTAAAAGTTTAATGTGTGTTTTATGTTCAAGTTTTCTGAAACTCTTGAAAACTTTCAACATTAATTAAAAGCTTGTCGACTGTAAGTAAACCTATGATGATAAAACAAAAAACAGAAACATTTTAAAAATAGAAAATTTGTAAGAAAGTATATTCTCTCATATTTTATTACTCTTAAAATCCAATCATGATTCCTGTGATGTTCCTTTGCATCGTTATACGCTTTTCTGAACGCACCACACCCACATGGGAAATGTGTATACGCAAAAATATCCATTTATATGGAAAGACACCTGTTCTAAAAATATTCCCATATTTTTTGCCCAGAGCTTCTGGATTGAATGGAAAGGGAAAATGGATATCCATCCAATACGTTATTCCTCATAAATATTCCAAAAGGTTTTGAATTCAAATCTGAGATGTACTTATCTTTGGTACTTTAGAAGGCGTGAATGTGGGAGCACCGCGGTGTTAGCATAAATCGTATTAAAGGAGCAGAAATCATAAATAGTATCCTAGTACCTACTCACTAGCATATGCTAGCTCAGATTTATATCCCCCGAATATGTAGAAAGGTGTAAATTTGATTTCAAATGCGATTACATGAAGGTTCTTATACTTTGATTTGAGAATGTGGAGAACAGAAATGAAATGATTGTCATCACCACATTGAGATTATTAGTTATTGCATTCGAATTTCGCTTTATGTTAATATGGCGTAGTTCAGTTTAAGTGAATAATTTTTTTTTTTAAATAAAAGGAAGAACTGAATTCAGCTTTTGTCGGAACTAGATAATAGGGGTAACTTATATCACACAAAATGTATCTTCCGATGAATGGGGAATAGAATACGGACGAAAACATAAGTACACGCTGCCATGTCATAAAAGCTGTGTGAATGGGTTGCATTGCTAGCTGGAGTTATACAAAAATATATTCAGGGAAAAATTCAGCACAGAACGGTATAATTTTTAAAGATCATAGAAAAGGATTGCCTTCAATCATCAACTAAAATGTCTCCAAAAGTATACTGCTGAGGAAAGAAGGAGATTGGTGACCATTTATGGGAAAGTTGCAAAATAAATTGGTAGAAGGTCGTACACGCCTCCACTGAAAGTACATCAATTTCCACTTGACGAGGTACATATATGGCTTACGGATTTTACTCCTCCAGAATCTTTTTCAAAAATTCACATTTGACAGCAATTAAAGCTACAACAGCTTGCAATATATCATTTTCAATCTAGAACACTCAACGATAGCAACGATATTTAGTTTTTAGGTGACGTAAACTTTGTTAAAACAAAATTAATGATTGCGAACTGTTACTAGTAATTTTTTTTAGTATGGCAACTCCTGTTATTTCATACCGAAAATATGAATTTTTGTACGTTTCCGTCAAAGTGACTGGCATAGCGAAGTATCTATGTAGGTTGAAACAATTGGGGGAGTAAGTATATTTAAAAAGGGCTTCATTGCCAACGTCAACGGATATTATTTACATCTACTCAATAAAAACTTTCTGGAGATGGTTGGCTTAATACCCTATAGACAGCCTGTCTACATAATGATTTAATTTTTAATTAAATCGAGTCAAATGTGCACTGTGTCACACAAATGAGGCGCATCAAGGACTCCTTTTGCAATATTTTGGTTCAATTTAAAATCTAGAATATTTTTCTCTATATTAATGAAGTTGTTGCACTAAAAGCGACATCTACTGCCATTAAAATGAACTGAATTTAGTGTAAAGTGAAAAGATTTTCTAATCTAGTCAGCATCCATCAGGTGATTATGAAATCTCGTTTTTTTTTTGTAGATTTTCTTCTGTGTAATTATCTGTTTCCGGATATATTGTCGATGGTACGATAACTGGGGTATAAAAATTATGAGGAAAATTTTTCGAAAAAAAAAAATTCCTAAGAAAAATGCTTGCTAATACCAGAGAACTGAATCCAATGACACTTTTTGGGCTGCTATTGTCCATCAACAGTATATGAAAATGCCGAAGAAAAATTTTCAAGACATTTCGAAGGAAAAAATCATTGGAAAATAAAAGGCCCACAGTCACATTTTGCCGATGAGGCCCAGCAAACATTGCAAAGCCAATGCAAATAGCAAAAATATCAAAAAGTGGAGTATAAATTTCGCTAGTGAATTTAAATGAGATATCAAAGCGAAACCTAGAGCGAGAGTAAACGTTGACAGAATATTGTATCACGTTGGCGGCATCACTTCGGATTCAATTTTCCTTTCTTTTTTCGATAAAATGTGATAAATTTAAATGTATTCAAACTGAATATATTAATCAACTGTGGTAAATATAACTTTAGCGATTCGAAAATGAAATTATTTTTTAATCATATGAATAGAATTTATTAACCAATCCTTTTTGGTACTTACCTATCTAATCCAGTCTGCTATAAATGTAGCCTCTTATTTTACCCTTAATGTTAATTAAATGTAATTTTAATTGTTCACCTCTTACAATTTACTGAAACACAAACACGTCAGATTTCTGATCTGTTGACGCTGAAATTAAAAAATAGAACCGAAAATGTTGAACCTGTAAAATTTTCAGAAGTTCGAGCACAAAAAAGTACAAACTTCCGTGTTTATGTCATATAAATAAAAGCGAACAGAACTTATATTCGCCTTCGTTTCGCTTTTATATCGCTTCGATAATATAACGAATTTTTATCTCTGTCGCATTCACTCTCATAATTCAAATTGAGCAGCTCTATTGTCGCTTAAGCTTCGCTGTTGCGGACGTTCGCCAAAGTGTTTGCTGGGAGGATATCGTTTTCCATGAAGTGGGTGCAGTGGATTTAGGAGAAGCAAACTAGAAACGGTAAAATTTTGCCTACTTTATCTTTTTATTTATTATAGTAATAGATAATTTTGCAGGGTCGCAAATCCGTTGCTGGGGTAAATATAGGAACTGTTGTGGTTAGAAGAAATAAATATGTGTCATCGATAGGGTTTTATAGGTATTTAGGACTTAGCTAAGTATGATAAATTACCTGATGAAAATCAAGAATTCAATATGTTTATACTTAAATTCGTATCATCTGAATATCGTTGTTTTGAAGGCGCCACATTTTGATAATGTGATCCAGGGGGAGCGACCCCTAGATACGCTTCTGTGTTAACTTCTTATAATTAAATTATATAACTAGTTAGGCTTCTGACGAAATCGTCTTATATATAAATGTTTGAACCACTACCAACAAGTGCAGGTTTCCATGTCGGTGGTCTACCTGAAAGATTAATTATAACTACTTTATTATTCGGAGTCTACATTACTGATCTGCTAATGGTAATCAAAGGCGTTTACTCTTTCATCTACAAAGTTAGAAGTGCACATTTATAAATTTGTAAACCACAAACTGCTTCTAATTAAGAGCTCAATATCAATTGTTTCAGCATCACTATCTCTAACTCCGCTGCTCACAATATTTTAACTACAAACGGTAATATTTTGGAGTACTAGTTGTAACAGACCATATTTTTATAAAAGAGTCTACTCTTATTTTGCACTTAAAAGTGAACTCATCTTGTCTATTTATTTTGAAAGATGTTACCACAAAATAAAAATAAATAATAATGTAAAACAATACTCACATACCATCAGAAAATATATGTGCGGAGCATACATCAGATCTCTGTAAATCTACATGAAAAAAGAAAAAAAAATAATAAACTTAATAAACAGCAATTTAAAATATTTTATTCATATAAAACACACGTACTTAGTCCTTAGAAGTTTTCTGGGTCAGACCCCTTTTCGTTAAGGAGAGAATAATGTGCTTACTGGAAAATGTAACTTTCTCCAAGGTTCAAAACGAAATACAATAATTTCTGTGCCAAGGTTATACAGAGAAGCAAATCTTTAGTACCATTAAGATTACAAGCATCACCACCCTGACCATGAGAGAACCTTTAAATATCTTTTCTTAATGTTGTAATTATTATTTTTTAGTAAAAAGAAACTTTTTAAGGGTATAAATAAAATTTAAATTTAAGAATCAGTAAAACACCGAAGGGACAATTAAAATTTTTTCTTTTTTTAATTTTGTGCATAAGGAAAATTGTAATTAATGTATTTTAAAAAAATAATTATTCTCTTACACAAACTGCGTTTCTACATTTTTATTAAGTAAGAGTGTTTTCACGATTAACGACCTCTCTCTGTTACACTTTAATAACAACTTAATGTCAAGGATGTCCCCATTGAGATAAATTTACAAAAATAATTTTCAAACGAGAAATAGCCTTTAGTTACATAATTCGCGCAATGCCCACAATTACTAAAATTTACTCAATTGGTAAATATTTTCCATGGAAAATTATTCCCCACTTAATGAGTTTACCCGAACACAATTTATTTTAGCAATGCAAATACACGACTTGTAGCTCTTTTGTAAACGAAATAAATCGCTAAAAGCGGCCATAATTGATTTTGATTTTACAGTGCGGAGGAGTAGTGTTGTGATTATTTTACCATTCACCCGAATGAGTGCGATAAACCAATTTATAGTGGGCACCGATGAGCACATCCAGAACAAATCATGGATAGCCATTAGGAGCGTTTTCATTTGCAAACAATTGTGATTTTTGCTTAATTGCCTGGGCAATCAATAACCCCCTGGCTATTAAGCGATGCAGATTTTTGATGTCCGAGAGATATTCTCAACAAAACAATTTTGCTTAAGAGTTTTTAAGACCGTGTGGTGCAATAATTGCCTATTAAAAGTGATCTTCATTTGTTAGTGAATTTATATTCAGAGAGAAAGAATGCGAAGTCCGTATGGTTGGTTGGGTTAATAGCCATGACTAACCTTGGCTCTGTTCTTGTAGGAAGTTACGAAAATAATAGGGCATTGAAATTTGGACATATGATAACAGACATGCAGTTCTTTTGTTTATAATAATTTGTGTACAGAAATTTTCTAAATAAATTCCTCATAGATAATGGGATACTTTTTTGTATAAACACATATGCAAAAGAGATTAGAATTTGTATTTTGTTTATGCATGCTTTAGCTACTTCCTGGAATTTCATCCTAAAATGGATTGTATTTACCCGGATAAATACTTGGATTCTTAGGAATTATAATATAAAAAGGTCTACTAAAATAGAAAATTAGCATATATTTTCTGTACAATTCATGTATTTCTAAAAATATAAATTTAATGCAAACTTATAGACATATATTATTTACAAATATATAAATTCAGTGGCTGTAACGCTTCCAAATACATTTAAGAACTCTTTTGATCCCAATTCAAAGAAAAATTTAATCTCAATACCCAGCGGGAAACGGAAGCATTTCGGATGTATTCCGAAAACATTCTGTGAAAGGTATGGAACCAATACGCTCTGATACCCAGTCCCAGATATGTAAAGTAATGCATTACGTTGGTAATGCATTCCTTGTGAAGTACTGAACTTTATATGAAGTAATACTTAAATATGAGACTTTACTCATAGCTAAGTACCTACTTCAAATTTTGCAGAACGGCAGTACTTTCACTCAGTATACTTCATCATTCTATTTTGAAGTCCGTACTCCAAAATACTCGTAATGCAATAAATGGTAATGTCTCTGAAGTACCTGAAGTACGCTGAAATATTTTGAAGTACATTGAAGTATTTCGTATTTCGTTTAATCTGACAATTCTCAGAAAAGATGCGAAAAAACTAAAATTTTAAACTTGTGGAATAAGATGAACAGACCCAAAAGCTCTGAAGAAATCGTCAAATTCTTTAGGATCTCAGTTAAAGTACCCAGTTATAACGAGGCGGAATTCCATTTGTGAGTCTGTAAAAGATATCCCTCACCATAAAGACTGAGTTAATGAGCTATATAAGAGGTTTTCCATAGTCACATTTTTTGAGAGTGATTTCGAATATTTAGCTGAATATAAAATATTGATGGATCCTATAGCTGAAAGGCTTGATGCTTTTGCAACGGCAGAAATATATGGTGTTCGGCTACTTGCTGGCCTCATTAGCTTCATTGAGAAGGAAGCTGAGCACAAACTGTCGCAAAGATATTCTCCAGATCCTTAGAAAAGAAGTATTATGTCCTACGCTGAAATTAAAATGGATAAGTTCCCTCAATTGAAAAAATTTCAAATAATGTCACAGATTCAATTAAAAGCGAGTGTGCAATCGAGATCGAAAGAAGTGATGCCGAACTTAGCAATGAAAGTTGTGTGAATAACAATGAGTTTTTAAAGTTCTCAGGTCAGTCGTACACATATAAATAAATATAATAAATATTTTCGCGAGAATCACTCATCATATCTGAATACCGTAATTACTTAGGAGATCGTTTCAAAGATTTTGGGAGGCTTTACAAATTCCCAAGGATTAAGCAAGGATTTCTACTTTCTACTTCACTAACCTCGTGAGCTTCAGTTGAACGACTGTTTTCTTTTGCCGGGCTGGAGAATTTGTCGAGAACTGGAGCACTCTCTAACACCACATTTGAGAAATTAGTCTCAATGAATGCCAATAAAAGTAAACTAAACGAACTCTGAAATAGTTGAAACTTGAGAATAAAAATTCAAAATATGAATTTACTGGACGTACTTTAAGTACTTCAGAGACATTACCATGTATTGTATTACGAGTATTTTGAAATACGGACTTCAAAATGGAATGATGAAGTATACTGAGTGAAAGTACTGCCGTTCTGCAAAATTTGAAGTATAAAAAGTTTTCTTTACTTCAGTAATTCATTTTAAAGTACCAGTACAAAATAATGCAGTACCAAAAGTAATGCATTATTTTACAGCTCTGCCCAGTCCATTTCATTTAACACATTGATGTCCTACGACGGGAAGATATATAAGATGGTTATATATTTGCTTGCATACCTTACCTCTGCATGATATGTAAGGTGAAAGGAAGCCTTTCGTTTGAATTCTGAAAAGAAGCTTTCCTTATTAATTCTTTGGAAGGTGAAAGGAAGCATTCGTTATTAGTTTTTGGAAGTGGAAGGGAAGCATTACTTTTAAATTCTTTGTCAAGTGAAGGGAGTAATCCTTTTAAATTCAAAGAAATCATTTCATTCAGATATTTCGGAATACTAAACTGAACAATTAAGCATGAATTTTTCGGAATGTTGGAAAGAACCATTCAATTTAGGTGGTGGAGGAAAGCACTGTTCCTATTTTCACTGAGATGTAAGGGGAAGAGCTCTTCCTACTTTCTTAGAAAGATGAAGAAAATAGAGACGTCTTCACTTAAATGAAAATAATCCACTTCTTCTCAAATAATGCACAAATCAGAATATTTTTCAACTACGCACATTTCCATCCTTCATTCTATTTATAAAAACACTGAAACTATATGAATTATTTTCGACCTGTACGCAGTCCTTCTGCAAATATAGCCGCACTAATTTCTATCTCATTTCGATAACAACACGAATGAAGATATCTATACATTAACGTAAGGTATGTTCATGTACTCATTACTAATGCATTCCAGGTAATGTTGATAGTAAACATTAACTAAGTCAGGCATTCCCATTTTTCTCGCTGGGTAACTTCTTCCAATATCAAAAAATTTGGATCTAAGAAATTTTTGAAAACTCCCGCAAATAGTTCTTACAACAACAAAAACAACAATGCTACTAATGACGACAATGAATTCGATCTACTTTCACTCTACAAAGAACCGCTTGGTACGTTCTTATGAGGATGTTGTTCTCGTAAATATACATTCACACATTATAGTTGTTTTAAAAAAAGTGACGCTAATTTGTGGAATACATCGACTTACTTCCCGTTTCAATACACGTGCCTATGTTATTCTTGCATGTTCCTAGTTGGCAATCGATTTGCAATCGGTAATTTTCGTCTGTGGTTTACAATTATTAGTGAATTTGTTAATTGCTTTGACAATAACTACGAGTGCCGAAAACATTGTTTTTTATGTAGTGCTAAAATCTCAAGGTAAAAATAACGATAACAATTTTTTTCTGTTGCTGGCAGTACGAATTTGTTGTGCGGTATAGATTATCGGTTGATGAAAGGAGCAATTACTATCGGAGGATGCTTTTAGCAATCAATGATGAAAGCTGGGATGCACCTGAAGGTAATGACGAAACGTGTATACCTCCAATTAAAAGTGAAGCATCTAATGAAGAAACTAGAGATAAAAAGGTATAGGTTTAACATACACCTAACCCTCTATTTGCAAATGGTTTCGGTTTAACATGATTGAAAAAATGAGGAAAAATTCCATTTATATTATACTAATTTTCAGTTTAACACGGTCACAAAAATTTTTGCAAAAAAAAAAAATTGAAACAATCGCGCACATTTAGAATACAAAATCTAAAAAAACTACTATGTAGTACGCAGTTATCTCGCCTGCTTAGTTCGAATAGGACGCAGTACAATGAAATATTGTGGGGTTGCTTGTGCGTTCATGCTTTCATTTGAATGAACTTGAAAATATTTATGCTTGAGCTCTGAGATTTCAAGAGAGGAGAACAACGCCCACAATGCAACAGAACAGAATGTAGTAAGAAATTGGATAGGAATTAAGGGCTAAACACAGTTGCGATGGCAGACGGCAGACTTTTGCAGCAATAGGAACAATTTTTTCCAGGAACGTTTTATGGAGCGTGTATTATTGTACTAAATAGGGATGGATTGGGATTGGATTTAAACGAGGTTAGAATCCGAAAAAGACCCCTGGAACGTTGGCTACATCAAGGCGCATTGTTCATCCCCCGACTTATGAGCAATTGCTCAAAAGTCGCAACCGGACGATCTAACAAAATTTAAGATTGACTTCCCAACCCTTCTTTCCGGCTTAATGTAGTTCTTTCAGGAGGTCTGAGTTAAGGAATCTGTAACGTTTTCCTAAGGGTGTCAAACAGTGATAAAGAAAATGTGTCACCGTTTCAGTTTCCTCTCCGCATCCCTGCATATCGGATCTTTAATAAGCTCCATCCTAGGCTGGTGACTCCGGAGAAGAGAGTGTTCAGTAAGAATTGACACTACAGTTCTCAGGGTTGGTTTGCTTAATCCCAGTAACTCTTTTGTTTCATTTGGGTTGGGTAAGCCCTACAACTCCTTTTTGGTTCTACCTAAGCGGTCATCCAAGCAAAGGCGACTGTGTTGGCAGTCGGCCCAATTCGAGATAGTAGAGGCAAAGGTGTTTTGGTGCGATCCCAATTGTGAAATAGATTTTCTCCGAGGTTGCACCAAGACCAGCAAGTTCGTCCGCCTTTTATTCCCGCTAATGCCGCTGTGATCTGGCGGCCAAGGTACCAGTACCCGTTGTTCTGAGAAAAGGAATTCAGGGTAGTTTTACATTCAAATACAAGTTTGGCGGTTGTAAAAGATTTTAACAAGGCCTTGACAGCTGCCTGGCTGCCGAGCAGATTGCAATCCCCTTGTCCTTAGTAGGTCTCTGAGTTTAGAAGATACCTCCCGCTTCAAGGATGGCCTTGACTTCCGCCTGGTTAACCGTTACATGGCTTTCAAGGTGAATGGAAATTTCCACTTGAGTCTCCTCGCAGAAAACACCTGCTCCGGTGTTCTCTTCCTATTTGGAGCCGTCTGTATATATGATAGGGTTTGTCAATGGTTGAATCACAGAATGTGATTCCCATTCTGCCCTATCTGGAATTTTCGAATTAGAGTTGCTCTCAGCATAGTCTCGAGGAGGTACGATGGACTACACCATTTCAACGATGGATTCATGTGTAGCCCTTGTACCAGTGTGAATCCAGCTACGATTGAGATGCAACCTCAGCACAGCGATTGACGCCCCCTTCTTGACGTGTATATAAACGGTGTATGTTGAGGATGACCTCAAGAGCCTTCGTGCTGGTTGACTTGAGAGCACTACTTACACTAAGACGAAATAATCTTTGTATCTTTTCTCCAAAGGATCGTCTGTGGTTTAAATCGCCACTTTTTATCTATGGATCTGCAGAAGATCGTGAAGCCTCGGAAACCTTGATTCGCTCTGTGAGGTCTCCAGTTTAATTTTCTCTCTAATATGATAGCAAGATATTTGACTCTGACCTTGAGTTCCAAATGATAGAGGGCAGATTCAATCTGGTAGTGTTCCTGTTCTTAGTAAATAGACATAAATCGATTTTCAATCTTTAATGCGCAAAGTCCGAAATCCGTACCCCAGTCCACTTGGATCGCTTTTTAAAGCAATCCGCTTCAGTTCATATTCGTAGCTACCAGTGACCAAGATCATCCGGTCATAGGCGTAACATACTTCTTTGTACCAATCCGGGTAAGTGCTAGAGTGTTAGAGATCATCCATAATGAGTACCCACAACAAAGGTGATAAAATATTGCCTTGAGGGTGCCTCTCTGTACTATTTTTACTCTGCTTACCTCACCCAGTTCGGCAAAAAGAGTTCTATTGTTCAACATGTGTGCAATCCAGTGTTTTAAGGACCGATTCACTCCATGTTGTTAGCGTTTCAGTGAATTTATGTGAAGGACATTATTAAAGGCACATCCGTATCGATAAAAACAGCCAGAGTAGATTGTTTAAAGAGGAAAACTTTTTCAATAGAGTGGATAACCT
This sequence comes from Dioctria rufipes, assembly GCA_963924295.1. Classification (NCBI taxonomy): domain Eukaryota; kingdom Metazoa; phylum Arthropoda; class Insecta; order Diptera; family Asilidae; genus Dioctria; species Dioctria rufipes. Next base: position 62,443,614 of record OZ002742.1, read on the forward strand.
CTAACTTTATTCAAGTAATTCATGTGTTACTAATTAATTTCTTATTTTCTCGATTTAATATGTATGTTCGCCTAATTTATAAAAAACTACATACTTATTATATCCAAATATATTAATATATGTGTAATATTGTTTTGCCTTAGATGTATACTTTTTCAATATATAACATGTATTTAATTGTACGATTTCAGTATCCACGGTATTTTTGGAGAACGAATCCACCGTGTAAATCGAGGGTATTCAATTTGATAAGATCAGTGCGGATGATATTCGGACAATGAAATGAAATTGCATGATCCTGAGCAATTTTTCATTGGACGTGACGGTACTAAATGGAGTAACATCCTACCACGAGAACATCGAGCTCGATCACATAATATTTTGCGGTCGAATCAAATGGGGCGGTATCGTCAATGAAAAAAATGGACCCAATGAAATTTTTTTATTGTTTCATGAGTCAACTCACCCGAGATATTATCTGTTGCTACACAAATCGAAAGGTACGTAACATGTACTACACATGGAGTCTCGAAAATCTCGACAGAGCTGAACGTTCTTGGAATGAATTGTCAGAAGTAGAGTTGTTGACGTGTTTCAGTCTTTTAATTTATCTAGGCTGCCATTCCTCTAACTACGAAACATGCCCTCAACTGTTGAATAATTCTGCGATGACTCTATATAGAGCAACCATATGCACATATATCGGATATTTTAAATATGCTGAACGCAAATCTGAGCAAGTTTTACAGGCCATTTGAAAATATCACAGTGGATAAACAACAGCTAATTCTTTTTAGAGGTTGCGCCAAATTCACTCAATATATGCCATCAAAACCACCGAAGTATGGTATCAAACTATGGTACGCATGCGACGCTACAACGTTTTATACGTTGGTGGTTAAAATTTACAAAGGAAAGCACTTCAGTGGGTTCCTGGTCACATGGGGATCATGCGGAATGAAAGTGTTGACCTTATAGCTAGGGCTGGCTCTGATTCTCCATTCTTCGGATCAGATCCCACCGTAGGCATTACTAATTCGAGTATCGGGTCTTTCATCGCGCATCAGTAGAGATGGGAGAACCTGAGTACTTGCAGGTGCACAAAACTGTTTCTTGATGGACCCAATAGGAATATCTCTGATTTTCTCATGGGGTTCGGTAGGAAACAATGTAAAACTATGGTTGGCTTCATAACCGGTCACAACTCGCCTCACGCTCATCTATCAAGGATGGGAGTTATGGCAGCCCTGAGTCTCTGGCCTACCTGGAACACTTTCTGTATGCTTGTCCGACTCTCATTCTGAGCCGGCTGAATAGTCTAGGGTCTGCCCTCCTATCTGTAGATGAACTCAAAAATCTTGCTCACCAAGACCTAATGCGCTTCATTAAAAGAACTGCAAGGTGTGGGATGGAGTTTCTAACAAGACCGCTTTGGCCTGCGTCCTTGGGATCTCTCGACCTCCTGCCCTAAAAAAAAAAAAAAACAAAAAACGAAGCTGGATGTCCACATGAAACTCTTCAAGGTGAGTTTAAGCTGGAAAATAATATTTAATATTTTCTAAAATACGTCGGCTTTTAGGTGAACGGATCATAAAAGATTTAGCTTCAATGTGCACAAATACTGGTCGAACATCACAATAGATAATTTTTTCACAACTTTGCCACTTGCTTGAAATATAATCATCCTTCCAGCCTAACAGCTCGAAAAGGCGGGCGCATGGTTTTAGAATAAGCAGGTATAAACTTATCTAAGCCGCAAAAGTAAAGACGTGCAAAGTCGTCACTGTGTGGATGTAAGTTTTCAATTAAAAATGCAATGGGGGTGTGTTGGGTTGCAGTATTGATGCCCTCAGATAAACTGCAGATGCGTCTGTTGACAATCTTGACTATCTTAAAGTGAAGGGGGATGCAGTATTTGTAATCAAGACGATAAGCGAAAACGGATGACAATGAAAGCCTGCATTCAGTCCCAAATACTAGTGTATGCTCAACACAGCATCGGAATAATGAAATGCGAAGTTAGCCAGCAAAACCATCAAGCAAAGGGTACTGGGATCTTGATTAAGACTTGAACAAATTTTTTGGAGCGCTGAATTCGCTAGGTTATTAGTCATACAGGGTGGTTCTGACTATTTATGTCCATCACTTCTGTACGAGGTGATTTCTCTAATCAAAATATATTGGACGCGGAATGAGTTGAAGATCTTTTCTTCTTATTTCACATACACCTTATAATGATGAATGGAAATTAATTCAATTAAATTGAGATTTAAAAGAAAGAGAAGTTTAAAAGCGTTAAAGATCCAAAAATAGGCAGGAAAGATAAAAACAAAAGGGTAATGAAAAGAAAGTAAAATCAAATGCTAAAAATGGATAGGTTTTTAAAAAATAAGTGTTAAAGAAAGAAAGTTATAAAGGAAACAGTAAATAAGAACAATAAAAGGGTTGCCATAGATAAACATAATATAAGTATAGGGTTTAGTTTACCACGAGGAAAGCGATAATTACGGTGACTTTTGCACTCTTTACTTGCTGGAGGCAGAGAAGACAGGATATAGTATCAAGCCGATACTTCATACACGACTGTTGTTCGAGCACCTTGGGAAAATTAATTTGTACATCACATATTGGACTATCCTGTCCACACCGCAAATTTCGGATTTAACGGAGGCCAGAAATTCCACAACCGTAAACGGTTGCGTTAGATATGCACAGGGTATACACTATTCCTGTAACAGTAGATGAAGTCCACATATCTGATCTAGATGCCGAATTTGGCGGTTATTTCCTAATATTCGGAAGTAGGCTTTCTTTGCTCACAACGCGAATGTAAACAAACGACAACAACCTTGTCGTTTATTCTACCGGTTGCAGCACCTGAGTTGCTTAATTGTAAACAATCGCCCTACGTAATAATTACCATGCGAGGTAAATTATAATCGTATTTGTCGATTGCTCCACTAAGCGCTCATCGCAGTCAGCTGTTGGGATAATCAGCAAAATGACCGACAGTTGCAGAACAATACCATGCGAGGTTATTGTTTAGCAATTGCTGATTATTTCACTATAATACCGTTGACTGTTGGTAAAATCTTCAGTATATTGGGCCATCACACTTTTTATCATCCGCCCTCCTATCTGCTTATGGATTCCCGAAAGTAGCTAAAAAAAAAAAGATACCTTATCAGAATCAATTCTTTTTATTGGATTAAAAAAAACCAATATTTTTGCATAGGAGAACCTGTTGTACCACAGCCACTTTTTCAGTTATCCCTTTTTTTGTAATTTTTGACCATTTCTTATGGGTTCTCCTTTACTTCGGCTATTGAAATGGAAGCGTTTTCAGCAGTAATGTCCATCGGATCTAATGCTGTTGGTCTTGATGGTTTGCATCCCAGAATAATAAAACTGCTGCTACCGATATTACTTTCATGGCTTACAAATGTTTTCAATACTATCGTTATGAGATCAACTTTTCCTGTGTCGTGGAAATTTTCTATAGTTTTACCCATTCATAAAAAAACTCTCGGTGTAGCAGAATATCGCCCAATATCTATTCTTCCATTTTGTGCTAAAGCTTTTTGGAAAATTTTTGCATAAGCACCATTACTAATTACTTAGAGAATTATAATCTGTTATCAAATTTACAGTCAGGATTAGGATCTAAGCGTAGCTGCATTACTGCACTATTGAAAATAATAGACGACATTAGAATCTCTCTAGATAATGATAATTTAACGGCATTAACCCTTTTGGGTTTTTCAAAGAATTTCGATCGACTCAACCACACCTCTAAGTAAACTGTTCAGTTGAAAATTTCATACATAAGCTACATAAATGCATAAAGGTTTCTTTTAACTGTTCAGCAATTTTCACTCCGGTTGTTGAAATACGAAACAAGTGACTCTGTTTGAACTCTCCCCACCAGCTGGATGAAATGAACCATTCTATGGGTAGATATGAAACATGTGAAATTAAAATCGAAATGCTGCAGGTGTGCTTTACGAAATGTGTCGTCACTTCTAGAAATAGATGTGAGTTCTTTCCACCGAACTGATTCGAAAATCTCAGTATTCCACCTGGAGCTCGTTTTGCCATATGTGCTTTAAAGTGGACTCTGGGAAAAATCACTACTGGGAGAATTGACTGGCCGGAAGCATTTACAATGGCACATGCGATAACTAAGACCCCCTTTTCTTCACTTTTAACCTGGCAAACGGATTTGAATCCTTTTTCTACGTGAACCTGAGGTAAATCAAAGCGATTTATAAATATTCCTGAAGTCGTCCTACCAATGACTTACTTTTTGTGGTTTTTAATCTGCAGTTTCATCCAGGTTTAAAATGCATCTTCTTTCCGCAAAACAGTCCAGTCTTGAAAGCGCGTTATCCAAATATTTAAAAAGAGACGTGCACATTGTGTCTGTTGAAAGAAGTCGCCCTAGCCAGATTAGAAGCTTTGGGGGAAACGAAGAGATCAACTCTCATGTCTCCTTCGAAAATTAAGCATCCATTCTTTTCCAGCCATGTTCTCTTTCTGCCACTTATTGCCGATCGGAATTTTGTTTTCTATAGCCGTTTTGTAAGCTAATTTATGGCGTTCAACTAACTGTTCTAAGACCTGATCATGATCGTCGGTATAGATTCGTCTGTTTTGCCTGTAATTGGGTGCATGCTTCGTTGGGGTACCAGTCTTTTCTTTATTTACATATCACGATAGAGCAAAAGGATAGCTCGGACACAGCATAGGCTTGCCTAAGCTCTTGTCATTTCGGTCTGTTTCCTAGACTTTTTTTTACTTCCGGGGGAAAAAAATCCATTATTGGTTATTATTTTGTAAATTCTATAGGTATTATAACTAAGCGAAAGGGGGAAGACAATAATTTGTAGTCGATGAAATTAAAAGGATAATATGGGTAGAAGTGTATCATTTCTACCTACCCCAGACTGTTCCATTTCTACTCATCAGCACTTTTCCAATTTATTTAACGTTTTTTAAAGAAATTAAAACAAGATATTCAAAATTGTGTATTCTCCACTGAAATTAGATATTTCATTCCTTAGTTTAAGCTGAATAGATCTTCAATTTTTAGCTTACCAATCGACTGATAATAGAATTTTAAAAGCCTTAAAAAAAACTTTTGATGCAAAAATAAATAAACTCTCCAGTAATATGTGTTCCACTTTGCACAGAATGTCGATGAATGAAATAAGAGAACCCTTGTGTTTCGTTCAATTTCAATAATTTGGTTTTCTTTATTTGTTGTAAGAAATTACTGACCTGTTTCATTTTACCCCACGTTGCACCTCTACCCTATGATTTCATCTGCGGTGTAATAATTTAAGGGGGTCCTCTAGTTTCTCGGCTGTTTTTTACGGCTTTTTCAATAATTTTTTACGGGCAAACCATCGAAATAATCAATCTCATTGTATTTGCATAATCTTTATTAACATCTAAATAAGCTTTACAAATTTTTTGAAGTCAAAGTATATAATAGAATAAAAGTTATAGTGGCCGACAGGAAGATATCAAGTAAAAGAGGTGCTTGACGGTGACCAAGATTGCGGCTGTTCTGCTTATGTGAAATCAAAAAACCAAACGGCATTTTAATCTTCATATTTAAGACTAGCGATTGAACTAGAGTGAATTCTAAATTACAAAAATTGACTTTTTTATACACTTTTGAAAATTACATTCTATTTTTTACTCATTTTGTCTTAAGTTTTTCGCTCGTAGAAAAAAAAACTATCGAAGCAATCATGAGAATCCTAGTTCAATCGCTGGCTTATAACATATTAAAGATGCTGTATAAATTTGAACAAGATCGGTGCAGTAGTTTCTGAAATATCGTGGTCACCGTTTCGAAAAATGGTGTTTCGAGAAAAACGCGTTTGAAAGTTCGCGCATGTGATTTATACTAAAAATTTCATCTGACCGTCAATCTGCTATGCCTGGACCATACAATAGGCCTTCCTCTTCTTCTTGGAAGTCACGCAGAGCTGCAACTGCCACAGCAAAACTGAACTAACCGACGCTACACGGCGTCTGAGTCCATATTCGAAAGCGTCTGTCAACGGACTCGGCTCCCCTTTACTCGGGCCTAATTCGCGGTCCGTATACCAGCTCCGCTCCAGGGCCATAACTTGTGAACCACTTCGAATATCGAAAAATCCTTTGGCACACATTTTCTACACATGCTGTAGATGTGATTTATGAAAAAAACACAAAATCGATATTTTCGACTCGAGAGACTAGAGGACCCCCTTAATGTAATTATGTAATAATTTAATTTTTTTCAACTAGATTTCATTTGTTTGTTAGAAATGCTGAAAAGCTTTTATACGACACGTTTCTCATACGTATTCCTGAAAAAATACCAAAAAATCCGTCATACGTATACAAGAAAAGAAAATTCTAAACGCTTTGGCTTGTAATAATGAAGGCAGTGTGTTAAGTCATCATGTTTGTAGTAGTCAGTGTTAGTGATAATTTTTTTCTGCAATTTGGATTGTGTTTTTTTATGAACTTATGTATTTTTTCGTTATTTGTGATTACCTTGGATATCCTAATTTGTACCCTGTGTTCATTCTTGTATCGACTCAATTAAGTTCATCCTGTATTTTATATAGAACCCTACAATTTATTTTCTCTCTAGCATATCTGTTATTTTCCTCAGTTATTTTTCACATCCTGCAGGCACGACCGCAATCCAATATTCAAATAATATTTTAGCCAACACTTAGATACAAGAATTTCTCCTGGAAATATCTAGTAATTCAGGGATGGATGCAAATCCGATATTCTCTGTTCCATTACATTCTCAGTATTTCTACAAACATATAATTATCGAAAAATTATTTTTCTTTTCTTTTTTGATTTCAGTATCACCAAATAGCTCAACAACTGCCATAACTACCTTTCAACCAAATTACTCGAGTAAAACGGTGTCATCAAGGTTATCAAGTAAATTGGATTCGTTGCAGAATTACATGCTAACAACACCAACCACTCAAATAACTAGCGAATACCAAGGCATGTTTGTTAAAGGACTCGAATTACCTGGCCGTCGAAAGGAACGTGATGCTGCACAAAATGATGCCGTTTCACCTTGCCAACAATTCGAGATTGGGGATCCAGATCAAAACATGCTGTACAGTCCCAATTATCCGGATAACTATCCAAAAAATATTGACTGTGTACGGATTTTAGAAGGTATAAAATGGATCACCATTAAAATCTCTTGAAATTGATTAAAAAAGTTCGTTGGTTGCGCCTTTAGTACTAAATTATCCTGATGGCAGGATATATTCTACTGGCGCTGTTGCTGTTGTTGCTATGGCTGCTGCTGCTGCTGCTGCTATCTCTACTGTGGAGAATGAAAGCCAAAGATGTGGGATATAATCGCGTGCGGATGCAATAATTCTTATAGTGACCCCAATTTTTTCCTACGCCATCATAACTTCTCTGGAAACCTCTTGTTTTTGTTGAGTGTCAGAAGATCAATAACGGAAATTTACTTTCGCTTCACTCCCACTAAAATGTGGACTTCCTCTGGCATCGACCAAGAACATCCTTTGCGTTTGGTTTCCTTCCAGCAGCAGCAGCAGGAGGAGCAGCAGGAGCAGCAGCGGGAGCGACTGATTGGCGTAAAAGGGAAATCGAATTGTAAAAGGCATTGTCTAGAGTTTTTAAGAAAAAAATCTCGTTTTTATCCTTACAGCTCCTGAGGGTTACTTAATTCGGTTGGATTTTCGTGATTCCTTTAAAATTGAAGAGAAAGAGGATTGTAAATTCGATTTTTTAGAGGTAAGTTAAATGTTGTGTTTGTTGTTGTTGTTGCTTAAGTAGCAAAATTTTTGGTTCCTTTCATTTGAAAAAAAAGGGTAAAATTTTTTTTTTAATTATTATTTATTATGGGGTTTGATGTTTCAGGAAGATTTTTCTTTTTTTTTGTAAAGTAACCCAGTGCAAAATATGGTTTCCTATTAATAGATTAGGCTACGACTGGCTCTCAAATTTAAGGGCAGCTTTCCAACATTTACTTGTTTTTGTATTCTCTTAATACATTTCAACTATTTCGTTTTACAGTACTTCTCACGCTACACTTAGCTGCTGTCGTTTTAGTAAGTGTGATGTGAATACTGGATGGAATAGGCTCAGAAGCTCTGGAGTCTTCTCCGCTAGGCTATTAATCGATGATAAGTTCTCTAATATTGATTATGGGCACTTGCTTTTTTCCAATAGTCTATGCTATCTATTCTATGAGAAAAGATAATTTTTTTTCTTTCCTCTCCGGGCCAGAAATACTATATAAGTGTTGGCCGGTTGAGAATTATGAATAGACGCATTTTTAAAAATGGACTTGGGGCCGGCTCTCTGGACTTATTTATAAAAATAAATAATAGGAAATGTTTGCAATCAATTTGACTTAGGCTTCAGGGTATTCACAAACAGCAAAAAGTTTTTGGTTGATTTTGTGGATATGTCTGCCAAGTCTGCCGTGTAGGCTGATATTGATGAATAGACTAAAAAATGGATCAGATCAACGGATAAAAGATATACGACATATTCCATTTTTTCTCCGAGAGATTGATTGCCGTCGGTGGTATAGGGAACTACTACGCAAATATGGACGCCCATATAAAAGAAAATGTTGTAATATACAGGGTGTTTCCCTCTACGAGGTCAATAGAGCAGGAGATGATAGTACTCACCTAGACTAACCAAAAATTGTATTGCAGGAGGGGTGGGGGTTATATCAGCCGTTTAGGAGTTACAGGGTGATTAGGAAAAAAAGTTCGACAAATTACTCTGTATCTTAAAACTACAGGGCGTATGGTCATAATTAAGAGCTCATTGTATGCAGAACTTCATGGCCTTTTCAATGACTGCTCTGAGGAGTTATGGGGGTCTAAAAAAAAAATCTGGATTTTTCCTTTTATTTTGTTTTTTAAAAAATATAAACCTGACCTGACCTATTCTGAAAGCTATTCTCGAACCTAAGTTTGTTTCCTTAGCGATGGAAAACACGTCATTTAAAAAAAAAATATCGGCTAATTTTGGTATGGCCTGAATAGGTTTTGAGCTAATAACTCTTAACGGCTGCAGATAGCACAAAGGATATACCAGGTCAAACTAATGAGGAGAGTCTGCAGTTTACAGTTTTTGTAAAAAAACAGTTATGCTAAGTACTTATTTATAAATAACAAAAAAAAAAAAGATGTCAAGGTAAAGAAAAATGTAAAAAAACCCGTAAGTTTTAGTTTGGACAACCATAATTCTTGTGGGAAGAGGGCCAGGGGCCTGGTTGGATAGTCGTTGGAAGGGCCATGAAGTATTGTATACAATGAGCTCTTATTTGTGACCGTACGTACTGTAGTTTTTAAGATGCAGGGTGATTTGCGAAAAACTAGCTGTTTTCTTAACCACCCTGTAATTCCTTAACAGTTGATACCCCCTCCCCCCCTGCAGTACACATTTCGGTTTGTCTAGGTAAGTATAGGTAAGTACTATCATTTCCTACCCTATTAACCTCCTTGGGGGGGGGGGGGATACCCTGTTATTGTATGTAGGTGAGGTACATTGCCAGATCCCATTTTCCTTAAAAAAACGTTTTTTTTGTGAGCCGCGGAGTTTTTAAATTTTACAGATTGATAGAATGTTGCACCATGAAGATAAATTACTTCATATTAAATATTCAAGGACTTTGTAGAGGAGAATTTTTTTACAATATTGCCTAACATCTTAGTCTTTGGGAATCCCAAAGAATACTGAATTATAAATTTTATATGCATTCAAAAAAAAAAAAAACAAGAGATAAACCGATTGATTGTCTAATTTCAGTCGGGTGATTCTGATCTTTTGTTATACTTAAATGTCAAAATGTACGACAAAATAAAATGCACAGTTTTTTGATTCTTTCGTGTTTTTTTTTTCAGCTCAGTAAGCCTGGGGTGTGATTCTGATCTGTTGTCAAAGCTTTGACATATATTTTAGATACATTCATTTTGATTTTATCCTTTTCATCAACCATAAAATAAACTAAAATTAGTTTGAAATGAATAATCGTCAGAATATACGCCTAAAATTACGAAAAATTAGTCAACTGACAAAATCGCACCATTGGCTTAATATAGAACTAACTGAAAATGACAATTTACATAACAAATAAAAAATATTAGGGGTATTCACGCAATATTGTATCTAAGAGTATATCGTTGTAAAAGATGTATTTGATTAAAACCCAGTAAAGTAATACAAGGCCTATGCATATAAAATGCAATACAAGGATTTTGTATTTTTACATTCACAAATTGGCAGTGTAAACCGGCTTGTGTAATATATATATATTTTCTAGGTGTGTACTGGGTTAATTTAGCACGGTGTTCAATTTAAATCTACCCGCATCACAGTTTTTCCCCACAAAAAAAGGTATTGCAAATTTGTGAACCCGAAACATAAGTAATGGCGCATCAAAGAGCATGAAACTTAATAAAACATCATCCAAAAAACAAATTGGTGTGATAAATTAATTAATAATAATATTTGAAGTTCAGAAATAAGCTATAATTATTTTCAAAACTCTAGCCTTTCGTGCAGGGTGAGGGGGGACGGATAAAAAAATGAAATTCTGATTCGTCATAAGTTCGACAAGGCGATTTAAATGATCGAAGAAAATTATGGTGGGGGGTTGTTACTCCCAACCCCCAAGCCCCAAATATGGCATGTGGGATGTTTAATTAAAGTCCCCATCGAGCTCTATGGAATGGCGTCATTCAATTTTCAATCCATTATACTTCAAGTATATTTTTTCCACCCTCTAAAGCTTGATTACATTTTACCTGAAAGCCATTTTTTCACTTTGTCGGACCCTGCATCATAACTGATGTCCGTAGAGAAAAAAATTTACATTTAAATTAAAGGTAACAAATTTCTCTATCTATTATTGTTATTATTTTCAATTGGATTTCCACACTGACCTTTTACTCCCGAAATTCAAAGTTTTTCCTCACCTAGGTCCCATATACCCCATTACTACATATGAGTTATTTAAAAAAAAAAAATGTTATCAAAGGCATAACTGTTCAATTACCAAACTTCTTCATATTTACAAAAAAAAAATCTTCCGAAGCACCGTTATTCCGTAAACTTAAATTGTAAATTTTTCCATTTTTTCACGGCAAAAAGCGGCAAAAATTGCCTTAAAAGAAGATTGTTCTACTATTATTAATATTTCTCCTAACCTATTAGCCCGGACGGAAAACTAATTGGAAATAAACGTTCCCAACAAAATAGGCTTCATTTTATTCGCGGACATTATACTGAAATAGTGTACAATTAAGTAGTAATAGTAGAAATAACAACTTGGGAAACAACCAAAACGGTCAAAAAACGCCATGAAAAACCGGCATTTCCTTCATTTAAGCCGTTCTTTTCATAAATAGTTGAGATTAATTTTTATCTCAGCTATTTTTCACCGGATTTTCACAATTCTCTTTTTCTATGAAAACTATGAATCCTAGGAATTTTGAGGATTTTCTCAATTTTTCCGCGGCCGGGGAGAGCTCCTATGGTCCCATTTTATCACCCTGTTCACATAATTACATTTCGAAGTAAGCTAAAGGCTAAAGAGTGTGTACACTCTTTGTTGTAAATTCTTGTTGTATATTTACATCGGTTACACTGATACATTAAAGAGTGAATACGCCTATTATTTTAAGTTCGAGCACTTGGGTTGCTGTAAGTAGGTGTTGAATATTCATTTACCATTCAGCAACTTCTGTCACAGCCTCGAGAGCTGTTGACAAATTCATTTTATGGTATTTAAAAGGGACAAATCAAAATGAACTTGCATTAAAAGCAAAGTACAAAAATATGTTGGCGCAATGTCCAAATATGTGACAAAAATGTGCGAAGAGATTACCTACTATAAAGAATCAGAATCAGCACCCAGGCCAGTCGTCTGATAGACAGTTGGTCATATGTAATGTCTTTAGTACAAAACCATTCATGGTATGTCTAAAACCGAACTTAGTGGCTTGCGCATGATTTACCACCCTATATGTGTATGCGTTCACCTTTTGTTTGCGTAGAAGTTTCACGCAGTTTACAATGTTGAAACTAAGTTACTCATATCTGTGAAAACCTTTAATATGACATTCAGACTGCACCGAAATTACGTAATTTTGAATTATTTTCTGAAATCACCTTCGAAATCACGTAATTTCCCACACATTGGCGTAATTTCAAAATCACGTAATTTCGACGTAATTTGGCTGAAATTACATGCAAAATCATGTGATAATTAATGAACGCACTCATCCAGCGGCATTCAGCCACGTATTTTTCCCTTTTTCTAATTAATCACCATTTATGATTAATGTGCTCATTGTGGTCATTTAAGAAGCTGTGTAATACTTTTTTTCTTGCAATTGCATTTAGTAAAATAGAACTCAGGCGTTGTAAATTTAAAATCCTTTGAATATGATGTCGTCCCTTTCTTCGATAATAATCCCTTTTTTTACAAAAAAAAATTATTTATAATGTTTATTTTTTTTTTTCAATGCCTATTTCATGGAGTAATATTTTTATATATATATTTTTCTCTTTTTTTTTTCCTAAACATAAAGTAATTTTGACTGACTCACTTCACTGAAATTTGACATTTGGTGCTTTATATTTGATTAATGACAGTTGAAATTATCTCAGTAGCAGTGTGAACACCCTCGCGTATTTTCAAAATTACCTCGTTAAAATAACATAATTTCGGCGCGGTCTAAGACCTTGGAATAGGACCTATTTTCTGAATTGGAACTTTATTAGAAATTTTCGATAAATTAGGAAGTAAGCGATATCTACGTAATTGATGATTAGAACTTGATATAATTTACAGAAACCATATTTAATTTAATATAAGATTTCTTTTACCTAAAGTTGTTTATGAGTGCAGACGTGTAAGTTGCGTTTCTGAAGAGTCACTGGTATTGCAGATTTCAGAAAGTTTTTTTTTTATAATATTTTGGATGTGGCTGCCAGAGCATTATATACGATACTCACAATCCTAATCAAAAGACAAATAAGAGACGTACGTTTCTGGAAGGTTCTGGTGAAGCCCTCATAATGCCAGCTGTACAAATCAGAGAAGCGAATTTACACATTATGAGGAACTTCGGGACCGAATATGCTATCGAATGTATGATGGAACACCAAATACCAATCCCATCTACATCCATGTCAAGTCGACTAGCAGCGCGGGATTAAACAGGCAGACTGAAAGTTAAAAAAATGTTGGAATTCGTTACGAACCTCAGATAATTCCTCCCTAAACTGCCCTAGATCGTCACTCAGTTCTGCAATCTCTGAGTGCGACACATTCACAATCTCATCAATTTTTCCGATCATGCGCTCTTCAAACTCCTCAAACTTTTCGGACATTACCTGAATTAGACTTTTTAGCAACTTCTTCTCCAATAACTCGAAATGATCGGTGGAACATATAGAATTTGAGCGACTAGATGTCAGAGAGCCAGATCCACCATTTCCACTCAGCTGGGTCTTTGCGGTCCCTGTCGTTATTCTAATTGGAGTGGATCTTTACGATAAAAGGAACTCGATGAATCGTTTAAAAACACTGTCAAGTACAAAACTAATCTGGCAAAAAATGAAACACTACTGTGGCTTAAAATCACGACACTTTCTGATTAATTTGGAGTGGTAAAACTGGCGGAAATCAGCAAATTAACAGAAGCTAATTAAAATCACTTCTACTCAAAGCAAGCGGCCATTACTCAATGCAAGTGGCCATTACTCATTGGACATAGGTTGGATAAAGTTGTTTATGTATAGAGCGCTAAACTCAGGACATTTAGCGGACAAAGTTTGGAAAAAATTGAAAGGAAACTTCTAATTTTTCTCTCAACGAGTTCGAAGAGATTTTTAGCAGACAAAAGATTGACATTGTTTACGTCATTTAGGTTAACACGTGGGAGAAAATCGGCGAGTTTTCCAATGTTTCTCTCATTTATTTTGGGCAAAACTTGGATACAATATAGAAAATTTCCATTATTCAAAATAATCAGACAAAAGAAAATACATCGGTCCAATGTTTTTACTATAAATATTGGAAAAAGATAGGACATTGGACTCATGGTTACTAGGGCGGGGACCGGACGAGATTTCTCACACGGACATTTTATATATTCCAACATAATTTCCCAGTAACATACCACAGACACATTTCTGCTGTGTGGGCAATTGTGTAATTATTCTATGAACATTGTTTTTAATGTCAGTGGCCGATTTATCTCTGACATTAGTACTTCAATATTAAAAGACTACTTATACCTATACTTCTAAGAAAATAATTCAGATTGTCCAATTAAGATGGTAATCATGAAAGGAAGCTTGTTTTTTTGTTCTTTTCTACAAACGTTAGTAAATCCACAGCAAGATAAAGTTGTAATTGGCTCAACTCCTACACTCTCATGTTACAGAATTCGTTCTATGAATAAAATTGCTTTAGAAGTAAAAGTTTCTCAATTTCCGCCCCCGCCCCCCCTAAATTTTGTGCAAATCGCACTTTTCGTTTTTTCGTTTTTCTCTTAAAATCAATTTTATTGTAAAAATTTCATAATTATTATTCTTTTCTAGATTCGAGATGGTGCCTATGGTTTTTCAACACTTCTCGGAAAGTCGTGCGGGGAAACATTTCCAGAAATTATCGACTCAAAAGGGCGCTTCTTGTGGTTACATTTCCATTCAGACGAAAGTATTGAATATTCCGGATTTAAGGCTGTTTACGAGTTTATAAAGACCCCGGCTGATGGTGAGCGAACGTTGTATATTTTCCACAGGATTTCATTAACAAGCAAAATGCATAAGATATTATCGCCAGAGTGAAACGACATTTTTTTTAATAGAATGTTTTTTTTTTTTTTAAATTTTAGCACTAGTTCATGATCTCAGTTGCATCATACAGAAAGGTGAATACGAAGGATTCGTGAATATGACAGACATTGCTCCAAGTGTCATATCAGATGCGAATCGTAACAAACTTCCTTTAGACTGCATGTGGGTTATCACCGTAAAAGAAGACTGGAAAGTATGTTTCTCTTGTCAAAAATATATGTATATGTGTATCCTTTCGAATAACTACGTAACTATTTTTCAGATTCAATTGAAATTTCTAAAATTCGAGTTAGATAAACCGAATGACTGTGAGTCAAATTTCCTTGACGTTTTCGGTGAAAAAACTGATATGCAATCTAGGTAAAGGATTTAATCCTAAATAGCTTCTTGTATCCTACTACAATTGTATATACCAATTTTTAAATTTAGGTTAAAAAATTTTTGTGGTTCAGCAGCAGATACTGTCCTCTCTAATCTTCATATCGTGCACGTGAGATTTTTCGCACGGCCCAATGCCATAAATTCATCATTCGATGCACTCTATACTGCCTACAGAGAAAAAGGAAATGGTATTAACTACAACTACTTCCTGTATTCATTCACTTTCTCTCTACATTAAAATTTTTTTTCTGTTATTGATTGCAGATTGCAACGAGAATGAATTCGATTGTGAGGACGCAACTTGCATATCAAAACATCTAAAGTGCAATGGTCGAGATAATTGCAAATTTCGAGCTGATGAAGAAGAATGTCATGTATGTATTTTGGGATTGGCTAAATGAATTCGATGAATTAAATTAATTGCACTATAACTAGAAAATAATTCGTTTTTAATTTTTAATTTATTTCATATTAATATTTTCGTACAGACTCCATCCACAGGACAATCTGAACATGTGATCATAATTATTGTAATTTTTGGATTAATACTTGGCGGAATGGTGGCTACATTTTTAGTAAATTGTATTCGAAAATTGCTACGAGATCAGAAAATTATTAGGGTAAGTGTTCTTATGCTTTTCAATTATGTTTTTATGAGTCTTTTTTGATAGATTTTTATGGCATGCCAAAATATAAATGAATAAGTGTTTGTAAAGAGTTTCGCATGAATTCTATAGAATGTGTTACCGTAACAGCGCAGTAATATAAAAAAAATGTTTGTTTGTTTGTCCACTCTCTATTGCATTTTAGTTTATAAATTATAGTTGAAAATAATGTGAAGTCATTCGTTAAATTTAAAATTTAATAACACTTTTATGTTGATTCTGCATGCAAAATATCAGGTATGAACTCCAGTAAGAAATGCTTGAGCTTAGAGATAACTGCATTAGGTTTAAGAAGAATAATGAAATAAATCAAATTCTGAGAGACGAAATTCATACTAATCCGAGATCTAGATAAGCATTTATGTCTCTCTGCAAATCTTTTAATATTAATTTAACATCTAATCTTCTTTGATATTTGTTTTTACTATGCAAGGATAAAAAGGTTTATTTACACACCGTATTTTATTATTCTATTGTCTTCTTCTTGTAATTTATAATGCTGGATTTACAAGAGTTACAGTGGGTTAAAGATTATCGCTAATTTTTTATGAAGTGTACTGATTCTTGGGTATAATACAAGTTAACACTACCTTTGATATGTATATATTATTATTTTTTATTATTATTTATATATTTATTTGAAAAGTAATAACGATAGTGAACAGAGAAAGTCCAATAATACACTACCGTACACATTAAACAATAAAGATGAAATAAAAAGTTGAAAAATAAAATATTAATAATAATAAAAATAAATAAAAAAGATAAAAGTAAAGAAAATAAAAATAAAACCAACTAAAAAAGAAAAGAAAAAATTGAATATGTACAATATTACCTATATCTAAGAAAAGTAAGATCAAAATATAAAATGAAAAATGGTACAAAAATTAAAAGATAGGTAGGTTGAAATATTTAGTTAAAATATCTGATCTCATTGAGTGTCAGTCTTCTAAATACCGGGAGTTCGGTGTTAAAGTTATCAATACAATTGAAATTCAAATTACACTTTTTCAGAATTCTTATAGGCGTGAGAATAGTCTGCATTTTCGTAACTATGTAGAGCCCAGAGTGGACCCGGCCTCCCCCAGAACGCAGACTGCCCCCCCCCCCCCCAGAAAATTATGAAAATTCCCAAAAAATAATGGTTAATTCGTATAATCTTAAATTGAATCCGTTCGAATCGCAATCAGAAAGGTTTTAATAAGTTCTATTAAAATATCTTAAAAATTTTTAAGAACTATTCGGAGATTGCTCTGATACCATTGAATTTTGACGAAGGCGTGATCAGTAGGAGAAACCATGCAGAACTATATTTTGACAGTTTGTGGGGAAATTTTAACTGATAACTTTTGATATTAATGAAATTTTGAAAATTTCGATTTTTTTTTTTAATTTTCCGGAAAAAAGGCTTTTTTAAGCATTTTCAATTCTAATCCCAACGCATTCAGTAATAAGACCGCAATTAAAAACTTCAATAATATTTTTATTACCATGCATTATGGAATAAAACTGTATTAGCACTCTAGAAAATAAATACTTCGGGAAACCGAAAAATTCATAGAAAAACATCAAACTTGTCTAGAACCTACTCAAGTCTCGAAAAGAAGAAGACAATTGAAGAGAGGAAGAACTTCGGTACACTCACGGTAAAAGAAATTTAGTCGACTTGCCATCAGATATAAGTCCTTCCGAATATTGAAGAAGACATATATTTACAATCAAGTAATGGACAGCATTGTCAGTAACTTCAAAAATAGGTTTGAAAATCTACATTTGGCACAGTCAGTTGACTCACTTATAAAGTTGTACCTAAAACATGGGGAGGCATTTGTAGAAAATTATAGAAATGTTTTCAATGCAGACGATTCCACCTTACAGGCTGAGGCTGAAACAAAACTAATAAATAATATGTTCTAAAACAAGAGCATTGTAGTAAATTTGGGTAGAAATTAATAAAAACTTCTGCCCAAATTTATACAAGTAGGTGCAAGCAGCTTTGGATCTTCCTGTCAGCCCGGCCGGCTGTGAACGGAGCCTTTCCATCGCGTTAAAACTTGGTTCATAGCAAATGCTACAGGAGAGGTTTTCGAACATGGGACTCATAAACATTGAAAATGAGATAATTAAAAACAAACTAACAGAGCTACAGGTGATAAATAAGTTTGCAGAAAAAAACGAACATAAACTAAAGCGTATATAGACTATAAATATCTCTTTATTAGTGCTTCATAAAAACGTAAATAATTGATCTAAAATGTGTATCTTACTTTAGATCGGTAAAATACTTAAGTACATTGGTACTTAAGTATTAGTACCAGTACCTGGACCTGGACTTAAATGTTTTTTAAGTACAAATACAAGTCCCAGTTCTGGTACTCAACAATTTTTAAGTACAAGTCCCGATACTGGTACTTAAAGGACTTACTACGAATACAGAAGTACTTTATCTCTTGTAAATTATTTAAATACGCCTTCTAAGGCTATCCGCATCAAGAAACCTTACCGCCTTCAGTAAAATAGAAAGATAATTAGTGCAATATATGACTAACTGTAGGATAGAAATTGACATACTGAATCGCTATCATTTGTTGAGAAAGTTGGCATAAAAGTGCCAATATTCGGCATCTTCCTCCGCACATGTGGAGCGTTGATTTGCAGGTCCACAAAAGCAATCGTTATCTGATGTGACAATTATTTTGCTAAATACAAACTCAAATACTGGATGAACAACTTCCAAAATTATGTAGAAATTGAAACAGCAAAAGCGTATACGATATTTTATAATATTTCGTAAATGGAAGCCGCATCCAGTTATGTAACTAACTACAGATTTTTCAAAATTTCTGATTTTTGATTTTTCGAAAGCTCTTGAAACTTATAAGTACCAGTACCTGTACTTGGGACTTGTACTTAAAAATTTTGAAGTACCAGTACCGGAACTTGTACTTGTACTTAAAGGATTAGAATTATGGGTTCTAGTACTCGTACTTAGAATAAATACTGGACATTATGCAGGGCGTCACTATCATATCAGTTTCGTGTATGGAACTTGCAGACTTTCCCTAATACGTGAGAAAAGCAATGGATGGGATGTGGAAAACAAAAGGCTCTGTTAATTAAACGACACAACTTTCTTTTATTTTTCTTTTAAAATAGTGCAAATTTTATTTTATTATCAAAAAAAAACTCCTTCCTATGATTTTTAAGAAAAATTTAAATCGCGTTGGTTGTTTGGAGTGGCCTGTAGGGAATAGATGAGTATCGTTTGGGTTCATTGGGATTAAAGAAAGGAATTGACTTTCACTCTAACCTATTTTCACAATAATTTGAATGTCCGACTAAAACTATTTCGTAAATACTCGACGCCGTTGGTCTCGATAAGCAATAAATATCGCCCTATCGCCGAATGTTGACTAACTAGTTATCCAAAAATTTATTGAATGCTGATGACTTATACTAACTGATAAGCGATGTAACCATGTTTTTCTCTCTTCGGGTACTCGATAGCATTCAACGAGAATTAAAATAAAGAATGGGAAACAATTGAAAACTGTTCGTTATTCTTCTGACATCGCAACCTCGACAAAGACTGCCATATCACAAAACTTTCGTATTAAAATGGCCCCGAATGTGCACACGTACCTGCATTTGTAGTAGATTTAAAGTGCAAATCTAGTCTTTTTGCTTTCTTGTTAGCGGAGTTAAAGTTTCACGTAGGTAGATTACAAAAATAGTAACGCCATGTCTGCGACTTGTAATATGAGAATTATTTAATTTTTTGTGTGCAGAGCTATTTTGGCGGAAAATATTTTCTAGAATTTAGATTATGTTTCTTGTGGGTTCTGTAACTTATAGACTCTCTGTACTCTCTGTAACTTTCGAAACTTTATGGTTTTTTTAATCAATGCAATTTCATTAGCTCTGTGCATTATATCAACATCTTACAAATGCTCAGAGCAATGCATAAAAAATGTCTGTCAAAAGGTGGGAAGACTCATGTGCTCATATACTTCGTAAACAAAATGTCTGTTAGAACCTATGTACGAAAGTTGGGGGACCTGAAGAGTTTGCTTCGCTTATGATTTTTGATAGACTGCGAGGGGATAAATTTTGACAATGATTAATGTGTTTATTTGAATTTATTTAAACTACAATCCATCAATCATGGATTAAAGTCTCATATTTAAAGCTAGATTTTTCTACCGAATTTTCTGATCTTGCCTTCCTTTCGGGTGATATTTATTCCAAAACTTTTACCACAACATAAAGTGGTGTCTCACAGAGCTTATGTAAGACACTGAATGCACGTGAATGCATTTACTAATACTAGAGCTACACATGTATATAGGCGCGGCGATAAAAATAGGACCCGTTACCTTAATCGGTTTATGGGCCCCTCCCCGCTGGCACGTACTTGGACTGAAATCATCTTATTTCATTTGTAAGAAGGGGACAGCTGGCGAAAGATGTTTCAGTTGATGAATAAGTTGATGAACAACGGAAATCAAGTATGTAAGCTGGGTGCTTATGTGGTTAGTATGCATGGTCAGCTATAAGATCAAAATGATGAATCTCGAAGCCTATCTAGACTTGAATGCGGAAACATCTTAACCTATGTACCTATACGTGGTCGCCCCTGACAGCGCTCATAAGGGTTGTATTACTTGTATAGGCCTAGTACAATTCTTTTAGTCATTGCGAACGGCGTAACCAGTCCCGTTACAAAAATGATATCTTGATGATCGTGCTGTTGATATCATGTTTTACGAAGGCCATACCAAATGGGTAGCCCGACATTGGCCAACTTGGTACCACGGGGTTGAGGAGCCCTGAATGATGGATTTATTCACCTCAACTTGAAATGGCCCCTCTATGGGAGCATAGTGGTGGGCTGTGGTGAGGAGTGCCTTGAATCTAGATCTGCAGAAATTGGATAGGTCTGGTTTCTATCAGTAAGTTGATGTCATGTCATGCTCTATTGGCATACTGGAAGTCGTTGTTACGCACATGAGGTCGTTGACTGTCGATATCAATCCGAGCCGTGATATTAAGCCACACTTGGCAGGTGCTGACGTAAAACGAGAAGGACTTTCTGTAGGAAACGTTTACTCGTATAAAAACCGATATTGACTGACATTAAATACTAACGATTAAATTATGAATAACTAACCTTGCGGCTCGTCGATCTATCTCTTATCAGCAATCTCGTCTGTGGATTTGTACGTGGAGACAGAAAATTTAGTGGGTTTGACTATCTTGTCATGATTTTTGTCATAAAAATGGTAAATGTCAGAATTTTACCAGTCATTTCATGCTTCGTGCATTAAAGTCCCCAGTAAAATTTATGAAGATTTTTAGTGCCATTCATTTTATAATGAGAGAACCTTGAATTTTTACCACTGAACTCCGTACTGCGTTAGTAAAATATCATTAGTAGCGATTTAACCAACGCTAAAATTTATATGCAAATGTTAGATTTGATTTTACTCGAACTCGAACTCGACTTAAGACAAGAAAATCAGCTCGTCGATATACAGGGTAAGCAGTGATTGATTTATTTGATATGAATATAATTTAATTTTTTTTCAATGTCAATTAAATGGGGGTTCCAAAATCGTGGGACCCAGTATTTCGGTATCTATAATCCTCCCTTGTGACTGGGCCTGTGTACATACATACCTATACGTTCGACATATTTTTCTGGTAGGTATACAAGAAGGTTCATATTTCTGGATGAATCTGGCTCTTGGCCAGAATATGCTCTTCATATTTTAACGAGTGTATGTACTTCTTTACCTCATACTTTGGCGAGGCAAATTCTACAAAAAATTGTATATAGCTTTCTGAAAAATCGAGTCACCTTAGCTTTTTTTTCGACAAAGGGTCACGATTTTACAAATAAACTTAATCTTCGTTTGCCACTGAACTTACTTTGGAAGGACATTATGAAGGTGAGTGTCAGTAAAAATAAAAGGAACATAATTTCCTGTGACTTTTGCCTTAGTCACTTTTGTTGTAGGCATTCTTTCCGTTTCGATTAATTATATTTACTTAATTTATGTAGGTGACATCATAAAATCTATGAATTTAATACTATTTTCTATAACCAGCATTAATTAACGTTCACGAGATATTTTATTGTCTTGTCTTCCATCTTACCTGCAAAGTAGCAAATGGAATATTTTTGCAAAGATCTGTTTACTTTCGAGTAAAAATCTTTGCGTAAAAATCAAGTAAAAACTTTTATGCGGTAGAGTGGATAACTCAAGAAAAGTTACCAGACACTTCTCGAGTAAATTTTGTTGAGCTTGCCGTGTGTCAAAAATTTGACATAAGTTTTCTATGCAAAACAAGGTTTGAAAATAATAATTGTGATTAAGTAAAACATCTTTCTCTAATTTAATTAAAAAATGGAAAAAAAAGTGCTTAAAAGGTCGCTTATAGCCATTTTGGCAGATTCGAGTAGCAGTGATAGTACAAGCGACAGTCGTATTCTAATCGCAATTCAAATCAATTTTCACTTCATATCACAACAAGCGTGTTAACGTCAAATTTAATACTTTTGACAGTCAGCTGATTGCAAATCGACGTTACACATCTTCTTAATTATGAGTAAAAATGTGCAACTTTGTACAAGAGGAGAAAGGTATAAATTTACTCGATTTTTACTAGTTAAAATTAAACAGACGGTTTGTGAGTAAAAATGCGTAAAAGCTTTTACACCGAGTAAATACTTTCGAGTAAACGGACAGACCTAATAGATAATACACATATTCGATTTTTTTAGAATTCAAAAATAATGTTAAGCTAGTTTTGTGGTATTTACTTCTGGAAGTGATTGTAATCGTGGAAGTAATAATGAAAAACGGTTAGTTGAAGTGAAAATTTTGAAATTATACGTACTCCATATAGTTGACTAGTATATATCATTAATGCGTACAGAATCGAATGATTACCTGACATCTCGTCTTTAGCAACATTAAAAGAAAAATTTACAGGCAAACAGTGTTTCTCTAACCTTAGTTGACGGGTATAAATTCGTCGAAAAAAAAATATTACAGGAAAAGGAAAGCATTTTCGGACGGACATACAGAAAAATTTTGTGCGAAATGAATTATTATCACAAGAACAAGTGAAGACTTTTCAAAATCAAAAGAGAGTAGGTAAACAAATTACGCCAACATAAAAAGCTGTATTCTATCAAAACTTAAAATTAAAAGCGTAGGCTCAGGAAGATCTCGTTGGTTTAGACCTGATTTTACGCTCGCCATGTGCTAATTCAGGAGTAAGTTGTGTCATCTAAAAAATAACTTTTGCTTACACCTACAAATATATTTTATTTTATTTACAATTCCGTGAATTTTCAGTAAATACGGTTAGGAACTTCGTAAAAATATTCCACGTGTTTTATTTATTTATGAAGTAAAAAAGTTGAAGCGAAAAATCTCGTGATTTCTCTAGGAAACCACACATAGAAATAAAAAGTTTTTTTTACTGTGGGTTAAAATGTATTGGTGCTTCCCTCTACTTTAACTAACCAGAGCTGGGCTAGTACCAAAGAAAAAGTACTTAGGTACAAGTACCGAGGGCCTGAGTACTTCAGAGAAGGTACAATTACTTAATGTGTGAAAAGTTCTTGTAACTAAGTACTAAGTCTATAAACAGTATTGAGTAATTTTTGAAGTACTTTTTAAAGTACTTTCTTAGAATATTAGTACGTTGGCAGTAATATAGTGAAGTTTATAGAGTTCAGTTAATAGATATTAATAAATAGAGACTTTTTGAAAACTATAATATGTATTGTAATCAGTGGCTACTATTTATAGTTTTTTATAGTTTTCGACGCTGCACGTAGAGTAAAATTTTCACCTGTCATTGCTACACTCATGAAAACTATTATAGGTCCGCCCAAGCACCAATTGTCGCCTCCAATAATGCATAAAATTTCTAAGAAGAAATTGAGGCCTTCCATATAACAGGTCAAGGCATCATTGATTTTATATTGGAGCGAGGCATTGTTTGCTTAACCTTGGTCATGTGATCAAGTCGAGGCTATTCGAGCGAGACGTTTCTGGCTATTTTTACTTGCTCAGTCTTGATTGTGTGTATGTTATTAGTTTATCTAAGGTTCATCCTTGACGCGCGAGTGCGGCACATGTTTTGGCAGTTCTTTGCGTTCTTTAAAATACAACAACAATAAAAAAAGAGTTGCGCTAGAGATTGTGTTTGCTTTTCTACGAACAGTTACATATTTGTAAGTACTTAATAGACTCAGAAATACTTACGTAAAAATCTTGGTACTTAAGTACAAAACTGAGTCTTAAGTACAAGTAAATAGAAGCAAGTACTTATATTTCAAGTACTAAGTAGGGCATTTCAAAAGTATTGAGTAATAAGTCTTAAGTAACGAAAATGTACTTTAAGTAGTGCTTAAGTCTTTTTTTACTTAAGTATTGCCCATCTCTGTAAATAAACCATATCTAATCCTTCCGGAACTTAATGACTGACACCAAATGGATGGCCCAATAAACCGAAATGACAACTTGAAGCGACGCCAGACCTGTAAAATTCCAAGTACAAGTACCAGTACCTGGACTTGAAATGTTTTAAGTACAAGTAAAAGTCCCGGTACTGGTATTTAGAAACGTTTCAAGTACAAGTCCCGGTACTGGTACTTTAAAATTTTTCAAGTACAAGTCCAAGTACTGATAATGATACTGGTACTTAAGTACCTATGTACTTTTAAGTACTTTACAGGTCTGAGCGACGCGACGGCATCATTATATTTTTACAATGCAAAAAACGGATTCAATTTGTTTCAAATCTCGGAATACATAAGAAATTATAAAAATTTGGTTTCCCCTTAGGACTTAAGTTTATCGGAAGGAACTCCGGCTTCAGTAAGTTTCAACCGGACAGAACAGAGGGAGTTAGTACTGAGAGAAACTTAAAGACCAATAAATAATTCTCAATGGAAAACAGCAAGCCAAAAACTTTTAATACGTTTTCAATTGTGGTTTAACTCACTAATGCCTGTTGGGTATTTAAATACCCAAAAATACTAGTGTGTTTAAAAAAAAATATACATGACGACGCATTCATTCCTTTTCTATTAGAGAGGAGGAAGATATAACTATTAATAATGTTTACGAACAAGTCGAAATTTACTTGCCTTTCCCGCAGTCCAAGCTCGTGAATTTTCCACAAATAAGAATTGCCAGAAAACATCCTGTGAAAAATTTAATAACAGGAAAATAGGAAAAATCTGTCCGGGCTAGTTAGCCTTTAATTATATGAAAATAAAATATTACAAAAAATAGAAAATTATTTAGCCTTTTGAACATTTTCCATATCATGTGGTACGTCATTATGGTAGTCGATGAAAAACTTGGGATGCAGATTCACCTTGCATTTAGTACAACCAAACTCAGTTTTAGTTTCGAATTAGCCACAACGAGTACGTTTTGTCATTTTATCAACAATGTGATCAATGCGAATCGTACCCTTGGTCATTTGGAATGTATTACTAACACTTGGAGTACAAACCTCCCGCGGTGTTACCAGAGCCTACACAGCATACACACGACAATCAAATTGGCTCATAGGTGTTTAATGTTCATACTTCGTGCGCAAGACATGTAACTTTCATGTGCCTACCATCGCTACAAAGAGTGAATTCGTAAGCAATGGCCAATACCACTTCTTTTCCGTACTCTAATGCGGTGGTCACATTAGCATAAGTCTTAAAGAGTTTGACTTTAGAGCATTAAATTAAATAGTTAAACAATCAATTGCGTGAATCAATTGAAATCAAATTGAAAATCTGATATGCTACGCGGATACTTCTTCATTCCTTTTACTTCCATTAGAGGTACACGGTTAATTCGATTGTACGCACAGTTCCGGATGCGAGGACCCACGATTATTTAGCCGACACATCAGCTTTTGGCTAGTAAAGAAGTTGTCGAAATTCACATTGCGATTTGCACGACTCCCCAGATGAGATAACTATTGCAACACGCGTTTTCATCAAGGCCATATATTGTGCCCATATTTCTTGATTCACCAGCATGAACAGGTAGCAGTAGCAGTATCCATTGGGTGACGCCAAGCATCAACATACTTACAACCAAATTTAATTGGCTTGCTTTTAAGAAATATTCTGTAGGAATGCCGTACGTAATATGTAATCGTTTGCTCGTGATTCAGAATTGGCGTGTAATTGTATAAATTAGCGGGTTCATTAGCTCAAGCAGTGGAGAAAGTTTGTTTTCATTATCCAACTTCTTGCTGTCACAAACATGCCCATTCTGTTTGATTTGGTTAAATCTGTATCTATCCACGGAATCCTTGATTAATTAGCATCCCAGTGACACGGGATTGGACCAATACGGGCGAGTACCTGCAAAGTATAGTAGTCAGTGATGTATAGCATGCCAACGAATGGATCCTCAATCTCATCGTTTTTACGAAGAGTCTAGTTTGATGTAGTTTGATGTTACGTGCGTATCACGTATTGCGTGAAAAACTTGACGGGCAGAGCTAACACGTGAGTTTCTATGATGTGGCTCATCACTTATATCTTCTTCGTCAACTTCCATGGGGATATCATCACAACGCATTCGACAGTGCACATTATGGTCGTTGCAAAGATACTTGATATCAAAATGGAATCTAACAAGGCAGCTCATTTTCAATGCTGATCAGCTGACGATTGTCGTTCAATACGTCACTTCAAGCATATCTACTGGAGCCATGATCATATTTATTTTATCCGCATGGCGACAATTTCCTTCCTCCTGACTCAAACTATCGACTTCCGCCTCCAATTCAAACTAAAGCAATATTTCGAAAACCAATACATTTAATATCTCAGGTATACGTGCAAGTAACAATCTAAAAATTTGTTGGCCAACTTCTATGACCTATATAAGCATTCCGAGACATCCATTCAAGACAATCCTATGACGAGATCTATGGGCAGGCTTTAATGGGTTAAGTCTAATTCACACCGCCGCCATTGCGATAACGCAATCGACTGAATGCGACTGAAATAGATCGGTACACATTAGGGTGGTCCTTATTCTTAAGACAAAAAAACAAAAAAACAAAAATTTCATGGAGCACTACATAATTTGATTATGTACCTTAAGGAAGTGTTTCAGTTTTTTTTTTTTTAGAATTTTTAAGTAATATCTAAGGGTTGCTACCAAGGTTTGAATTTTAAATAAAAACTCAAAATGATTGCATTAGTGGAAATTTTTTATTCATAAGTAAGAATATTAAAATTTTTATTATTGTTAGTATTCCAAATTAAGAGACGTTATTGAAATATGGAACTTATTTCTTGTTAATAAACAAGGGTTGATTTATTAGTATTAGGCTACTTTTCCTATATTCTTTTACCAACAAAAGCAAATATTGCTTTGGTTCTTCATTAGTTGTAATCAGTTTATTACATATTTCTCCATTAGGGCAACACCACGTTCAGCTGTATCGTTCACTACTCGCATATAATGAACGATTTTTTTTTTGCAGCCACAAGATCGGAGTCATCGTACCAAGTTTTCACGTCTTTATTCAAAAACCTTGATGCGATACCCAGGATCAGGAAAAATCGTAAAGAGTTACTAGTCACGAAATTCTCAATGTTTTTTTCTTGGATGTGTTTGATATCAATTGTTTTGTCTTTTTGGACAATCTTTCATGCCACTGATTTTCAGTGCGTCTATCATTTTCTTCTTATCTTGAACTGAAAGTTCGTCGCCGAAAAATGCAAAAGACACCAGCTCTTCCGACAAATACCACATATGGCCTAGAATTTTTTTTCAGGACAAGAGTAGCCAGTTTTTAGTTTATTCTTTCAAATGATGTTTTGGTCTTTCAATAATTGTAAGTCATATCTTGGTGCTGACTATTCGGTAGAGGCTTGAAACCAATATTTTATATATATCATCACTGTGAAAATGCATATTTCTCTCACAACTTTCTCTTTCTTTTCTGTCAGTTTAAACTGATGTTTAAACAGGACAATTTTCAGGCAGTACAAGGCTCTTGCCATCCATCTATCTCGGTGTACACCAGCAGGTCTCCTAAATGAAATACCTTTCTCCGGAACTCCTCCTAAGAAAATTATCGTGAGGTTCAACAATTCCCTGTAGTCATCTCGGGGTTGATAGTCTTTCAGTTGCTTTTCCGCAAAAGAAATCCTGTCTGGGGCAACTTCTACTAAGACGCATGACTTGGCGTCATCAATTATTGTTTTGTAGTCGCTTTGGCAATGTTGTCCCGGTTGTTCTTAAACCTTTTGAATAATTGTATATCAAAACCACTAGAGTCACCGAGTGATTGATCTACTACAGCTGATAATATAATTTCCATTATGCAATGTCGACAAGTAAGCCAAAGCATATCTTTCTCCATTTTTCGCTCCAAAACAACACAAACTCCATTCCTTAAACCGGTGTTTACAGAAGTCGTAACAAAACATAAACAACTTACTTTATGACTTAAATTCCATCAATTGATTGTTTCGTAGACAGCTGACGCATATGCTTCACTTGTTCCACGTTCTAATTTTGGATCTGCTATCAGTTGATCAACCCCATGTCCAGATACCAAAATTGGCAATCGATCTACAGTTTTATGCCATCCAAATTCATTGGTAAGTGTAAATTAGTTTTGAACTCGTCTTTGGGAGACTCTGATATTGCTTTTCGATTTTTTAAACGGTGCCGACGAATGGAAGATCTATTGACATTAAACTCTGATGGATCACATTTCGCACTTTTCAAAGTAGATGCCACGACCATAGTTGCTATTCTGTCACTCAATTTGGAGGCATCAAGAGTGGACACTAATTGGCTGTTAATAATATCTTTTTGAGCTCGTTTTTGGGGTGGTTGCGTTTTCGGATATTCTCGTGGGTATTCCTAATCAGATGTAGGTGCTTCTTCTTGGCTTGTGGAGGTATGTTGTCTTTAGCGCAGGTGCAGGAGAGAGGTAGAGGGATAGAGGGAGGTTTCCTATGCCAGTCTCTGCACATATTACTTTAAAAATGTTAATTAAGCACTTGTCTAAATCAATTAATGAGACTCATTGTAGAAGTAGCCATACAAAGTTTTTGTTAAAGTTTGACAACTGGTAGCGACCTCATGCAAAAATTAAGGAAAAAAATTCTCTTCATATCTTATAGTAGAGAATCGTATACTTAAGTGCCGCGGTAATACTCGTATTTCGAAAGTTTAAAAATAAGGACCACCTTAGTGCACATAATTTTCAGTGCAAATGTGCACACCAATGCGATAGATTGCATCGATACAAAGAACTTCTGAAGCGTTCCACCACCGATTGAAATATCTTTCGCTGCATGTACAAATTTAGTCGTTATCGCGATCTGTTAGAACAAAATGGACAGTGGAAATTCAAGTGTGTGTTAAAAATGAATTAAAATCTTATAAAGGAATACCCAATCTTATATGATCTGAATTTAAAACAATATGAAAATATAAAAAAAAAAAAAATGGATGAAGTGGGTTATCATATTACCAAGCCATTGAATGCAGGTTAGGTTAATGGTTAATGAATGGGTGACAAGGTCATTGAGACTCTGTGAACACCGGAACCAGGGTTCATTTTATTATGCCTTCCTCTAAAGTGGTTAGGCTAAATGTAGTCTAGACTACAAGTGGTAAGTGTTAAATGAAGTGAGGTTATAGTACAAGTAGAAATACGTTATTGGATTTGGAAAATTTATTTCGTTTCTCTTCTTCCGTTGATTTTAAAATCAAACCCCTGATTTTGTATTCAAATGGTTCTAAATGTTGCTTGTAATAACTATCATCCTCATTCGTGGTTTATAAAAAGACATGAGGAACCAATGAGACTCAAACAATTTTAATGGTGTTTTCACGCTATGCTGCAATAGGATTGACAAAAATTTTCCATTTTTCACTAAATTCGAAAAGTGTTTTGAATTATATACTTGTCAGGTTGTGCAAATTTAAGTATTGTACTACTCTGAGAGTCTTGTCGAGTATACATTGCCGTAAGTAAAATTTTAAAGCAAACCAAAAATCTCTCGACTGGTATTAGTTCGAACAAACTGCGTTTAAATTTCATCTGTGTAGCCGAAGCTCTTAAAATTCCTGCGACACTACTTTTATATAAAAAAAATTATTCTAGATCAACGATGGCCAGTAGCATAATTGCAAACTTTTTCAAATTGGAAAAATAAGTTGAGCGAGTATTTATTGAATGGACATTTAATGGTAACATGTTTACCATAAATGCTACCCAAGATAATTAAGAAACTGTAATTTGTCCTTATATAGAGAATAGAAAAATTTTAAGAACTTTTATTTTTAACGATTCTAAATCAAATCATAAATAAAAGAGGGAAAAAACAACCGTCTCGTCCGGAGTTTAAGGTCGGGACCTTCGCTTTCCGGGCGACTGCTCTTACCACTGAGCTAACGAGACAGACGATTTTCCTTCTTCTAAATTTGTTAACTTTCCCAACTACCCGCCTACTTCATGCCCCCCTAAAGACTTCCGAGTCCGTTGACCTTTTTTTTAGTAAGTTGATCGTAATGCGATCTACACAGGTTGCACTGAAGAGCCCCCTGTTGAAGCCACTGAAGGCAAACCGAACGGGCAGACCTTCCACAGAAACATTTAAGGTGGTGTCGAAGGCCATATCCTCCTGAAAGATGGTCTTCAGTCGAGAACTTACACCCAGGTGCGCCAGCGTCAATAACAACCACCTTAATAAAGGTGTCGCTATTACCTCTGACGACTCTGGCGAAGCTCTTCGATATTCCGGCCTCCTTTTTCCGTTTGGAAACTAGAGTTGCTTCCTCGTTTGATCTGCTTCTTTTGAGTTTAGAGGCAGTATTTCGGGGGGGTACCCAAAGAGATACCCGTCCGTGATAGCCCGGTTTGGGTACCAGCCATAACAGCCTTGGCCCGGTGTAAGAGACTACTAGTTGAAATTTGTGTGGCGGATGATAGTCCGGCCATGGCATTTAGTGCAGCTACATCAGAAATATTAGTACTACTCCACGCATTACCCACTCCCCTTTAGTTCACCTCTGGGCTTCCCAACTAGTCTTCAGTTGAACTTCCTCTTAGCCTTAGCTCGCCATTGCAAGCTTATGCAGTGTGACCTTCTCTGGAGCCCATTTGGCTGCTTCAGGTACGCCTCCCGGCACACGAGATCAATGCCTTTCTCTGCGTAACTTACGCTCTCGGGCGCACGACATCTTGTGGTAGCGTTTAGTCTTGGGAGGCTTGGTAGTACCTACTTGTTTGGGTACATCTGTTGCTATTCGTGCTCTTGGTCTCGCCTCCGCTGTTGCAGAGTTGGGGCCTCCAGTAATCGAAGCCGGTGTTTTTTCAGCAACTGGTGCTGTACTATCACCAATTTAACAGTAAAATTTTTTTTTTAGAAAAGAAGAGTTACTCCTTTTAGGTCCCACTAGTGTGGTTGGAAAAACGGTCCGCTCAGACAGAGGATCCTATATCGTAGTAAGGCAGTTCATATAATGTGGTGCGCCCGGTGCCCCAAGGAGATTGTTTGCGACAGTGCTATAATTACCCACTGACATGCAGCCCTCGGCATGATGAAACTTATACCTAGGCTTGGTAGGTGTTTTAGGGGGTCAGGCTCCCCGGAAAGGGATGATGGTAAGAATGGAGAAGGGTATAGGCAAAAGCGACAGTTAGCTATACAATATTCATTGCCCGGGTTGAACCAAAATGATGGAATTGTCATGTACGCTTGGAGGTCGTCGCCATTCATCCCTACAAAAAAATCTTGACACGAAAACAAATTTCCACAATAGTAACAGCTTCCTGTATTGTTATACCATTTAAGTCTCTATAATTTTTGTCTACTTTACCAACTGTAAATTTTTTTTTCCTGACAAGTTAAATCACAAAAGTGCATCAAAATAATAAAACGAACCAATCCCATTATTCCAAATCAAATCTAAATTTCTGCGGCTTAGTTCGAAAGGTAATCGAAAGCCAAAACTCATATGCAAATGGGTTCAGTTCAAGATCTCAGTCAATAATTATCTGTTTTTCGATTCGATTAAAAAGTATCTACTAATAAAAACCGTTACTACATTATTCAGTTAAAATTTACAACCTAAAACGATTCTCGTCTGAATTTTAAATCGTTTTTTATTTCCAAATATAACCAGAAATACTAGGAAAACATTTATACATTCGTAAATCTCAACTTTATTGCATACTAAACGTAAAACATCTGCCATTTCTTACTTACTTTACTTCGTCCTTTTGCCAGCGATAAACTGCAAACTGTGTGACTAAATTTTAACAGAATTACGCTATCTTGTACGAATCCATCAAATTAAATTGGACGTAAATCCTGACCATAAGCCATCAGCTGTGCATACATGTACCCAAAAAGGCAACCATTGTAGCTACATTGTATAACCTTTTTCTGTATACTGCATAGAACATAGGGTGTGAGATTATAGGTGTATCCATATTTCTGGAAGAGGTCTTTTAGCAAAAATTCACCAAAGTGTTATGCGGCGGCTCCCGAAACACGATAACCCCATTTATTGCGAATATAACTTCTCCGGTCGGAAGGCTTTTCCGGCTACCCAAGTACCACGGAGTTGTAAGTAAACCAATGGCCAATATCATATTAAATTTTTATGGAGCACGTTACTCGAAGATTTTCCATTCCACCACTTGCACATAATTGCTGTACTGAGCTTTGCTTGCCTTCAATTTTTATTGAAATCCTTCCCTGTGGACCGTGATACATGATGTATCCTGCACGTACACACAAATGTTTCAAATGTTTTAGGTCAAATGATGGAAAAGCTATTTTCCCCGGCAGCATTTATTTCCATTCAGGAAAATAGGCATAGGACTACATACACACAGTAAACACTTACACTCATGTATATACATATTTTCCAGTACGCCCTCGCAGCTCCCTCCACCACCACCACAAGATAAACTTGTCTTCAGCTGTTTTTACCTTGCTCATAAAATGCTTGCGGGCTTGCGGGTATCCACAATAGTAAATCTTAGCTTTTCCTGTTTTTTTTGTTTTTTTGTTTTATTTATTTTTTTTTTGTTATATTTTCGCTTACTATGTAGAGTTGAGTCCGGACATATAAATAAGTGAGTTAGTCATACTCATATGCATGCTAAGGAAGGTGGATATATGCCACCTTGCTAACACATAACATTCTATTCAAGCATGACTCCTCTCCGAGCATATTATAGAGCTGCTGTAGATATCATCTACGTCGCTAAATCAATTTCACAGCGCTAGATAGGAAAAAGAAGGCTCCTCCACTCCGTTTATATTCGTCCTGCTAACATCTTAGCGTTGTTCCGTTTCTGCTACCATGTTCTATTTCAGGGGCTTCCTGTAGCCGAGGATATAAATCATATCGAGGCATTCTTGGTGGAACTACCCAAAGCAGCAATTTTTGTCGGGGGTATTCAAAATGACTTGGTGATTAATTATCCAAAACGAGCACCAAGACCTGAAGAGATCTACTAAATTTACCATCACTGCGACCGCTAGTCCATCTGTCTTTCTATAAATCTCCAAGTTGGATAGCGAAATTTTACATACAAAAGAATGACAGCAATTACACGTTCAAGTTTCAAAGGACTTCTTGTGTTTTATGATCGTAGGATTTTAAGGTTTCAGTTCTGCACATGCGTTTTTGGTGTTTTTATATTAAAAGAAAAATATGTATATCAATTTTTTGAATGTTTTGCCTGCTTTTGAATATAACGAGTTAATTGAATAACTGTTTTTTGAAGGTATGTTGAAAATGTAGGAGAAAACCTTGCATACTCATGTATTTAATCTCATTTAAATATCTTCCACAGGAGCACATACGGCAGTCAAAAGAAAGTAAACTCAATGAAATGGGAAGAGTTTCAGCGAAACGATCCAGAGAAAATTTATCCGTTAAATTATCACCAAGGTAAGTAAGACTTATATTAAAATGAAAAGAAAAGAAAAGCAAGAGTAGTTATTTAATTTTTTACTTATTACCGATATTGAAATCTCAATCATATGAAAAACATCATTATGAAAAGTTCCACTTAGCAGTTACCAAATGGAGCATCTACTTCTACATATACCCTTAACTAGTTAATCCTTTGCCTTAATCGTTGTTTTTTTTTACCAAGCGTTTTTCTTGGCGTTTTATCGGGGGAGAGTGTTTTAATGAATTTAGCTAACCTGTGGACTTTAAAATTTAATTACTCACCACTATCATGTAGACGCAAATGATCTTGTCATATTAACCTTAACTAGGCCGACTAGCAAAATCACGCAAGTGGGCGCATGGGGTCAGCCGTGACCCCAATTTCTTTCTAGAAATTTAAGTAAACCATAAAATATTCAAAAATAAAAACAATGCAAAAGTAAGAAGCACTATTCGGAGTAGAGTAGAGTAGAGTAGAGTAGAGTAGAGCACTATTCGGAGTAGAGTACAGTACAGTCTGGGCCATCCAAATTGAATTTTTTTTCATAAAAAAAAATTACTTTTTCCCATTCAGATGTCCAAGACATGTACTTTCTAGCGAATTGTAATCTCTTCTCTCGGTGAACGGCAGTTAATCGGGGTTTTCCTTTTAGTTTCGTCCATGCTATGTTTGGCGAAGTCCTTAAAACACGCGCAATATGACGGGGTGTTACATTAAGCTCTAATTTGTCCTTAATTTGTTTCGCAGAGAGCCGATTTGTTGTTGCCTCGTGCCGAATTTTTCGTTTGTCACGCAAGGATAATTTTGTATTGCCCTCTGTTGGAGCCTTAACGCCATAGCTATTGCCTTTTTTTAGGAAATTCCTGATTGCACATTCAGATCGACCAAGTTTAGTAGCTATTTGCCTATTGGAGTAGTCTTCTTCTTTCAATAATTTGATAGCAAGCTGCTCCGCCTCATTTAAGCGCTTCCCCGAAGGCATTGCTGCAAAAACAACGCTCATACTGAATTATATTGCGAAATATATTACGCACAAACCTTTCCTGAAAATTCTTTAATGCTATTTAAAACAAAATTTGCAAAAAAAACTTTAAATTTCGCGTATAAAACTCAGTTATTGCTCGATGCGCTCATACGAATGTCGCAGCTCATACTGAGCTTCATTCGAATTATTCCTTTTTTTTATTCAGTTTTACTATCGGGTATTACTCATCCATGGCAATTCCAAAAATTGTGAAAAAAAGTATTTCTTAGAAATTTTTTACAGTGGGGACCACAATATATGATACATTTTCAGATGCGCGCATACGAATGTCTACCACTGTAGAAAAGCTCACTAAAAACTGCAATCTCAACATACGCTTTATTTATTTTTGCTAGAACTCATCCGAAAATATTATAAAATATCGAAATTTCGAAAGATATTCCTAACAAAACTTAACTCACGAAAAAATTACGTAAGTGAGTGCATGAGGTCACATTTTACTATAGTACAAAAGCATGCGTACATTTCAATGGCTCGAGTACGACGATTTTCCAAATAGTATTCTAAAATGAAAAGCTATTACGAGACACAAGGTCTAGAGAGAATGCGTTCTACATTATTTTTCCCTATTAAAATTGCTCTGACCCCATGACCCTACTTAAGAGTTAACATTCTGAGTGTCCTGTCCAAGGTTATGGAAAGATTAATATCTAGACAGATCCAAGTATATGTACTTAAGGTTTCTTACAGTGGTACAGTCTGCTTTCCGGCAACAGCATAGTTGTGAATCAGTTTGGCTGAGGGTTAACTTATGACTTGCGTTATGCGCTTTGTGTTAATTTTGCATGCGTTCTGATTATTTTGGATTTTCTCAAGACTTTTGACAGTTTTAACTATTATCATCTTCGAGTTAAACTAACTTCACTATTTGGTTTTTTCTGCCTCTTCAACTCACCTAAGTTAGATTTAGATTTGGCTATTGCACTGCAGTCATCATTGGTTTATTGCACATCGCAACATATCACACGAGCAGAAAATAAAGTTTTCCGATTTTTAAAATTCTACTTATTTTTATGAAAATTTTATGCATAAGATTGCTTTCTTAATGAGTAAAATGCAGGTAAAGCAAATTACTGCGTCGAATTGTCGTAGATATAAGTAGAATTTTAAAAATCGGAAACCCCGTATTTTTCTAAATATTCAGGAATTCAGTATAAATATCCCAGTAATCCCCTGAAACCTTTTATAAAACAATAACTCTTAGAATATAATGAGGACAGGAAGTGTTGATACCTATAAAATTCGTAGACATGAGCGTAGCTTTTCATTAATACGTTTTTCCAATTTCCCTTATTCAAAAACCCCAAATTTGATTAGGGAAAATTAGAGAAATCTATGTTCAGCTGCCTACATTTGAAACAGCTGAGAAACTCCCTGGGTACTCTGGTGCAGTGGCAACTACTAAGAGCATTTTAAGTGGGAGCAATCGCAGAATTTTTCATCATCTTATTGCCCTGATCTCTATGTTGGTTCTACTACACTCCTGTACTGAACTGTGTCATACAGCAGCAACAGATCCTAACGCAACCAGAATTTAACTGCGCTAAATTTGGCTCATCATACTTCCTGTATACTCTCTACATTCTAAGCAAGAACTTTTGGGATGCTCGAGCTCTTTCGTTTCCGTATGACTTTCGTTGTTAGAACTGATTTAAAACCATTCCAACTTTTCATGGATGAAATACTAACAAGTTTTGGAGAATTAATATTTACATAATTCTTCATGATATATTTCTGGGCAATAAATTTCAACAATAAAACAAAGAGCTTTCAAAGGACTTTCTTAAGATTACCGAAATACGAAATAAATGTAAGCTCATGGTTGAATATATCTCAGTAAATTGAAATAAAGCCGCAAAAAGTAGAATACAAGCTGTCATCGATTTTCCAGCCCTTTAAATTAACAAAAATTTACAAAGATTTACCCATAAATTTTCAATTGTCATAGAACTCTCTAGAAATGTTCGCATAAACGAAAATATTATAATTCCAAATACTTTGAAGAATACGAAAATGCCTTCGACGAAATAAAAAAGGGCTTTAGAAAATTGAAAACTCTTTTTTCAACCAAACCCATATTTTAAATGTGGATTTTTTTATTTATTAAAATTATTATGAATGTAGGTCTTAAGAAGGAATTAGGTACTCATTAATGCAGTCTACAATAAAAATAATTCCTTTCCTTCAAATGAATCTGGCTTGTGTAAAGAAATACTCTTTTCACCACAAAATAAAGCTGATTAGGTTACTCTACTTTCAAAGTATTGTGTTTTGCCCATCCCTGTTCCAGACAGGGCTAATAAAAAGAAAGAAATAGTCACAGCTGTTGGTACCCAGATGATTTTAAATTATTCTTTCCGGGCTGACTATTAAGATTTCACATAGAAATTTCCTATATCCAGTTGAACCATGCTGACATTTCAAATATTATTTAAAACTTTAATTAAATTTTTGTTTTATTCCACTATAAAAATTAAAGCTTTCTTGAGTCTTATAATTATCTGTCGAATGACCTGAGTACATTTATTATAAAAATAACATTGCCTCAAGCAAATGAAGCAAAGTAAGCACCATTTTCTTTTTCCTGAGATGATATTTTTCTCTGAAATTAACTTTAAAGACGGAGCCAAGATAGAGCCAAATAAAAATAGATTTTTATTTAACTTTTGAGCATCTTAAATTAACTTTACCCTTTCGTTTCATTTGCAGAGAAAAACATTCGCAAAGTTCACTGCAAATACTCGACGATGTTTCGAAACGTTACTATCGGGAAATTGTTCCCATTTCTGTCCAAGACAGTCAAACGGACATTAAGGAGGACAGCATCTTAAGGCAACAGCACGACATTGTAATACAAACAAGCCTGGGAGGCGATGAAAATTCATCACCGGAGCGTGGTACTTGCGAAATGGGCTGCCAGACAAGGTAATTTTTAAAATAAAATATCTGAGAAAATGTTTGGTTTTCCGCAAAATTAGTTTTCTCTGCAGGGAGTCACTATTCCAACCAGTCGGATGGAAAACGTCGATATGTTCCTCAAACCAAAACGAATCGTCAGCTATTCGCTTTTCAACGTTCGGATATGATAACCCACCGAATAAGTCTCACACCCTAACTAGACAGACAACGTCCAGAGATAAATCGCGTGCTACGTCAACAGGAATAGACATAGACGAGACAGGATTTACGGAAATACCACCACGGGGGCCTGAAGTATGTTCACACCATCACCAGCATCAGCAGCATTTACAGCAACAACATCAAATACAAAAACAACATCATCATCACCAACAGCAGCAGCAACATCAGCAGCATCAGCAGCAACAGCAGCAGCATCACTATCATCATCAGCAGCCATCAACAGGAAAAGCGAAGAAAGTCGATGAATCAAAGGTGTTCATTGACATTCGAAACTCAGCCCCAGATGTCATAATAATGACGTCCCATTGACAATTAAGGAATAATTGTCCCGATTTAGTTTGTATGCTCCGTAGTTATCCAAATGTTGTGGACAGGACAGTGACTGTGGTCCTTATGCCTAATTGTGTTGGGACTCATATTCACCATCAGCATCTGTGTGAAGAAGTAATTACGATTTTAATGTACAATAATTATTACTTCATTAATTTAGTACTGTTTATACGTACCTGGGACCATTGTTATAGAATGCAGATTAGGGCCACTATTTTTTTTTTTTATCAAATAAATATTAAATTGGTCATGCAGTTAGTTGTGCCTCTACCATAACTCATACATTGTTTTCCAGTCACCTTTACACTATTACTCATCTAAGACTTTTTTACAACCTCCCAATGACTCTACTACCACCAGACAAATGGTTTTGGTCACCTCATTTTTGTTTTTTGTTTTTGTTTTGTTTTTTGGAAGCACACTCCTAAATTATGTTTTTGTGTAAAAATTGTATAAAATCAATATTGTCGCATGTTTATATGGCTTAGAAAGAAAGAGAGGGAGAGAACTTGTTAGGTTTTTATATAAAATTAAGTATCGTTTATATAGGAAATTGCTACACTTGTGTACTTAAGGAATTTACAGATAAATTTATTTCTTAAAATGATTGTAGATAAAAACGTAATAAATTTTAGGATAAATGAGTAAAATGGATGACGAGTTTTAATTAGTATACCTGGGAAGTTGAGAACTGAGTGGATCCCATGACAGAAACATCTCTAATGAGAGAATGCCCACTTTCCATACTACTTTAGGCCCGATCCCTCCAGACATGAGAGATGCCTTAAACGATGCATTATGATACTCTGAACATATTTTGTTAACAACGTTTATTTCAATTAAGCGGGCGAAAGCTTTGGGATCGAATGTGAGTCGTGAAAAATAACTTTCTATAAGAAAAATGCTCATAACTGACCATTAATGGCTATGAAGACAGAACTGCAAAAATATATACAAAATATAGTAACTCGGGTGTATGTAACCCAAGTGCATGAAAATAGGATTTCCAACAGCGAAAACGTCCCGAGAAAGTATTCTGAATAAAAAAAAAAGTACACCACCTGATAGTACTCGGCGAGACCTTTAATTTGAAATGCAAGAGGCCATATTGGAAACACCCGCCCCTTCCTCAAAAGCATACAGAGACAAATTTTTCTCTGTGAATTATAGCTAGTAGTGAACTGAGGGGAACAGTGAAACCCGTTTTCCAATCGGACATAATCCTACCGAGTTAGAGCTGATCAAAGGTGCGAACAATCTAGTACTTCTAAAAATGAGGGGAGTACTAAAAAAGTGAGTATTGGGATGACTATAAATAGCTAATTAAGCCTCCAAGTATATAAGTGTGGGTACTCAAACTGCTTCTGAGGACCCAAGGAATTTTTTTCTGTACTAGATTTTCCAAAATGTACTAGATCAAATTTTGAACCCTCTCCCAGGCCTTCCCCCGCTTAATTGAAATAAACATTGTTAATAAAATATATTCAGGGTATCGTAATGTATCGTTTAAGATATATCTCATGTGTGGAGGTCTCGGTCCTAAATTGGGCAATCTATTTTATGTTTTTTTATGCTGTCTGGTGATGAGTTTTCTCTACAGTATTGTCGGCACATTCCCCACTGACTTTCGAGGTCATTGAAGGAAGTCGCTCTCCTTTCTTATACTATTAAATCAAGCCGAGGGAGTACCATACGATGCAAAGCACAGCATGGCAGGAAGGAGATAAGGAAAGTATTAAGGAACATGAGGAAAGTGGCAGAGGTGCTGATGTATGTCACTCTTGATCCTGTGCAGCGTAGATTGTAATCCCAAGAAAAAAACGACCATGGTAGACATTCGCACGGTTTAGAATAAAAAAGCATCACAGAATTTTACTGTACCGCCGAAAATATTTTGAAAGGTGAAAGGATTTGCCCGGTTTGCCGTGTGAGTGAGTATTTCGTAAAGGAATTTATTTACAAGGGATCAGACTAGATGTATCCTCGGAACATTGACCATGTATGTAGTGATAAAGGATCGAAAGTCATCCAACATTGTGGAGGTTCTCGAGTGAGTCAATATGTGAAGTTCTTGTCAAATCGCCAATGAGCTTGAAGGCTCTCTTTTGGACAATATGCAATGAGACTAAGGCTATACGATCAGCCCCAGATATAGGAATTATATTCCATTCAAGGTCTGAAAATGGCATTGTAGAAGAGTACTAGATTTGAAGGGCTGAAATATTTCTTACACATTTTCAGAGATCCAAAATATTTCGATGCTTCTTTGGCTACAGAGAAGACGTGGTCCGTCCAACTTAATTTACTGGAAATTTTAATGCCGACAATGCTTAGTGACGGTGAATCGGAAATTAATGCACCATCAAATGAAATGGGAGTGATTAAATGATGATCTTGTTTTAAAGAGATGAAACAGCCTTCGGTCTTAGTTTCATTGAAATCGACACCGTTTGCTCTAACCTAGGCGAGGATATTGTCAAGATCGTAAAGATTTAGTCATGCGATCTCATTTGAAATATGCGGTATTCCATCTGGGAATTCCGTAAAGCAAGTATCACACCAGGCGACAGATATGTAGATGTACTGATGTGCTGATTTGCCGATAATCAGCAGCACTAATATCTTAATGAGGCATGCTACATTGTAAAAGGTAGTGATGTAATTATGTAATACTGATCTGCTGATAATCAGCAAGTGATTTGCATGTTACTGATTTGTGCTGACATCAGTCGAAATTTTATTTTCGAACTGGTGCAAAGTGTTGAAAAATGAATGTGCCTGTGGAAATCAACGTGTCCAGATTACTGCAAAAGGGATAAATTGGAAAAGGCTTGGAGAGAAATTTCAACGTAAATTGGAAAAGTTGGTGTGCTTACTTGCATAATTTCTCATGAAATTATATTCCGTACTGAAGAGTATTAGAGTTTCTGCCAATACGTAGCGCTTCTTTCAATCAATTTTTGAAGTTCAAATTTGCAATTTACAATCGCCATTAACATGGCTTCTTTCCTCCACACGGATTATAAGTCATCTTCCAGGAGACGTTGGGCTTCCTGGATTTTATCACTTATCATAAATGATAGTTGGACTTTAACATTTATTATGAATGATGGCTCAATTTTATTTTTGATCATGATTGATAGTGAGATATTCTCCTTTATCGTTTATCATGAATGATAGTTAGTTTTCCTTCAGATGTAAATGCTATCAAAAAATTCCCACTATGTAAGTATATACATATTAATATACATATGTATGTCCCATCACACACCCAATATTTTTTCTTCCATTCTTTAATAATAAAAGCAGCAAAAGCTCTTCTTTCTCGCTAAATTCCATTTTAAGTACTTGCGATTTTGACATAAAAACCAGCTCACTTTAAGTAGATGTAGCATTACCTACTGATGTCAAATCCTCGTAATATATTAGCTGCAGATTAATTTAAAACCTCACCATCACCACATCAGTAGTCGGGTGTGGCACTTGCTTAAGGGTATCAAAATAATGTAAACGAAGTCAATTGTACTGTCATCGGCAAAGCTATGGATGGTTTTGAAAGTAAGAGAAAGCAGATAATTATTGAATGTTAAGAAGAGAAATGGAGTGATAACAGACCCCTGCGGCACACCGGTATTTATGTATAGGCTGAGATTTAGGTATAAAACCATCTGACACAAAACTTTCAATCCATAATAAAAAAAATGCGATTAATAATAGATCTTGTAATTAAAAGTTTGTGCTAGGTTGATGCAGGGCACACTAAAAAAACTTTTAAACTGTCAACAAAAATTCAATCCGATATAGTGAAAAATTCTTCTAAAAAGAAAATCTTCTGAATTTATTTATCTTTTTCAAAACCATGAAATAAATTTTGTTGGATCTATTTTTTTTTTAAGGTAGGGGGACATGAGACCCCATCCCAACCACGGGGCCAGAGCGGCCCATTGTGCTGTCCGGCTAAAAGTCCCTTCACCAAAACCTTCCTGTCTTCAATAAAGCGCATCAGGTCTTTGCGAGGAAGGTTTTTAAGCTCATCTACAAATAGAAGGGCAGATCCTAGAGTATCCACTCAGATCATTTTTAGTTACAGGCTGGATTGTTTTAGTTTGAATACTTAATCCGAATTTTTAAATTTTTTTTTCAGATTGAACCTTACATCGTGTGGACTGCTTACTGTCTTTCAACTGTATCTCATTGCGATTAGATGATAACTTAAAAGCGTCCACTGGGTTCATAGAAATTATTATTTTGAAAGTGATATGAAATTTTGGTATGGAAATCATTAAACTAATAGGATTACACGCGATTGTTCAAATGGTAATGATGTCATAGTGCACATTTCGAAGATAATATAATGTCAAAACACTCTTAGTACGTTTTTGAAAAATTTGAAATATTTATTGCAAGTTTTAGTCCAGTCATCCTAGCTGAATGTATATAACTGGATTTTTGGATATTGTTTTGGGGGGTGGGGGGCTTAGAAAAGCTTAACTCGAATTTGTTGACCAAGATTTCTTATGAGCTTTCTCCGCCATCTTGAAAAAAAGGGGTAAATTGGGTTTTTTTTTTAGATAACTCGGCTCTCCGTCATGACACGAAAATTCTGATTATATAATTTTTGTTGCTTTTTTTACAGTGTACAATTTAGGTGGTATGAATTTTTCACCTAGCGTTGATCGTTGGTGAGATATCGGTCGAGAAATTAAAAAATTAAGAGACTTTAGAGGAAATTATTAAAGTACAGTATAAATAAATAAAACAAAAAAATTATGAATCACACGCATGAAATTTATTAGTAAATAATTGTTTTTGTGTTGTAGAATATGAAAATGAATGGAGGTCCATTCTTAATATCTACATTTTTCTTCGTTTCGATGGTCCTTGCCCCATAGTCTTCCTGCTCGCAATACTCATCGAATAGTTGAGATTCTTGAACCACATGAGATGATTCTTCAATAGTTGAATCATCCTCATCATCCTCGTTTTTTTCTTTTTTAATAAGAGTCAGGGGACAGAAAATCCCATCCCAAGCACGGCGGCCATATCGGCCCATTGTGCTGCTCTGTTAGAAGCCCATTCACCAAAGCCTTCACGTCCTCGGAATGGAGCGCATCAGGTCTTGATGAGGAAGGTTTTACAGTTCATCCACAGATAGAAGGGCAGTCCCTAAAGTATCCAGTCTGCTCCGGGAGAAGGCCGGACATGCACACAAAAAGTGTTCGGTTGTCTCAGGCTCTCCCTCCAAGCAGGACAGATGCCCAGGGCTGTCAACAACTTCCATTCTTGTTAGAGGTGCGTGAAGT
The DNA here is from genome assembly GCA_963924295.1 of Dioctria rufipes. Lineage (NCBI taxonomy): Eukaryota > Metazoa > Arthropoda > Insecta > Diptera > Asilidae > Dioctria > Dioctria rufipes. The sequence goes on from OZ002742.1 coordinate 62,487,386, forward strand.
GAGTTGTGACCGGTGATGATGCCAACCATAGTTCTACATTGTTTCCTTCCGAGCCCCATAAGAAAATCGGAGATATTCCCATTGGGCCCATCAAGAAACAGTTTTGTACACTTGCAAGTATTCAGGTTCGTCCATCTCTGCTGATCCTTTCTATGAACATTCGCTTTGATGAGAGATCCGATACTCGAGGTAGAAACACCTACGGCGGGTTTCGGTCCGAGGAACGGAGAATCTGAGCCAACTCTAGCTAAAATGTCAGCTCTTTCATTCCCCATGATCGCCATGTCAACAGGAACTCACACTAGGTAGAAAGTTACACCAAAATCGAAATTTATGTTAATAACGTTTTTCTTTTAAGTAAACGGAAATACAATCGAAATTTGAAACTAAACTTTATCCTTTTGTAGTCACGTTACATTTTTTTCGAAACGAGAAATAACGTTGTAACGATGCTCAAACTTAATTTGAGCCCGTTAACCGTAGAGGCGAGAAAAAAAAAGAACTGAACAATTAAACACGTTGTAATTTGATTCCCGACTAATTTTTTTATTCAAACAAAAGTCTTTAAATATAAAATTGAAATGCTTACATAAAGAAAAAATTTAATTTGTTGTCCACAATTCATTGACCCATGTTAAGCAAGATTTTATTTTCGCTAGCTTGACCCAGTGAGTGCAACGAGTGCGGAATTTGCACACAAGGCACAAAAATCTTATTGAATATTATTGTTGCGACATGGGTGAATGAATTGAGTGCAACAAATTTACAGAGGTATGTAATTGACTGTTTATTGCAAAATTGCAATTTGTTTGTTCAGCTATGAACATGCTGGGGGGGGGGGGGGCCAGATGATAATACTCGGTCAAAATAACGCTGGATGGAAACCTGCGGAGATACTTCTGGTTCTGGACTGGATGTATTATGCTCGTTATGGCATCTTAGATGGCAGGGTTGGAAAATCGTCTTTAGGCTGCTCCAGTATTTCCAAATCAGTAGTGCCAGGAGGAAGATGATCACTGCTGTCGTTGCCGTGATTGAATGCACAACTAGAGTCTTCTGAAGGATGGTTGTAGGCTCATCTGGTTCCATGCTATAGTCCAAGATTCCTTCATTTGGTTGTAATAACAGGCCTGGTTGCAATACTGAGGGTGGTTTGTTGAAGTTGACAGTGATTGCTTCTGGAACAAGCTCTTTAATGTGGCTGGTGAGAACTTCTGCTGTCTGATCCAAAGAAGATTTTAAAATGATCTCCCTCGTCTTTATATAACAATTTTCATGCAGCTGAATAATGCCAGTGTTGTTTATGACCAACTCTTCCCTTAATCCTTTACATATCACTGCGATGGCCTTGGGTTTACTGGTTATATATAGCCAAGTATTTTTCTTCATTAAGGCCTTCCAGACAGTCCCATTTAACATTAGTTGATGCATTTCACACGTCGTCTTTGGGTGGCGGTTGTAAATCTCGTCAATCACACATGATGGGCTGTTTTCAATGTTATGTACTATTCTCGGACTGCAAAGATAAAGATGATTTCCTATGATTGGAGAGTCCTTTAGCTCTCGTTCCTCCAGTTCAAAGTAGGTTTGGTCATTGAAGTTAATTGCTATGGTGAAGTACCTTACGTCGGCAATTGCAAACTTGTTAAATTGGATCAAATGAGGAGTAGGCGTTATATGCATCACCTCATACGTGCTTCTTTCCACAATGTTAAGATATCCGTACAGTTTGATAGTCTTGTTCCCCTTTTTTAAATCCAATGAATTCTGTGGGCTTGATAATATTTCGAAATTGGATCCAATTTTGTCGGATGTTGTCTGAATTACATTGTTGATATCGTGCAGAGAAACAAAGTCTAACAAATGTCCCTTGTTATGTACCGCATTTAGCCAGTGATTGTATTTTTCATTGACCTCATCATAATAGTCTTCAGCACTCAGATAAGTTGATATGACTTCAATGCTGAGTCTGTTATGATCTGCGCTTGAAATCCACTTGGACATCTCGTTAATGGAGGCGATTACTTGGGATAATCTGGCGTCGAAATTTCTTAGTTTTTGCAAAACGACAAAATTGGATTGATTGATTTTTGTGTTTAGCATGAGCATCTGGTGGCTAGTTGAATGTAGGAGGTTTTGTTGGTTATGTTGCAGTACTTCAATATCAGTGTAAATTTCATCATTTACTCCAAATATGCTAGTCAGTACTCTGCCCAAAACTCCCCTCTTGCTCCTAGGCTCTGATTCTGCTGCTCGGAGTATTTCGTCGATCGCTCGCAATAGGTTATATCTTCTCGTGGATAAGTGTTGAAAATGAATCAGGCAGTGCGTGATTTGAGTAAGTTTTTTGGTTTGCTCGCACATATCCCTTATTTGAGTCCAGGTAGCATTGATGTTTCTCTGATCATTAAGTACTTCATTTATTGGCAACGATACTTGCAGTCGAAGATTCCCTCGTTTAACTTGAGCGCTGCCTAGCCTCTCTACATAGAATCCTGAACTGGGATGAAAGATTTCATAGTGCGAAAACTGCAGTTAACCAGAAGAATATTAAAAGAGTAGAATGCACTAGTCTCGAGGCCCAAGTGCAGGGTGCAATCCTTGTCCTTTTCGCACGAGAACCATGCATTGCTTCGGGTGACCTTTTACTATTGGTTGACCTGGGTTGATCAAAATGCTCAGGTTTTGACCATAGTTCTGTCTCATCGTTGATGTGGGAGCGAGTTTTCCTTTTAGTGATGATTTTCATTGGTTTTTTTGATAGAGAGATGGTCGTCATAGTTGTAATAGATCTAAGTTCGGAATCCTTTTCTGTCTCTGGCGAGTTGTGTGTGCTTAGAGGCAACTGACAAATTTTGTTGATTGGTCTTTTCTTTACTTCATTTTTGTATTTTACTGAGACGATGCGTACTATGCCATCTTCACCGGGATGAAGTTGGACGATTCTTCCTAATGACCATTTTTGTGGCGGCAAATTGTCGTCTTTCAACAGGACTAACTCTCCAATCGAAGGATTTTTGTTATCGGTTCTCCACTTGCTTCTTTGTTGCAGTGAGGATAGATACTCTTGCGACCACCTTTTCCAGATGTCTTGATGTAATTTAGTAACCAATTTCCATCTTTGATGGATTTGATTATCATCGATGTGTGGTTCAGGAGGTGCTATGAGAGACCGTCCAATTAAAAAGTGACCTGGAGTTAATGGTTCCAGATCTGTTGGGTCACTTGATAGTTGGCCTATAGGTCTTGAATTCAAGCACGCTTCTATTTGGTACAGTACTGTACTGAACTCCTCATAAGTAAGTAAGGTTTCTTCTAAGACACGCTTAAGGTGTCCCTTAACTGATTTAACGCCAGCTTCCCATAAACCACCAAAATGGGGACTGGCTATGGGAATGAATTTCCACTCTGTACCATCATTGAGAATAGTTTCTGCTGCTTGTTTTGTGGCACGGGTAATTGCTAACTGCAAATCTTTATCCATTTTGTTTCGAGCTCCAACAAAGTTGGTTCCGTTATCGCTGAATATTTGCTTGCAATTTCCCCGGCGAGCCACGAACCTTCTATAGGCCGCTAGAAAGGCATCTGTGCTGAGATCGCTGACCAATTCCAGATGAATAGCTTTCGTTACCATGCAAATAAATAGAGAGATGTAACCCTTAGTGGTTTTAATTACTCTTCCCTTTGATATCTTCGTGAGGAATGGTCCAGCGTAATCGACTCCGCAGTGTGAGAAAGGAGGTGAAGGAGTTATCCGGACTGCTGGAAGATTACCCATTAAAGGTTGCGTAGTTTTTTGTCGGTGTCTGAGACATCTTATACACTTGTGGATCCTTCCTTGGACTGCTCGTTTGCCATCAATTATCCAGAATCGAGTCCTTATATAGTTTAATGTTAAATGCGTACCACCATGCAAGGTTTGCTGGTGTGCATGGTCAATGACGAGATTTGTAATGTGGTGGCCTTGAGGGAGTAGAATTTGATACTTTGCATCCATTGATAGCCCTGAGTTTTTTAATCTTCCTCCCACGCGCATGATTCCATCTGTGTCTATGAAGGGATGAAGTGAGAGGAGCTTGCTTGTTTTCTTCAGGGGCTTATTATGCGCCATAGTGTGAATTTCGTCTGAAAATAATTCCAGCTGCACAATTTTGATTATCCAATTTCTTGAGCATTGTAGTTCGTCAAATGAAATATAGTTAAATTTCCTCTGAGGCTTTGGTAGTCTACAATTTTTTATGAAGCGTAGGACATATGCTATTACTCTCAATTGCTTTGTGTATGACGAGCAACGGAATATATTCTCTGATGTGATGATGGTTGTCGTGTGAACTCCTACCACTTTTTTTGCTTCTTGATCCGTTTTGATATTGAGCTTGTTTGAAGGCCAAGATTCGCAGGGTTGTGCAAGCCAGAGTGGACCTCTCCACCAGATATTGAAGGTCATGAGCTTGATCGGACTGACTCCTCTTGTTGCAATATCCGCAGGATTTTCCGGGGAAGAGACATGCCTCCATATTCCTTTATCAAAGAGTGTCTGTATTTCCCCTACCCTGTTTGCAACGAAGGTTTGCCAATTGTTGGGATTTTTGGCTATCCATGCTAGAGCTATTTCGGAATCACACCAAGCGAATATTTTTGGTGATGCTATTTCTAAGGTGTTGATCGTAGATTTGAGCAGCTGAGCCAAGAGAAGAGCTCCACAAAGTTCTAAGCGTGGTAGTGAAATTTTTAGCTTTAATGGCGATACTTTTGTTTTAGCTGTAAGGAGTGTTACATGAATCTTCCCAAAGGAGTCTACTGTGCGTGCGTAGATAGCGGCAGCATAAGCCTTTTCCGAGGCATCGCAGAATCCATGAAGTTGTGTCTCCTGGTTTGTTCGATGGTTGAACCAACGAGGAATTCTTATAGATTCAATGTGGTGCAGTTCCTCTTCTATTTTTTCCCAGGCATTGGCAATTTCGCTGGGTGGATTTTGATCCCAGTCTGTGCCTGCTTTCCAAAGAGACTTCATCAATAGCTTAGCCCTTATAGTTATTGGAGCTAGCCATCCTAAAGGATCGAATATTGTGGCAATCCTTGAAAGTAGGGCTCGTTTTGTCAATGCCAGCTCACGGCTTTGGTATTTCCACTTGAAGTGAAATTCATCTTTTTTTGGATTCCAGTGTATTCCCAACGTCTTTATGGCATCCCACTCTTTGATTTCTAATATTCCTGTTTCTCGTATGTCTTCTGGAATATTTTTTAAAAGCTCTTCGTCATTGGCTGTCCATTTCCGGAGGTTAAACCCTCCTTTGTTCAATAGAACGATTATTTGCCTTTGTAGCTGTTGTGCTTCTGCTTTCGTGTCTGCGCCTGCTAGCATGTCATCGACATAAAAGTCTCTTGTCAGTGTTTTTTGAGCAATAGGAAGTAAACTACCTTCATCTTCAGCTAGCTGCTGTAATGTCCTAACAGCAAGGTAGGTAGCTGGAGCTGTTCCATATGTTACCGTATTTAACATGTACTCCTGAATGGGCTTCGTAGGTTCTTTTCGCCAAAGAATTCGCTGATAATTTCTGTCCTTTTCTTCGACTATTATTTGTCTGAACATCTTCTCAATGTCGGCAGTATATACATAGCGATGTTTTCGCCACCTTAACAGTATTTGCGTAAGGTCTTGCTGAATTTTTGGCCCGTTGTATAATAGGTCATTGAGACTTGTCCCAGTTGCTGTTTTGGAAGATGCATCGAAAACTACTCTGAGTTTGGTAGTTGTGCTGTCTTCTTTTACGACGGCATGGTGTGGTAGATAATATGTTTGTGATTCAGCCCTATGATGAGGCTGCACTAGGCTCATATGTCCCATTGTTAGATATTCACCTAGAAACCTGTTATATTCCATTTTGAGATTTGGATCTTTAATGAACTTTTTTTCCATTTGTAGTAGGCGGGCTACAGCTTTATTTCTTGATTCTCCTAGCTCTGCTCTATCTTTTTTGAAAGGTAGACGAACAATATATCTGCCGCCTTCTCCCCTTTTGTATGTTTCTCTGAAATGTTCTTCACATTTTTCGCTTGTTTGGTTCGACGTCGAGGTATCTTCAATTTCCCAGAACCTTTCAAGCTTTTGATCTATCTCAGCGAGAGAGAGAGAAAACTTGACAACTTGGTTGTTTCCTGAAAGATGTTAGGGATACTACCAAATAGAATCCAACCCAATTTAGTGTTCTGCGCAGCTGGTTGCCCACTATGTAAACCTTCTGTTATGATGTCAGCATAGACATCGGCTCCTAACAGTAAATCAATGGGGCTGGGTTTCTCGAAGTTTGGATCTGCCAATATTAAATTTTCTAAATTTTTTATCTGGATGCCTGTTACTTGTGTCTCAGGAAGGAGAGAACTGAGTTTGGGAAGTACAAGCGCTTCGACGATTAGATAGGAATTTTTTTTATATCGTAACTGAATGCTGATTTTTACCTTGCCGTGTGTTCTAGCGGATTCGGTTTCTCCGACTCCCAATATAGTTGCTGTGACGCGTTGCTTCTGCAATTTTAAATTTTGAACTGCCTCTTCTGTGATGAGAGATACTTGTGAGCCCGGATCTATCAGTGCTCTAAGCATATCTGTTTGTCCAAAATTGTTTTTTACTCTAACCATTGCCGTAGGTAAAAGTGTTTGGCAAGCCTTTGTTCTGTTGATATGCAGGCTTGTGACTTCCTTTTCTATAATTGGAGCTTCAGTGTTAGCTTGGATGACTAAATGTGCAGCCATGTTGTTGGTGTCCGAATTTTTGTTCATAACATTACTGGCGCCATGATGCAGTAAGCTGTGGTGCTTTTTCCTGCAGTGAATACAAGTGTATTTCGATTTACATTTTTCTGTATTATGATGTGCAAGACAGTTAGGGCAAATCCTTTTCTGAGAAATGAATGCATTGCGGTCGGGGGTAGGAAGCTTCTTGAAATCCCCGCATTGGTAAATGTAGTGATCTTTGTTACACATTGCACAGGATCGTTTTATTGTAGTGTGAAAAGACCTTTTTTTGTTGATAAACGGCTCATACTTTGGTTTTAGATTTGAATTTTTAATGCAGTCTAAGACCTGATGGCGTTTTTCCAGAAATTCGAGGAGTTCTTGGATGGATGGCATTTCCTTTGGTTTGGACAGGCTTTCTTCAAATAAGCGGAGTGTTTCCGTATCGAGTTTTCTCATAGCAATGCACACTATTATCGGATCCCATTCGTTAGTTTTGCAATTCAGATTTTTAAGAGCTTCTAGACACTCTCGGATGAGATCAAATAGCATGATAATATCTTGCTGCGATCTATACTCTGTTCTTTTAGCATCAATAATGGTGTTAATATACGTAGATATTATTTTCCTATTATTGTTGAATCTTGCTTCAACTAATTTTAGTGCTGTCTCGTAATTTCTCCCGCTTAATTGAAGGTGACTAATAACTCTCCTGGCATCTCCTTCCAGATGGAAAAGCAAATATTGCATCTTCTCGATGTCACTTAAGAAAGGATTGTTATTAATAACATTTCTGAAGATGTCGATGAATGTTTTCCAGTCTTTATAGTTGCCATCGAAACTAGGAATATTCATAGGTGGCAATTTTGGAAAGTTATTGGCTCTGTTTGCTTCTTGGAACATAAAAGGAATGGATGTATCCCCGCTATTTGGTGGAGGATATCGGTTTGTTTGCATTGGTTCTTCTTTGTTTGTTGAGGTTAAATTATCTTGATTATTGGCTCTCACATCAGAAATGCTTCCAGCTTGCTCTTGAAAGGATGAAATTAATTCTCTGGCTGTATTATAAATTTCTCTGGTTTTCCCATACAAGTCTTTGGAGAAGTATGGATGCGTTTCTGGAATAATTTGCTTAAGCTCTTGGTGCAGCTTGCTGCATTTTTCCCAAAGCTCGTCTAGATTTTCCAGATGTGCCAGAAGGTATTCTGGATTTATTCGGGAAGTCCCATCTTTTCTGAAGTTTATAAGGAGACTTTCAATTTCTTTGGCTAATTCTTTTTGCTCTTCTAAGAGTTTATCAGCTGCCATTTTAAATTCTTTGTACAGTAGAGCAAGAACAGAGAGGTACCTTTGGATTTAAAACTACTGTTCAGGGAGAAACAGTAGAGGGTGCTAACTATTAAGTGTAACCGCTGCGGGTTTTTGGTACGTCTTTCTTCAGTAGTACGCTGCTAGGCTCTTCTGCTATGCGATGCTGCTAAGTAGCTCCGTAGTAAATATTTTGCTGGTAAACTCAGAGTATGCAGTTTAGTAGAAAGAATTCAAACTTAATTTGAATCTGTCTTTTGAACTTATTGATGTCGATGCAGTGCTAGAAGTATTACTTCTGAAATAATCCAAGATTTCTTGAATTATTGCTGGTAATTAGTTATCTCGAAGGACCATGTAACGATGCTCAAACTTAATTTGAGCCCGTTAACCGTAGAGGCGAGAAAAAAAAAGAACTGAACAATTAAACACGTTGTAATTTGATTCCCGACTAACTTTTTTATTCAAACAAAAGTCTTTAAATATAAAATTGAAATGCTTACATAAAGAAAAAATTTAATTTGTTGTCCACAATTCATTGACCCATGTTAAGCAAGATTTTATTTTCGCTAGCTTGACCCAGTGAGTGCAACGAGTGCGGAATTTGCACACAAGGCACAAAAATCTTATTGAATATTATTGTTGCGACATGGGTGAATGAATTGAGTGCAACAAATTTACAGAGGTATGTAATTGACTGTTTATTGCAAAATTGCAATTTGTTTGTTCAGCTATGAACAAACGTAGTTTACTTTATGCTACTTTAAACTGGAACACCCTGTATATTACTAATATTAGCATTTTAATTTTTTCTCAGATGTGGAATATAATTTAATTCATTGCACGGTTTTGGTAGGAAAGATTGTTGGGTGAAGGACTGGAAAAATTCATGGTTTTATTCCTTTTTTATTAATAGTCAGCCCGACTATTACCAAAATCGTTATGAGTGCTCTGTTTACATCAAAATTCGATTCAGAAAAACGCAATTCTAAAAAGTTTTAGTTTAGCTCAGAAACATTTTGTAGGGTGACACTATTATGAAAATCCGAGGGACAGCAACAGTTGATATTTTTTTTGCGAAAAATACATAAGGCTATGTATTTTGGAAAATATTTATTTTTTACCATTTTTTCTAAGGTAGGGGGACATGACCCTCGGTCCAAAAAACCAATAAAGTTCATATTTTTCGTAATGCGTTACATATTTTCAAGTTTCTATATACTATATAGATAAATTTGTTGAAGGCTTTCAGATCTACTTTTTAATATTTGCACCCATATGCATATCCACTTGGAAATACCGCTTGTTCAAGTATATGCCGATAACTACAACTGTGTGATGTAATTTAGAGTTGTGGTGATTGGTGATTTTTAAGATTATATCAATACACAGGATTATATGAAATATTCGCATAGATCTGCGATCTCGAAAATTGAATTGTCAAAACGTACTAGTGTATGAACGGGTTTGGTTTAAAACTCAGGATGATAAAATATTTAGTGCAAAATCACAGAAAAATCTCACAATTCGAAATTCTGAAAAGTGTTTTAATTTAATTTGTTTTAAGATAGTTAAAATGTGCATATCTCGACAAATTTCTATTTATATGTATACTCATTTCTCCGATAGAGCAATTAAGCAATTCAAATGCAAAAAGAAGGGATCTAGATTCCTACTCGTCTGGTTTCCTATTTAAATAAAAAAACCAAGTTTTAATAGAAAATTGACGTTAGAAAATTGAAAACGCCATTTTTTTATGTTTAAGTTTTAAATAATTTACTTTTTAAATTTCCATTTGAAAATCAACCTACTTACGTACTCTGATGGTTCCCCTTCCTCTTGTTATTCCCTATAGGCATTATCCATATCATAGAGAAGCGGATGAATGAATGCTGAAAGTACATTATTTTTTCGCATTCCGTTTGATCTTAAGACCTATTTATAGATATTACTTTAAGGTGTTTAGGTGCAATTATGGAATAAAGTTCATAGCCATTCATTCTGTTTTCAATTTGAGCCATATAAATTTGATAGATTGTTTCATGCCTTTGAATCTATATGCTCCTTAGGGAATTTGAAGATATTTTAAAAATTTTCCTAGCCTGAATTCTGTCTTTATATGCAGAGAATTCGTTCGTCACATCTGCATATACACTGACAACTAGGCAACCATCAAAACGGCTAGATACTGTGCTGGTAAAATTAAAATTGGTGCAGTTATGCAAGGCCAGCCTTGAGGAATTGACTACAAGGCACAAGGTAATCCTATGCTAGGTATCTGTCCACAGGGATATCCCAGGCAATGAGATGGCTGATGAGTTGGCCAAAAAAGACTCTGAAATGTATAGCTCCACAGCGGTAGGGTAACTTATATGACGATCCCAATCGGAGCTTTAAAAGAGGAAATCATCAGGGGCGCCTATCAAAAGGCAAGCCTCCTATGGATTAGCATGGAAACCTACCGTATTGCGCGGAAATTGTGCCCTGCATTTGACGGGAAGAGGTCAAGAGAAATCTTTAATCTCAGCAGGATAAATTCCAGGAATATAGTAGGACCATGCTAGAAAACTGGGTATAACGGCGAACGATATCTGCAGGAGCTCCCAGGACTTGGAGGAAATCGAATCTGTCCAACACATACTTTGCGAGTACCCCGCTCTGATGGACAAAAGAGGTAGTATGTTAGGTAGCCACTTCTTTTGAACTCTGGGGAGGTGCAAAGGAAAGAGCTCAAATCAATCCTGAGATTCCTAAGGGAAGCATGATGGATCTAGAGCAAGGTATTCCCATTAAAATTTTGACACATTGAAGCTTATAGCATGTGACGTAATTCTGTGACTAATGTATATACATTTTTATAGGAAAGACAGAGACAGTAGAGAGAGAATTGTATTCTCTGTACTGTACTTTCCTATACATTTCAGGATATCACGTCACGTAATGGTGGAACATGGTTCGTAATGAGAATACCTTGGATCTATGGCGGTTTTAAAGATTATCCCATGAGGTTAAGGGACACAGTGGACCCACTGCAGGTCTAAGTGGAGCAGGCTTGGTACATCTAGCACCACCCCTCTTACCCAACCTAAACTAACCTAATAAAACTTTGGAAACTCATTGATAACTGTTAACCTATTTTTTTTTTTTTCTAATAAAGTAAAATTTGATAATTTTTAAACTTCAAAAATTCAACTTATTATGGCTAATCTGTCTGTCAAATAGCAGTTTTCAGAAAACAAAGAGAAAACAAAGCTACTTCTATCACCACCACTAGTTTTGTTTTAAAATTCTTACAAACTATTTAAAATCAACCATTTCCACGTACTCAGTGTAAATAAAACAAAAGCCCTAATGTCCTTAAGGTAACCCCTATTTTCGAAAAATAAACTTTTTTTCTGCGATGTATGTGAGCGCTGCAGGGCGGAAAGGAGTTACTTTTTGTCTTTTGTATGATATATCAAGTGCGACTCAACCGGTTTTGATAAAATTCAAACCACATGTTCTTTATAATATAATCTAAAATGTACCATAGAATTTCTAAATGAAAAATTAAAAAGCAAAATTGTATTTTCCAGACGACGTCTGGCAGAGAAAAAAAAATTACACCATCAGCAAGTCTTTTGAAAATCGGGAACTACTGGATGTTCATATCTCAATCATTTTTTGTTTGTTTATTTTTTTGATTATTTATAAAACTGTGGTATATTATCCACCTGGACAATTTACGTGCGAGTCTTCCCTAGAGTTTTTGGAGGCTATCTCCTCTTTTACTCAACGTTACCCTAGTGTGATTGTTGAAGGAGATTTTAGAATAAATTTACTCACACAGGGCACACAATCAGATTCCTTTTTGTATAATATGTCTGCTTCGCACTTAAGCACTGTTAACTCTTATCCCACTTATTTTAACTGTGCCAATCCTTCCATTCTGGACTTGTTTCTTGTCTCTGATCAACACCAAATTCAATTATTCAATCAATTGAGCCTAAGTATTTTGGACCACGATATTATCTTTATGTCCTATAATTTAAAAATTGAGTGCAATTTCGCCAAAAGAACACATTTTTACAGGAATTTCGATAGAACTAATCTGGCACCTCTTTGCGCGGATTGTGTCCCTGGAACTACATATATGACCTCGAGTCGGTTTATGAACAGGTATGCTTTATTAGCGGCTCAATTCAATACATGTACAATAGACGCGTACCTCTAAGAAGAAAAATACTTAGTGCTAGATCCTGCCCATGGTTCTCTGCGGAGATCGAAGGTATGATTGCTGAGTGCGATTATTTATATTCTACGTTTCGAAGACTTAAAATTACTGAAAGTTGCAGATTATACAACATTTCAAGAAATAAGGTGAATTTAAAGGCTCGAGCGGCTAAGCGATCCTATTACAACCGTAAGTTGTACCCTACCATGCCCCCGAAAATTCTTTGCCGTAATCTGCGAAGCGCTAGTGTATGCGGTAGTGAGACTATAAAACTCACTCCCTGTCCAAACGTGTTGAATAGGTACTGTGTTGGTAATCAGCAATTGGCAGACTCCGATCAATATACGTCAATGTTGGACAAACCCGATGATAACACGACAGGTTTCAGTTTTCATGGTGTGGATATGAGTGAGCTACTTAATGCTATTTTTGCCATTAAATCAAATGCTATCGTCCTGATGGTATGTCCCCCTAATTTTAGAAGAGTATCGCTCCAAATATTATTGGCCCTCTGCTGCATGTACTTAATACTTGTATCTCTAAGTCTGTCTTTCCTATCTCCTGGAAGACTTCTAATGTAGTTTCCATTCCAAAAAGAGGGACGTGTATTCGTCCTGAGGATTATAGGCCTATCAGCTAACTTTGTTTTCCTTCTAAAGTGCTGGAAAAGTTGCTGTATTTGCAAGTTCAACGGTTTATATTAAGGAATAACCTCATAAGTGAATGGCAGTCTGGTTTTCGTCCTGGGCTTAGTTGTGAAAGTGTTGTCTTGAAGGTTACCACTGACTCGCTCGATAACATAGAAATCGTTATTTTGACTCTCCTTGATTTTTTAAAGGCATTTGACAGCGTTTCACATAATAAGTTACTGAATAAACGTCAGAACTATTTTAATTTTTCATATGGGGCGACACTTTTAATTAATAACTTCCTGTCCGATAGATTACAGCGTGTGTGCCTGAGTTAAGAAAATTTTTCGCATTTCCTTCCCTTAAGCAGTGGAGCTCCACAGGGATCCATTCTTGGTCCTCTACTCTTTATACTATATATCAACGACTTGACGCTTGTAACACGTGACGTTAATATTCATATTTATGCCTATGTGGTTCAAATTTATCTTAGTCGCCCCATATACGTTTGATGGAAGACTGTGTAGATAGAATCAACAGCGAGTTACTCGAAATTAGTAAATAGGTATTTGCACATAATCTTAAAATAAATCCTAATAAGTCTCAGTGCATTGCCTTTTCAACTGGTTCGATGGACTCTTCGGATCTACCAGCTATCACTGTGAATGGAGTTGTGATTCCGTACGTGAAAAAGGTCAGTAATTTGGGCGTCAGACTTAGTTGGAATATGAAATGCTGCGACCATATTCAAGCCTCCCATTCCAAAAGTTTTCTGTCGCCCCAATTACGTTGCTATCTAATCAAGATTTTAGTCCTTCTACTTTTTCTTATGGTTGCTTTGTTTTTATGAAATTGGATTCAAGCTGCACTAGAAAATTATATGTCGAGTTCAATGACTGCGTCAGGTTTATTTTTGGATTACGAAAGTTTGACCATGTGTCTCATCTTAGGTTTTCTCTATTTAGATGTCCGCTGGGAGTGTATCTGTAGCGGAGAGTTTTATTTTTTATGTACATCCCTTTTACTACAACCAAACCTGGATGTCTGGCTAACCTGGTCCAGTCTCTTAACTCTGCCAGAGGGCGTAAGTTGTTAATACCTCGACTCCTAACATCAGTCTTTAAAGGTTCTTACATTGTTCAGGCAGTTCATTCTTGGAACGTTCTGACTGGTCACATTCAGCGGGCAGATACATTTGGAACATTCAGATGGCTCGTTGTTGGTTTCCTAGAGTAACCTTTCTTTTTGTCTGCGACACACAAGCATTTGTTATTGTTGTTATTTTTCTCTTCCCTTTTTTTTAAATTGAGTTTTGATTTAGTTTTTAATTTAAATTTGTTAATTTTAATTTTGATCAGATATTTTTCTTTTAATTTTAATCTTGATTTGGTTTTTTAATTTTTTCATTTAATTTTTAATTTTAATTTGTTGATTTTAATCTTGATTTTAATTTTAAGTTTATATTTTAATTTTGATTTCAATTTTATTTTGAATGTTAATTTTGATTCTAGTTCTATTTATCTTTTTTTATTTTAATTTTGGTTTTGATGTTAATGTTAGTCTTTGAATTTTTATTTACCCGCCTGTTCAATAGATACTAATTTAAAAGATCGTTAATATTCTTCTTATTATTATTGTTATCTACTGTAAAATAAAAATTATTTTATGTATATGTATAATAAACGCATAAAAAAAATCATTTCTATACACATTTTCCTGACTGCCAGGGTAGTGTAAACCCTTAATTTGCAAATCTAAGAACTTACAGAACAATTCCTACAAATAAATGTGGAAATGGTGGTGTATTGGATAAGCATTTAGTTTCAATTCTATGGGTTCAAGTTCGATCTCCATCAACACCCTCCAATAGTTGATATTAAAAACGAATTGTGCTTTAATAGAATTTTTAGTCATAGAGCAGAGTGAAAAAAGTAATATTGCTCCAAGTCGGTGCCTAGAAAGCATGGAATGAGTCTTAGTTTTTATTTACATGTACGTCTAGAAGAAGGTGTGGTTGTAAAATAATTTAAATTTAATTTAATATCACTTGAGAAAACGGCAACATTCTGTGAATGCCGAACCCACCCTAATTAGCAATTTTACTCTTAGTGCATTCATCTATGGTGCAACGTGCTTGGAATTGGAATTTTTTCGGTATTCGGCGCATTTTTGGGGAATTAGATCATGTTGTTTTTTTTTATAGAAAATTAAATATAAGCGTATCACGGAGGACTAAATAGCCATTTTTGGTTAGCAAAAAAGTTTGTAGCCAAAGGAGGGAAGTTTGGATGAGAAAACTTGTCGAAATCTAGAATTCTTGAGCATGAATTCCGGTATATGTAGTTCTAAATAAATATTAACCCGGCGAGCGGAAGGTTGGATGTGTCACACCCAGATCAAGATTTTAATGGTGAATCGTTACAATACGCTCAACGTCTGAGTAGCTCCGCACAGAGGGGTAAGGAAGCGCTGATTATCACAGCTCTGTTGAGCACCGCCAGGCAAGGGGTGCAGACGAGGTTATAGTTGACAGCGGGTGAATTACACCGACCTTACGCTCCGTGCAAACAAGTAAGAAGTAACTCATTTTCTTTTTTGTTTTTTTTTTGATTTTTTGTTTTTTGTTTTAGACTGAAAATTTAATATGTCATACGAAGAAGAACAAAATAGGTTACTACGTCCTTTAGACGAGATTGGACTCAGTTCTTCTGGCGATTCCGATAGTGAAATCGAAATTGACAATGTCAATGAAGGAAACTGTGAAAGTGACACAGAGCAGCAGTTGGAAGAAGAGTATCTTGAATCGGAGGCAAATGAGAGTGATGGTATCCGAAGGTATTTGTTGGGGAAGAATTTCAAAAAGTGGTCTACTCTATCGGAAAGGCGTAATATACGTAGTAGTTCGGAAAACATCGTAAGAGCAAAACAAGGCGTGAAAACAAAGACAGCTGTTGAGTGCCGAAAACTATATTTTCCTGATGACATTTTGCAAGAAATTATGATTCATTCGAATGCACAAATAAGTGCCAGGCGAGGTGCATGTCAAAATAGTCACATAAAGAAATTTGTGATGACTGATATACCAACATCAGAATTAAAAGCTTTTATTGGTCTGTTGTACCTAGCTGGGCGTTTTAAATCGAATCATGCACATTTGAAAGATTTATGGATTTATGGCTCAGGTATCGAAAGTTTTAGGATGACTATGACTTTGAAGAGGTTTCAATTTATTCAGAATTGCTTATGATTTGATGACAATACCACACGTGGAGAACGAAAAAATCTTGACAATTTGGCTGCTGTTCGTAGTGTTTTTGAAAAATTCGTAGATTGTTGCCAGTCAATTTATTCACCATCCGAGTATATGACTATTGATGAGCAAATTCCATCATTCCGAGGCCGTTGCAGTTTTCTGTAGTACATGCCAAACAATTATGTAAATATGTGCTTTGGTGGACGCA
Organism: Dioctria rufipes; assembly: GCA_963924295.1. Taxonomy (NCBI): domain Eukaryota; kingdom Metazoa; phylum Arthropoda; class Insecta; order Diptera; family Asilidae; genus Dioctria; species Dioctria rufipes. The sequence continues at coordinate 62,503,732 of OZ002742.1, forward strand.
AAATCATTTTCCGTTATCAATCTTGAAATTTATCCGGAAGACAGTAACAGTGTCCGTACGCGCTCAGCAACAAAGCTTTCGGCGTTGTCGATAGAACTGTAGTTCCGATTTCAAAGAGCAATTGCCATGTAACCTTTAATAATTGGTTCACCAGTTATCCATTGTTATTACACTTGATAAAGCAACAGCATTTGACAAACACAGGAACTGTTTGTAAAAATAAGGCTGTAATTCCAAAGAAAATGGTTTTTCGCAGAGATATTCCCAGCATATTATTCGGTTTCCACCACGATATAAATTTAGCATCCCATATGCCAAAAAAAATTAAGGTAGTGTTGATGATCTCAACATTACATCACGAAGATAAGATTTATAGTACAAAATCAGAGAAAAAAAAGCAGTTCTTAAAAAATTAGGTACCCTGGAATATCGTCCAATTTCAATAATTCCTTTCTTTTCAAAAGTGCTCGAAAAATTATTGCACAATCAGCTGTGTCATTATATTGAAAGTGGTGGTCTATTATCACGCTATCAATCTGGCTTTAGGTCAAAATATAGCTGCATCACAGCCTTAATTAAAATAAACGATGACATTCGCGAAACAATTGCGGCAGATAATTTAACTATTCTAAGCCTATTAGATTTCTCTAAAGTATTTGATAGAGTTGATCATTCCGTCTTAATTCATAAACTCATTACACATTTTGATTTTTCTACCCCAGCATGTAGGCTTATTAACAGTTACATCACAGACCGGCAGCAACAAGTTTGTTGTGACGGCAGAGCTTCTGATTTTCTGCCAGAATGTATTGGTGTGCCCCAAGGATCTATTCTAGGACCTTTACTGTTTACCATCTTCATCAACGATGTTACTGGTGTTATTCTGCATTGTAGGTACCACTTGTATGCTGACGATGTTCAGTTATACATTTCTAGGCATAAAAATCAAATTGATGATGCAGTCGAGTGCATGAATTCTGAGTTAAGAAATGTCTATAAGTGGGCTGTTGAAAACAAGCTGGCTCTGAACACTTCTAAGTCCAGTGCCATAGTTATACATAAAACCGTAATTGACATTACCAGCTGCCCTGAACTCAGTATGAATAACGAGGTGATTCCCTATAATAACGTGGTAAAAGATCTTTGTATAAGATTGAATCGAACTTTAACTTGGTCGGATCATGTTAAATTAATTGTGTCAAGGATATACGCAACTCTTCGCAAACTATCTTTATCTGCATCATACATATATGCACTTTCAGACTCGAGTATTTTTAACTAAAGCCCTTGTAGTACCACTACTTGCTTACGGCTGTCAGCTGTTCTGTGCAGTTGACTCAATTTCCCAGAGAAAATTTAATGTAGCTTTCAACTCTACGGTTCATTATTGTTTTGGCTTTCGGCGATATGACCATGTTTCTCCTTATGTGAATTCAATCTTTGGTTGCACACTTCGTACATATCTGAACTTTCTCATGATACTTTTTTTACGTAACTTGATTCAATATCGCAGACCAACTTATTTGTATCAAAAACTCAGTTTTTTACGGTCTCAGAGGACATTGAATCTAACTATGCTAAGCTACAGTAATCGGGTTTCTGAGCGTCAATTCCTTGTCCAAGCCGTCAGACTATGGAACATTCTTCGCATTGAACTCAAGAGTAATAGCAGCAGTCATAGATTTTATATGGATTTGTTGGGCTTCCTGCAAGATAGATAGCTATTTGTTTCCTTTTCGCTTTTGTTTTAAATTTTATTTATTTTTTTTTCCCATTCTAAATTGACCTTTATTTTATTTTTATTTTTTCATTATACTATTATTATTTTGTATCCTATTGTAGCATATGCATATCATTAAGTTTAGCTGTTGAGTTATTTATATTTTCATTAATAAGAAACTTATTTGTGTAGATGCCATTAATAAATTAATTTAATTGAATTGAATTGACTTACCTTCTAAGCTACACCAAATGAGATGTAGATGTTGTGGATCAGCAGTGTGGAATTTATGATGTTTCGCGCAGTACAATACGATAACCAGTGGTAATTTTTTCTGCAGTTTTGAGTATGTCTGGTATAAACAGCATGTTTTTACTAAAAGAACTTCATAAAAGGATCCAAGATCATCTTGGTGACTCCCCAGAAGAACCACAACAAAAAGTAGTCAGACCTATAAGAAGGTGCGAAATATGTGCAACTAAAAAAGATCGCAAAACTAAATATGTTTGTTACCAATGCAGCCGGTATTTATGTATGGAACATTCTATTTTCGTTTGTAAAGATTGCACTACATCTCAAGATGAGTAGTTATGAAAAAATTGAATTTATTTAATTGAAAAGAAACAAATAAAAAAGCTAGAATTGGTCTAAGACCAATTCTTATGATACCCTAGATGAATGCCCGTATTAAATTTCGTTGGTCACCGATTTATTCAAGTTTGATTGTGAAGTAGTTTTTCGCATATATTTCTAGAACGGTTTCTCGCACAGAAAAAATGATCATAACCAATTTTACAGGACTTCGTATTCTGCAGAACTTTTAGTACAATAAAAATGTCTTGGACTGATCGTTTTCAAAGTATACGTAAAAAACCTAAATTTTTATATGGCAACACCAAGAAGGAGTTGCCCGATTTAGTCCATTTTTGACATTTTATTTGCTAATGTAGTATAAACATCATGTACGAAATTTCAGCTCTTTACGTCGACGCGTTCCAAGCAGTGTCCAAATATATAGTGAAAAACGAAAGTTTTGTATGGCAACCCCACGAAGGAGTTGCCCGATTTGTCTCATTTTCGAACTTAATTTTACTTTTTTTTTAAAGTCCGTGTTCAAAATTTCAGCTCTCTAAGTATACGCGCTCTCGAGTCATCGTGCGCACAGACAGACAGACGGACGGACGGACGGACATGCAAAAATCAAAATAACTTTTAATATTATGCGTGGGTGTCCAATTCATTAGGCTCTACGATCATTATTTCGAGGTGTTACAAACAGAATGACAAACTTAGTATACCCCTGTAGATTTCATCTAGGGTATAAAAATAGTTTATGTAGTTTTTTTATATTTTTTACAAAAAGCCGTAAATATGAGTCACATGCAAGAAATATAAATTCTAATTGTGTTTATGGTGTTTATGTCGTTAATTCCTTTAATAAATATACAAAATTTAAAAATATTTTTATTTTTGGCTAAAAATATAAGTAGTGGTTATTTAGTATTCAATAAAATAAAAAAAAATATATCTATTACTACGCAATTCATATTAGGGTTTGTCAAAGCCATCTTGCGCTCCGTATTACGAATTTAAACCTTATGCTCGGAGAGTTAGTTATGATGATTTTACTTTTGTATTAGTTTTCTGCCAACAAAAACTATTTTCAATGATAATAAATTTCATAATGGAACCCTTCATAGATAATTTAATTTGCTTCAAACTTGTATATGTGACAAACACCACTACGATTTTATTGGAGCGTAAGCTAGGAGCTAATTTCGTTTTTGTTTTTCGCAAAGTATTTAGTGGTGCACGGTTTCTTGTAGTATATTTTGTCAGGTGTAATATTATATTTCAATATGAAATTATCTTATTGGAAACTTTTTAAGAAGCTTTTTGAAAATAATTTAATATCACAAATTTTTAGTTCCACAAAATTTTCAATTTCCTGGATTCCTTATGCGTTTTCTCTCACAATCAGGATTACATAGTGGCACAATCTGTGAAAAATATATATAAAAAAAATAAGTATGAATAATTATTTTGTTATATACAAAGGATACAAATTTGGTCAATCATGCACTATTTTTCGAGGAACACTTCGACATAAATTTAGAAATAACACCACTCCTTGGATGTATGCAATTTATTAAATAAATATTTAATTAGTTGTACCAAATTTATGAATATGCAAGGAATCGCTGCTGTCACATACAAGCCCATAAATTCTTTGTATTTTATATGGTAGCATTTGAGACTATGAAGTAATCTATTTCTATTTGTGATAGAGCAAAATTCTATATCAGTTTTCCATAACAATTCCAATTTCATCCTAACTATTATTTATGAAAGGCGTAATTAATCCTAAAGATAACAAGGCCGGGCAAAACGTGCACTTTTTTCTTTAAAAAAAAAAAAAAAAACAAAAAAAAACATTTATTTAATAGATAAAAAAACAATTGAGATAGATGGTAGGGTTTTTTTAGCACTGGAATTTTTTGTCCACCTTGATATTCCGTGATATAAAAAAGGTCCTCGTATTTTTTGCATGGATCGCTCCAATTATTGATGAAAAAATATTTCGAACTTTTGAAGATGAGTGCTATATGTCCTGAGAATGTATCATAAGCAAATATGCAAAAAATTACTTACATATAACCAAAAACTTCCAAATTTAGCAAGCGTATGCCGAAAATTCATGAAATATTTAAAATTATAAGCAGCCGCCGATTCATCCCGGTTTTTAATAAAATATAATTAGCACATTGTACAAAAGTACGGATTTGCTTCCTTCAGGTAGTTTGAAAAGTTTTAGCTAAAGAATATTGAACTGTTCTAAACACATGCAGCTAAATAATGTAGGAATGCATATAACTGTTAATATGTCCAAAGAAAATAAAAAAAAAATTCTACATACATACTACAGGATAGATGTATAAAAGCCTGATTTAAAAGAACATCGAACTTTTTAAATTAGTCTTGGAAAACGGCTGACCAAATCCGCGAAATGAATAAAAACGTTCATAGCGTTGTGACTCAATAATGTATATTATGACCCACATTACTAAAGGGCGCTCTCAAATCAAACAACTCTGGGGCTCTTGACGTCATGCCAGCATGCTCCCTATGCATATAGTATAAATGTCTAGAAGGGGGCGCCAATCGCAGCGCTGAGGCTGCACCCCAATCAGAGCTGGATTTACACTGGTACAAGAGTTCCACATGAATCCATCTAAGAATTCGTGCAGCCCCTCGTACCTGACATAGACAGGGTTAGCGATCACCTCTACGAGACTATGTTGAAAAGCAACTTAATATCGAATATTCCAGATAGGAAACAGTGGGAATCACAGTCCGTGCTTCAACCACTGAGAAACCTTATTATAAATACAGATGGCTCTAAATCGGAAGGGAGCACGGGAGCAGGAATATATTGCAGGGGCCTCATATGGAAATCGCTAAACAATTTAAAATCCATATCACTGTTTTCTAGGAGGAAGTCAAGGCCATCTCCTTCACTCAGATACTGAAAACAAAGAAATGCAATCTGTTCGCGAACGCCTAGCAGCTGTCAAGGCCATATAAAAACATTTTACAACCTGTAAACTTGTACTGGATTGTAAAACCACCCTGAACACTCTAACATGGAACAACAGGGTACTGGTGCTTTGCGTGCAAAGTCACAGCGACATTAGCCGGAATGAGTTTGATCGCCTTGATGCCACTTCGGAGACATCCTCCTCCACAATTGTAATCGCCCCACAACACATTGCCTCTGTTATCTCGGCTTGGGCCGATTGCAACCACAGTCGCCTTTGGTTAGATGATCCTTCAAGTAGAACTACAAAGAAACCATGAGGCAGACCTAACCCATTCGAAGCGAGAAAGCTATTAGGACTATTAGGACCGAGTGTTACATATTGAATTAAAAATGGATTTACTTAAGTTGTATTCAATTGAATAATTAATTAAACATAATATTATTATATAATATAAGAAGCTGACTTAATTAAATAGAATTAATACAGATTTATTACAACCCTGATTAAGCTTATCTTAGAACAATATCTAATACGCAAACATTAATATTATGCCATTATACTAGATCATAGCTTCAAGTACTACAGATCAATCACTTAGAAAATAATCAGCAGTAACAATCGGAATCTCACAATATAAAGTTGAGCTATAATAAACAAATTTATATTATAAGGAGTAGTTTAAATTATAATTCGTTAACCAGTACGTAACACAGAGAACTCTTTTGTCAATCTTCAGTGGGCATTCCTTTCTCACGGGTCACTTACATAGGTTGGGGCTTGTTGCTGATCCTATATGCAGGAGACTGTGACTCAATTTCTTTGTCACTATCCGACTCTGTCAGGAAAGCGTTTCACAAATTTCTTGGCTCACACCTGGACGAACTCCATGAAGCCGCCAGGGAGGACTTGAGGCCAATACTAAAATTCCTGAGAGCGTCGCGTTGGTAACTACGAACAATTGATCATTAGTCTGGAGGGTGAACAATGAGCCTTTATTTGGCCTGCGTTCCAGAGACCTACGATAACATCTAAATTACTGCTGGATTGTAGGTCGTCTGTGGATAAGCTGTGTATCCACAACAGGGTGTCCCTGTCCCTTCTGCGAGTTCTTGATGATATGGGGATAATGAGGAATGAGAGCACTGACCATTTAGCTAGAGCTGGCTCTGATTCTCCGTTTCTTGGAACGGAACCCGCCGTAGGCGTTGCCACCTAGAGTATCGGGCCTCTCATCAAAGCGGATGTTCATAGAAAGCATCAGCAGAGATGGACGAACTTGAGTACTTGCAGGTGTACAAAACTGTTTCTTGATGGGTCCAATTGGAATATCTCCTATTTTCCCATGGGGCTCGGAGGGAAATAATGTAGAACTGTGGTTGGTATCATCACCGATCACAGCTCACTCCACGCTCATCTAACAAGGATGGGAGTTGTTGACAGCCCTGAGTGTCTGTCCTGCCTGAAGGGAGAGCCGGAGACAACCGAACACTTTTTCTGTGCGTGACCGGCCTTCACCTGGACCAGGCTGGATACTCTAGGGTCTGTTTTTCTATCTGTAGATGAGCTGAAAATCTGCCTTACCAAGATCTGTTAAGAGGACAAGATAGGAAGGTTTTTGGTGAATGGCCTTCTTGCAGGATATCATAATGGGCCGCGATGACCTCCGTGGTTGGGATGTGCTCTCTTGTCCCGCGCATAAATGAAATTCCCCAACCATATTACTTATTCGCAATAGAGGACAAAGTTAACACTCACGCACAGCAAGGAACGATTAAGACTGACAACGGGCCTATTTACTGGCCATTGCGCATTTAAATGTCATCTCAAGAAGATCAGTAAACTCAACAACGAAGCCTGTGGCTTCTGAATGGAAGACGGCGAGACAGCTAAACATGTTTTCTGAGACTGTAAAGCTCTTGACCGGATAACGGTAAAACATTGCCAGGGGATATTTCAAAGATAGCCCCAAGGACGTTATATGTTTTGTAAAAGACCTCAAGTTTAAATGAGCGCCTAGGGCATTTAGGGCTAAAAGCACAAAAGATCTCAAATGTATCAGTGATGGTAGACTTTCTGTCTGCATCCGCCATTTTAGCAATAATAAAAATACCCCTCCCATACTATTTGTAGGAATCGCACCATCCGATTAGCTTTTATTCCGCAGGTCAGAACGGTGCCGGAAGAATATTTTTCGTCACGAACAAGTGAATTATGGAAGAGAAGCATTGTAGAAATTGAAGAGAATAAATGGTATATTAAAAAAAATTTTTTTTTCTTTATTTCTAAAAATAACAAGGAAAAGAAAAACTGTATTATTTACAAGATAACCCAATTTTTGGTAAATTTTAAGTTTTTCTTTAATTGGCACTCGCGACCAATTTACTAAAAATATAATGGTATTCCTAAGGTTAAGTCTTCGGTATATTAAAATCAAAGATACCAACATAACAGACTTGCCATATATATTTCAATATTTTTCAAAAATGTGCATAGAGTGTTTTGACATTATAGTACCTTCGAAATGTGCAGTATGATATCATTACCGTTTGAGCAATCGCATGTAATTCTAATAATTTTAACGGTTTTTATACCAAAATTTCACATCTCTTTGAATATTATCATTTAATCGCAATGATTTAATATTGAATAACAGTTAGTAGTCCAACACGTGTAAGACGCAATCTAGAAAAAAAAAGGAAATTCGGAAAGCAGTCCAGCCTGTAACTAGAAATGATCAAAAATTTGTAGACGTGGACATTAGTTATTATCCTGGGTAGCATAGGGAAAAATTCTTGAAGCCATCGAGTTTTGGATGAGGATCTTTCGACTTCCCCAGATCGAGAACAATGCCGAAAGGAAAGTGTTCGCAAAATATATGGTAGAGCTACCGCTTTCACCAAATATTTCTCTATGCATTAGAGTCGATTCCTTTTCCTTTGTAAAATTATTACAAGCGTAGGCCAAGATATCTTTCGGAAAAGCCCCTGCGAATTGCAATTAATACAAAATTAGTAGGAATAGCAGTATTAGCATGGCAGGATTAGAGAATAATAATTTGTCAAGAGCGCGAAGGAGTCGGGTGTGAAATGAATGTAGTGATTGTTTTATTGAAGTGGCTGACCCTAAGTCTCATTCCGGATCTCAGTAAACTGGCGCGCTGGAGGGTTCACCAAAAAGTGGTATAATATTGTTTAAATATAAAAAATTCCTCACACTATGCTTAATAATAAACAGTACAGTTGTAGTAAGCAACCATTCTGGGAATAATTTCTTACTTGTTACGAAAACAGAACATAGGTGCAATATTTGTATGTAATTGCATGAAGTGCTTCCAATTCGTATGCCACCTATCTGGAATAGAATTAGCATAGGGGAACCCGGGGCAGAACGGGGTACCGGAGCAGAATGGGAAAGGGGTGGGGTGATCGCTATTGACGACAGAGACACCCCATATTCATACACAGCTTTCGATTCGCTGTGCTGTGCCATATAGAGTGGTCGCTATCAGTGAGAAAAAGTGCTTAATTTGGAAGGCCGGAAAATAGCTTTCAAACTCCAATTTTCGCTCTGCTACACCATGGTAGTTTTACTTTACACTATTCGTTGTTGGGAAATTTACATTACATGCTTGATTCGACATACTTTGCACTGATTAAAAGTCTAGTGATAACTCAAGGCTAACAAATATAACAGTCATAATACTCATCTTTCAAAGAACGTTACGTCGGGGCACAGTGTGTGGGGCACAATGGGATATACCCCATTCCGTCCGTGATAATATTTGTACATCTCAAATTAATTGGCAGTTTTTCTTCATCATGACCTCTCATCTGTGAACTGTGCCAATAATTGGTACCCCATTGTGCTCCGGGTGCATTTCCTATTGTACCCCGGTGGTGGGGCAGAATGAGACATTTTCTTCTTTTTTTTTAGACACTGATTTTGGAAAATAATTTTTAATTTACATAAGTTTAGCTTCAGTTTCTTTATAGAGAAAGATGTAAATAACAATAAGAAAGATAACAATAACAAGTGACAAATTGACAAATTGTCAAAATCTCCCAAATTGTAATCATCCCGTTCCGTTCCGGGTTCCCCTATATGTGATTTCGCCAGATGATAACAATTTCCTAAAGCGCCTGTTGACTATTCTTTATAGGATGCCTCGAATTGAGTACTGGTTTTATATTATTTTCTAAACATTCACTTTAAATCCTGGATTCTATTTATTCCCAAAACTCCAACGATATACATATGAAGATTTTTGCGTTTTACTTTTATTTAAACAAAATTCGTACTGTCGAATTTATTTACCTTTTAAGGGTTGAAGTGACTACCACGAATTCACTAGATTTTCGCTATACTCTCAACTAACATAGCCTTCGCGTTTTCATTCAACTTTTTGTTTTTAATTTAACCATAAGTTTTTATCTAATCTGCTTCAACACTCTCATGTGTGTGTGCGAATACATTTTTGATTTACTTTCGCTGTGAAAATATTTTTTATTTGTTCAAGTGTCCAACGCTGCTTGCTCAGCAATTGGATGGTCAGTTGAATACAAGAAGAACTTTTACCTATCCATGTGTGTATACCTTGGCTTTTGTAATTATAAGAATGTTCTGCATTGCACTGTAAACAGAGAATTTAATTTAACGAAGTTAGTTGAGAGTTTCTGGTTTTTATTGAATTTAAAAGGGAGAACATTTTTTTCGTCCTTCCGGATTACACAGACGGCACATTTATGACTTTTGTGGTAAGCAATAAAATTATTTCTACTCAAATTGCTGTTACACAATAATTAAAAGTATAAAGGTAAGGATTCGAATAAGTGAAACAAAATTAAAAAAGTGTGAAATGATAGAGGTGAATATGGGGAGGAAGGAAGAAGGTGAATCCGTTGCTTTCTGATGTTATGAGGAAGTCAAACAAGCTAAGAACTTTCAGAAATTTTCAATTACTGATGTAAAAAAGGTTGGGTGAGCATACAAATTTTCCCTGTATGGTCTAATTTCGGAAGGGACTAACTTAGTAGGACAACCGTTCCGCATTAATTGTATGAAATTTTTTATTTTTTTCATTACTTTTTAGTGTAAGTGCGTAAGACGCAAGTAAACCGTAATATGTATCAGCACAAGTCATTTGGTCATTTCTTTTCATCGGAAAATGGTAAGATTTAGCGAATAGACAAATTAAGATGTGTTAACAATGCTTGAAGGAAGAGATTTGTAGCAAAAATTTCACGTGGTAGGTCATTAACGGTCGAGGAGAAAACTAAAAATCAAATTCTACAAGTAGGCAAATATATTACGAGATATTTGATGACATCGAGAAATTTTATGACTATCGCGAAATTTGTGAAATATCCTAATTTCTATGAAAAAAAAGGACAGAACTGATCGAAAATCTATGGTTACGAACAGGTGAAAGGACGTATTCTAATCGCGGTTGTATGAGAAAGTTCTAAAATAAGCGAAATAATAGTTAAGGTTACCGTTTGCCGAATTAAATAAGTCCTGAACAACTCTCAAATACGTTGAATTTATAAAACGATTAGCGAAACCTGAGCTAAGTCCTGCTAAAAAATACTTACATAGGCTGCATAAATGAATGGAATCAAGTTATATTTTCAAAAAATACGGTTAATTTGGTTGACTGACTTTTGATACGATAAAATAATATTATTAAGTCTAGCAGGAAGCATATCTTATGTATCAAGAAATCCAGAATTCTTTTCTTCAAAACCTTCCTCTCCTCTTAATGAAACGCATCAGGTATTGGTAAGGTAAGTTTTTCAGCTCATCCACATATAGAAGGGCATACCCAAGCATACCCTACTGTGCCCATCAAGAAAAGTTTTGCGACTTGCAACAAATCTGGTTCGCCTATTCCTGCTGATGATTTATATGAACATCCGCTTTGATGAAAGACCCGATAACCGAGGTGGCAACGCCTACGGCGGGCTCCGGTTTGAGGAACGGAGAAACAGACCAAGAGATGGCTTGAAGGTCAGCTGTTTCATTCTGCATGATCCCTATGTGACCAAGAGCCCACTGAAGGGACACCTTGTTGTCAATACACAGCTTATCCACTGACGAAATGCAGGCCCCCAGTAACTGCGATGTTATCCGAGGACCGCTCAGAGTAATCGAGACTATCCGAGAGGATAGCAACAGCACACGCCAAAGTGCAATGGAAAGAGCCAGTCCTGCCGTACTTCCAACATCCCTAGAGCGCAATCTACACACAGTTCTTTTGAACCTACCTGAATGTCAAGATCCAGTGGTAGCAGATTCAGTAAGGTATCAAAGGCAGCACTGTTCGGCAGGCACGGCAGCATCCAGTTGGCAGTATCCACAAGCGTCCTCGGCCAGAACTAACAGGAGGTATACGTGAACATTTGTCTTATGATCGAGATGTATATCCAATGCACAAATATCGGTCTTATGTCCAATTTGCAGCAAAAGTTTATCCTGCATTGAGCGAAGACAGGTGCGTTAACTTTTTCCTATAGTGTGTCTTAAGAGGTTTGCAGGTACAAAGTACCCAAGCTCACGTGTCCTGAAAAAGTGCACCAATATGGTCTTTGAACGGTTCACTGTCATATGATTATTGTTGCACCAGTCTTCAAGAGTATTGAGGCTTCATTGCGCGAAGGTACAGGCAGCAGCCATACTTTGACTGGAGCTGAGCTAAAGGATATCATCCGCATACCCCTCACATGAGAATTCCACGTTTTTCAGATCCGTGATGAGTCAGTGAACCAACATACACCAGAGTTCCGGGGATATCACGCCACCCTGTATGCAGCCTCTCTCCACCAGCACATTGAGATTGGTTTGGCCGCCCAAATCCGTGGATAAGAATCATCGTCATCTTAACATTTGGTCGATCCATCACACGACAGTGCAGTCAACAATATTCCGACGAGCTACATCACACAGCGACTTGCGGGTGGCTGTGTCAATAGCCACCTCGATATCCAGAAAGTCTCCCAAGGTAAACCCTCTATGATGCATTTCCATTAAATAGGGAGTTATCTCATAAGACCTGCTCCACCGGTAAGTGTACTGTGAGCTGTTTAAGGGAGACGATGTTGGGGCTATTACCTCAGTACATTTATCCACGACCTTACCAATAGATACGCATTCAACTACTCTCATTGGCATTCAATGTCAACTCATTTTGAATAGACTACTCAGAGATACTTTGTAAATCCTCATTATGTACTTAACAAACAATCAAAAATTTTGTAATTGAATAATTAAATTCGTGATTTCTGATATTAATTTAATGTAAGAGTGAACATTCAATTATAGCAACTAATTTTTGTTTAAATAATTTTAAAAAATAAATTATGGTTTATGAATTTATCTTTGTTTCTGCGTTTATAATTATTTCGTATGGTGCAAGTTCACAGAAAAATATTAAACAAAGTTGGGCTACGAAGTTGTCACAATGGGAGGAAGAAGACAAAATATCTTTGAAATGTTTTGGCCGATTCTGTGAATAAAATTTAATGGAAATAAACATAATTGACTTTCATTCTAAAAAAGAAAAAAAAATCAATTGACCTTCACTTCAATTCCGGAAGGAAAAAATATCACCGGAACATGGAACTTTAAAATGTAAAAAAGTCAAAAATTTCCAAAAATTTCAAAATTCTATCAAAATTGCATCGTAAAAGTTATTATTTTCAAAAAAAAAATTTCACTTCTCTTAGTAAACACACTGATAACAGTTGCTGTTTCAAACGTGAACATTTGCATTCTACTTGAGGATGAAATTCCTCCAATTGAACTATAAAGGATTATTTTGAAAAATAGTGGATGACAAAATTAACTTTCAAATAATATTTATTTTTCCCGCGGACGGGAATCGTACCTACAGTTGTTAAAATCGGTCAAAGATTAAGAATAGAAGAACTCTTATTTTTAAGCGATTCTAAATCAAATCAAAAATACAATATCAAAAATCAACCACCTCGTACGGGGCGAATCGGTTGTTCTTAAAAATTCGTCTATTATTCATTTTCAAATAATAACAAAAGTTTCTGAATTATTTTCTCGCGTTACTGTTAATAATGTCAATTGACTTAATTTGCTGTGCTCACTTAAATGATGATTTACCATTTTTAATATGATATCAAAGTTTGAATTTTGTATTTTTCGAAAAAGGCAAACTCATTACTAGTACTACCAATTATAGCGAAATATACGAAAATTACTATTCTGACTGAACTGTGAAAAAAAAATTAAGAATAGGAAAGACCACGTCGTAAAGTCGTTACTAAATTAAACAACTAATATAAATTTTATTATTTGTATTTTATAATTTTTTCATTCTGTTTTGGAAATAATGTCAAATATAATTGGATGTAATGGCAGTTTACATTATTTCCTACTTGAATTAGAGATAAAGTTAATTGAATGAAAAAAAAGACTTTTAACAAAAAGGAAATTTATTTTGCAAAATACGGCGTTTCGTATCCACTGGAACCATATACTCATCAGTACGGCTTGGTTCCTGCCTGCTGTATACGCCAAAATAAACAGCCAAACTGTCTTCATATATGCACTTCAAATAATTTTTAACCCGTAAGTACTGTTATTCGTCTCACAGACGAACGTGAATTTTTCTCCCGCTCTCATATTGTTTCCACTGCCCCCACAAATTTAAGATTTTCAGTACCTTCTAGTTCTCCTACGTTCAGTCGGCATTTCTTCGCACATGAGTGTAGTCCTCGCAGTTTTTGAATAATAAAGGTAAATTCGTCTGTAAGACGCACGACAGTACTTACGTAACTTTATTTTAAAATTTGTATTAGGTTTCAATTGGGTTTAGATTTAAAAAATGGAAGCTAATCAGTCTAGAACTTCTTCTTCAACTAAGATAAATACTGGTGATCAAGATTACGCTGATACTATTAACAGTTGGATGGACGAAATGGATGCTGATACTGATTTTTCGGTTGATGATGATCAGGAATTTATAATGAATGAGCATGAGTCGAATTCTAAGCTGTCTGAATTGAAAGAGACGCAATGTTGTGAAGAGCAGTCTAGTTCATCGGATGAAAATACAGAAGAAAATACAGCGCCCTCATATTATAGAGATAACAATGGAATGAAATGGTCAGCTTCCGAGCCTTCTAGAAACGTGCGCACTCCTTTTCGGAACATAATATTTCGTGCTCCTGTTGCAAGTATGGGGCTCAACTTAACTCCATCTGTAGTATTTTTTCGACTTCTTGATGAAAATATCTTGAACATTATACTGAAGTGGATAAAATTTCAGAAATTCGGATGCGATATAAAAATAGTAATAAAGGAAAGCTTAAAGATATTGACTCTATCGAATTAAAAGCTTTTTTTGGTCTACTTCTTTACACCGGACATTTAAAATATGGACTGACTACGTCCATAGAAATACACTGCAGAAAGTGGGCTCATTTCTATATAGCGTCTAAGCACCAACTACTAATTCGCACGTCACATAGGAATGTGACCTAACTCAAAATTTGTCGTTTTTGAGTTAATTACACCATGAAATTGGCATATTTCTATCTGATTGTTTTTGCCGCTAGATAGCGATAGTGTCACTTTTCTGTTACTTAAGAACAGAGATATTCTTCATAGAACAGTGTGTCAGTATCACTTTTTGAGTTGTCACGATCTTCATAACAAACGTAAATATGTTTTCGACATTTTAACAGTATTATTTGAAATTGTGTCACTTTTCCACTAAACAGCATTTATTTCTTACAAATTTTATTATGAGTTATGACATTTTTCCATAAAGTTCAAAGTACAGAATTTAATTCTTAAAAATCGTATTTTGAGTTGTGCCACTTAAAAAAAACTTGTAAAAATATTTATTTCGCAACAAAGAAAAGCGACACAACTTAAGAGGATGCGGGATTAACAGCTAACCTCGCCAACTGCGGTAACAAAAACTTAAAATTTCTTTTATAAAAATCTTCAGAAATAAATTTACTAACAAATTTAAGAATTCAGACTATTTTTAGCAAACAATTACTACGTTAAGCTAGAATTAATTCTATGTACAGCTTTTCGTTTTTTCGCTCTCCTGAAAAGTTGCATTTTTTGAGTTGGGTCACTTTTCTATATAACGTGCGAACTGAGAGAGGGCTGTAAACAATAAATAAATAAGTGAGTTTGTCGAAATAAAGGTTTTTAAATTAATTATTTGGGTTAATAGAAATTCGCGAGGTTTCACTTTTCAACTTTCCGCCAATGGATTTTTCAATGTTGGCACCGACGTACTATATGAACTATTTTGACACAAAAAATTGTACCCGTATGAAATAGCATATCTAGCAGTCCATATTATATATATATTATGTATATACATATATGCCAGTGTGTAAAAACTGAGAAAAGTTTGGCTTGCACCCTATTCTATTAAAAAAATTTGTTTTTGTAAAAAAAAGTATACTAAAAAATGAGACATCATCCACACCGCTTAATGCGGATTTTATAGTTCCAACTACTAATTTCAATGCTAGATCCGCGCCTGATCTGTTCAATGTTAATTTATTTAGTTATTTATTTATTTATTTTATTTTCATATGTACCTATTTTTATTTTTATTGACTGTGATAGCTTTTTAGCATTTTATTTAGTTTCTGTGTGCAATATTTAATAATAGCATTGATTTAAATATGTAAGGAAGAATTAATTGTATGTAAGTACACAATATCCCTATAATAATAGCCAAAAGCGCCCATGATGACGAAATACTTTATTGCAGTATTGTATGCCTGAAGATGGCCCAAACAAAGGACCGAAATATAGGCAAAAAACGAAAATAAATAAACGCTCGAAAGGTCGTTAAACCCATCTTTTTATTTACTAAAAAATTCTAAACCTGAAAATGCCATACTAAAAATGACACATTTGAATATTTTCGTTTGTAATTTGACTTAACACTAGCTAAATTAAATTTTTGTATGACAAGGACCCTTGTTTTAATATCGTGTCGATGTGAGTTATCAAATAACATCAATGTAAATATACTCGAGATAGTCATGTATATGCACTTAAGGCTTATAAATAGAAAGATTAAGGAGCAAATTTCTTAGAATATATCCTTGAAGAAAATCATAAAAAATGTAAAGTAAACCACAAAACAGATCGAAAAAGAAAACAATTTGTTGTGAAGCATTACTTTAGTTTTCCATACTCCACTTACTTTGCAATTTATAATTGTTTGATTTTTGTTTTTGTCTATTCTACAATAATTAAACTTAGGTACTTGACCGATTTCTCCTATTCCATTGCCATCATCAGACTGAAATAGCAAAGTGCTGTTAATTTTGTGGTGTCTTTGGAAGAGCATAAATTTAGTTTTGTCTTGAGGTTCGAATAATTTCAAATAATTTATGTTTATCACGTTATCTAGCTTCAATCATTTGTTTTGAATGTGCAAAATCCTCTTATTAATGGTGTGTCACTTGAGTTATTTATCTCCTGTAAGTGTTTATATAGAAGTTGAGATCTTCTCTCGTTCTGTATAGTCTTTATGGAAATTTATTTTCCTGCTGCCATATTATTTTGCTGTATAATCACTTCACTATAATTTATAGACAACTTGTATTTTATCATATTTTCTATTTATTGTTTATTTTCAATTTACGTTAAATTAATTGTACATTTCGTGCAGTTTGATATGGTTAAAAAAAAATTTAAATTATCACAAATCTACCAAAGAAATAGATTGCGAAAATATTATCCAATATCAGGACTCTTCTAAAACTAACTACCTACTGTATCCATGCATAAATTGAAACCTGAAAAAAGTTCCATTCACGATTCTCTCTCGAAAAAAGATCGAAACTCGTTTGTTTTTAATTAAAATTTATATATAGGCAGGTGATTTTTATCAGAAGAGAGCACCAAAAGGATTGTTTCATGTGCACTTTTGTTCTCGTTTTTTTTTGCCCACATTTTGTAGGTTTTGAATTTTTTTTTTTTTTTTTTCAGAATTCGTAACATCCGGAATACCCTGCATTGAAACCCTTCACCTATGTACATATATCCGACCATTTAAATGGACGGAATTATACAATTCTACGGTGGCAGACAATTTTTAACACTTTGGTTAACACCATTTTCCTAGGTGCGGTGGCGTGTTATTTTCGCCTTCCGCCCCGCCGCCACAAAAAGGAAAATTATTGTTCCATAAAAACTAAAATTCCGTCCAGGAAATAGGTAGTGGTCGCTCTACTATTTGTTTTTTTTTTACATCCATAGTTTATTATCCATGGTCCATGAAGTTGCATATACTTTTGGATTCTGTATTTTTTTTAGTTCACATTTCTGTCAGTTGATGATGACCGGTGAAATTTTATACCACAAGTTAGGTACCGTCGACAATCTCTCATTTCATGTTTACTGTTTTAATTAAAAAAATTTAATTGAATACAAAGACATCAAAATTTTTCAACAGAATAGTTTTGCTTGCATGTTTATTAAGCTACCATTAAATTTGTTCCCGTATAAAATCCTTTACAGTTCATCAAAATTAAAAAAAAAAAGAAACATCATATTTAATTTACTTTTATCAACCCTGGTGCTGTGGCAGAAATCAAACCGCAAAATAAAATGAAAATTTTATGAAAAAGTAAGAATTAATTAAGGCATGTTGGTTAACTTGATGGCGTAACTGTGCTCCATATTAATTAGAGTAGATTTTCGGGCATTCAGTTTAAATAAAAACTCTGAAAAAATGAAGCGAATCAAATGAATGTGTGCACAGAATTCATATGCTAATGGAAAATGAAAAACCACATGAAGATTTTGTTAATGAATAATAAAAGTTATAAAGTAAAAGTCTACAAATATTTAAATGAATTTATAAAAATTCCACATTTTTTTTTTAATTAATATCATCAGAATTATACACAACGTACATACATACAGAGCAAAAGTGAATACACTTTTTCCAATATCTTGTGACTACTTAAGACTGAATGTGGTCAATGATAGCCCTTTCATATCCCACTTCTTTTTGGACTAATTAAAAAAACTTGCGGTTGTACTTTATGAATTGTTCAATTGAAATGAGGGAGTGCCTAATTTTAAGAAAAAAGTTTTATACATTATTTAAGAATGGTATAATCTAGAAAAATCGTGGGAGTTTATCTCCTACAGATATGAACCTATTCATTTAAATTTAGACAAACTTTGTTAATTTCCCTTAGGCTTGACTAGAATGATATGACACTACTACGATTTTTAAAAATAAAATTTTTAATATTTTTGAATTTAAAAAAACAAAAACGGTTATTAACAAAAATTCCGTTCAAATTTTTTCAAGTTTTTTTAGAAAGCTCATTTGTTCCGATTCACTATCATCAAATGATAATGGTGGGTTTCTAACTGCGAAACGTTCAGCTTCATCATTATCTAGCTATATGTCTGATAAATGTTCAATACTTTGAAACAGCACTTCTTCAGTCAATTTATTACTTCTAGAACTGCCCGTTTTTTCACAAAATAGAGCAGCCTAAAGCAAAAGGGGAAAAACTTCATACAAATATGTACGTAAAAATACAGGAAAGTGGAAAATCATAAAAACACAAGTAAAATGAGAAAGCAAAAATTAACTGAAATTTTAAGAAAGCACTTTATTTAACAACCGTTGAGTTCCGCTGTCCTCTACAGAGGACAGACATAAAACTTATTTTGGGGTCCACACCTTGCTATTTTTTATAAACGAGACGGAAGCACAATAGTTTCTTTATATTTTATTTATACAAACAAAAAAAAAACACACAACTAAGACATAAAATCACACGATGTTCAAGGGCGGATCCAGACATTTGCTCTAGAAAGAAACTAACAAGTATTACGAGGTGTGATAAACAAAATACGGTGAATGGTTTTATTACCAAAAAAGTAATCATTTTACATCAAATTCGAATTATTCTTTTTCAAAATAGGTACTTTCCTTGGCTAGCGATGCACTTATCCCAACGTTGATTCCTTAATTGGAAGCATTTCTGGAAGGGTTCTTCCGGAACGGCCTTCAGCTGCTCTGTCGTGACCCTCTAAATCTCAAAAAGGTGTCAAACGTTTTTCTTCTAGTACAGTTTTTATTTTTGGTAAGAGCCAAAAGTCGCATGGTGTTAAATTGGGAGAGTTACGGTGGATGTGGACAGACAGGATGTACTTTTTTTTTCAAAGAACTCTCGTATCGAGAGCAAGGCGTGGCACGGAGCGTTGTCGTGATGAAAGAGGAAGCCATTAAACCATTTTTCTGGCTTATCACGGCCCAAGTGAGATATTCAGTTCTACTCTAAGCTCTCGAATAATCAATCGCCTGTTTGAACGAATCCGTTTTGCCAGTTTTTGCACTTTTCGTATATTTTTGAGGTCTAAGGACGTCCCGACCATTGCTCGTCTTCAACCCACTCATTTTTGCTTTTAAATTGCTCAAGTCATTTATAGACAGTCTTCATAATCAGGTCATTATCTCCATATACTGATTTTAACTATTTATGAGGTTTTTCGGCAATTTTTTTCCAACTAAAGCAAAATGTAATATTAACACGTTGTTCGAAATCCATAATGTGCGACAGACACGGTAAACATGACGTTACTCTTCCTACTCTAGAAGCCGACTGACAAGTCACAACTTGTTTAAGTCTGAGTTACAATGTGACGCTGTCGCGAGAAGTGGTCGCGAATCACTGACTTATAACAATGGACTGAGCGATTTGCTATTTCATGTGGCACAAAAAATATTGTGTTTCTGTATATCACCGTTAGAACACACTTTAAAACGTTTACTACATAAAAATATGTAAAACTCAACCAATCAGATGAAATTTTACACCCGTAAATCGAATTAAATTAAAACAAATTATTTTCTTGTGCCCAAGTGATTTTTCAGTCGCTTATAAGCACTCTTATTAGAAATTAAACTAATTCCGACTTAAATTTTCAAAAGTTATTCTTAACTGAATCCTGCGTATGGGCAAGAGAGACGGCGCGTGGTCACCCTGATTATGGTTGTCACCTCACCTCAAGTGACACGACTATGTAAAATTCATAGGAACACCTAAGAAACGAAATAAAAATCGACAACCGCAGCAGCAAAAACAGAGAAAAATGTTCGGTGAGCACTCGACTTTTGTCACTTGCATTTTCCTGTCGACAATTCTCACTTAATTTCTTCAGGTAAAATCTGTCTTCTCTTCTTTGTTTCCTTTCGTTCCTATGAATTTTACATAGTCGTGTCACTTGAAGTGAGGTGACAATTCTTTCTGCGGTGATTGCATCTGTAGCCAACATAAAAACATCAAATAGCATAAGTAAACGTTCAGTAAGCAATATTTTGTGTTGGTAGCTCCAACTCTGCCATAGGGCGAAAGAGAGAACTGTAAAACTTGTGCCAGTCTTTCCTATAGGAAAATGGCAATACGCTCAGTCCATTGTGATAAGTCAGTGTCGCGAATGATGTTACTGAGGCTGACGCGGACGCAGTGCCTGTTGCTTATGCTGTTCGAATAATGACACTCTAACATGGGTTGAATTTGCGTTCCATTATTAAATATAATCAATAAATCGTAAATAAATAAATTAACTAGTTATTAAATACTGTGGCTTTACTTAAAACTCACAATTTTTACTCACAATTTTAATGTTCTGCTAAAATAAATTGCTTCAACTGCAGCTATGAAGGTGTTGCACGGCCCAAGTTGAAATATTTTCAACTTTAAGCAACGCGGCCAGCGTCAGCATCACCCTTAGCGACACACTGTACCTGCGCTTGGGTACTTTAATACATTTTAACTTTTGACAGGTTTAGCGACAGCGTCCGCGACTCGCGACAGCGACACATTGTAACTCAGCCTTTAACCTTAACATTGACTTTCTGAAAGAATCAGGCTATCACACGGATGCTTCAAATTGATATAGCGTCAAAAGTTGCTGCTATAAACATTCATTCACCGAATATTTTTATCGCACCTCGTATATTACTTGGCTACAGGTTACATGAGCTCATTGTTAGTATTATTATATCATACATAGAGTGGTGAAATGACTGAGTGAATTTGAAACAAATAAAAAGGTTTGATACACCTGTACACAATACTAAACAATAATATAATAAATTATTTAAAAAAGCTGTCGTAAATTCTCGATAGGAAATATTTTCGTAGTATTGGACAAAATTACTAAAAACCTTTAAGGGGGTATTCTAGTCTAGAGGCCCGAGTTTTAGGTGATTTTTGAAGTGCCGTAAAAAACTGGCAATCAATATCTTTCTATCCAATTTTTTATGAGTTATTTATTAACATTACAAGAATACAGAAAAAAATTAAAAAAGTTGAAAATTAAAAAAATTAGCAGCTGATGAAGTGGGGGGCCTCAAAAAATTGGCGCGTGATCATGCCCACGATTCCAACCCGCCTAGCAATCCGAAAAAAAAATTAAAAAGGATTATTAGTCTAGAGTAATGTCGCTATGTCCGGAACTAGGGAAAAGTTGAAAAAAATTTTTTTCACAAAATGGCCGCTGCCTGAAAAAAAAAGCAATTTTTGTACCACTTTTTTTTACTTTTTCGAATTTTTTAAAAATAGTAAAAATTGATATTTGGGGATGCGGGTAGTTCCGGACGTAGACAAGTCTATAAAGAAGACTTTCAAAAATATTTCAAGTAAATCGGTCCAGTAGAACTTGAGAAATCGTGGGCATCGTCTTGAAAAAGGCAGTTTCGAGAAAAACGCAAGGGGTAACGCCACTGTAAGTTTTTTGAAAAATCGTTTTTTTTTTTATTGGCTTAAAAAATAGTTTAAACCTTCTAGAATAAGAAAAAAAAGGTCCCGTGCGAGAAAAAATTGTTTTTAATTTGAAAATGGAGGTCGCCACCAAGCGCATTAAACTTGCTCCGAAACATGTCCCGGGAAGATGGCTATGGAGCCGCCATTTTGTTTTTTTTTTCGCTGTCAAAAATTTATCAATAAAGTTCAATGTATGCCCGATAATACTCTTAAAAGGTTTTTTTCAAACACCTTTAATTTCGCGAGAAAAAAAATCGTGAAAAAACCTTTTTTTTAGCCGTTACAGTAGCGTTACCCCTTAAAGTCCAAGTGGTTTAGAAGTTAGAATTCAACTGTTAGCAGCTGGATGCAGTTGAACACTAAATATAAAAGATACAAGCCACCATTTTGAAAAATCCTCTTGTAGGCATATTCTTGAATAGTTAAACTTTGAAAATATGAAAACAAAAAAAATATATTTTTTCGAATTTCTAGACTAGAATACCCCCTTAAGATTTTTGTAGGATTTATAACGCACTTTAACAAACATATTTTAAAAATTTATAAAGCCTTTCGTCAAAAAGGACCGCACGAACGTTTACGATTGTCGAAGCTTGCTCCAAAGTTTTTACGAAATGATCATTTTATGATAATATAAAATGTAAAAATTGCGAATATTTCGTACATATTCTTTAGAGAGAGTTTGTGTAGTATTACATGCACTTTCGTAAACTTATGGAAAATATCGTAAAATTAATAAAAACACTTGCATACCCGAACAATGTAGTACAGCTACTATTTGTATCAATCAGTTTGCCACTAATTTTGTACATTTCAAAGTATAGACCTTGATTGACATCAATTTGTTAGTCGCGCGTAATGACGGAAGCTGGTAAAGTACTTATAGCGCTAACGAATTATGTTCGATGCACAGATCTTGCTAAAAACTTCATAGTTAAGAATACGCGCACTTAACTATGAAAAGTTATTTTTGCAAGGTAAAAGATGAGTGTGGAAAGTGTTATTTTTAATTTAGGTCTAGTAGACGAAGCAGAGGAAGTACAATCAGTGGAAATAGTTACAAATCATTTGTTCGACTTAATGGAGTTAATTCGATTAATAGAATTTGGAGGAATATTACCAATATTTTAAAGACATGTAGGTATCTATAATAAAAAATGTCGTGAGTGCATATAAAAGAATTTTTCATAACATATACAATGTAAAATAGACATCGAAATTTTAAAGTCAATGAACGCACATCATTTAGATTTGTTATTTCCTGCTATTGAGCAAGTTGGGACTCGAATTAAATTCATATTGCGCCATGTGGACAGTAGTACTTAGCGGCCGTTCAAGGAATGATTAGTATCAGTTCTTAAAAACTTATTGATCAAAATTATACTGAATGGCTCACGTGGCGACCATATATTTCTGTGGAATGATTCATTTATCCCTCAAAACCAAAACAGAATAACTTCGACAGCTATAAAGGGTGTTTCCCACAAGGATGTCAACAGAGCAGGAGATGATAGTACTCACCTAGAAGAAAACAAAAAATTGTATGCCATCGAGGGGGGCGGGTATATAAACCGTTTAGGAGTTACAGGGTGATTAAAAAAAAAGCTAGTTTTTCAAAAAATACCCTGTATCTTGAAACTATACTGCGTACGTTCACAATTAAGAGCTTATTGTATCCGGAACTTTATAGCCCTTCTAACGACTGCTCAATGAGCCCCATAACCCTCTCCTATCAAGAATTATGGTTGTCTAAACTAAAAATCAGATTTTCTTACCTTTTTCTTAATTAAACCTCAATTATTTTTGCAAAAAGGTCATTAACATAACTTTTTTTATTAAAACTGTAGAGTCAACCTCTCCTTTTAAGAGTTATTACATAGACAAATTAATAACATACAAAGACTGGACACGTAGAACAAAAATATGCAACGCTTTTCTAGAATTTAAAAATTAACGATGCCTCGACGATGCCTCGACTTGGCACTTGATGACGTGCACAAAGGGTAAGCCACCAATGCCTGAGCGTTGCCATACATACGGTAATTACCGCAGTTTCAAGGTAATTGTAGATGAAATCTAGCCTACGGTTGAAGGAAATTACCTTGTATGACACCTACGGTAATTTTAGAATAAAACATTTAAAGCAAAGTAAATTTCATTCCATTCAAGTAAACAACACATCCAGGCCTAGAGGCTTACTCAAGGCGCTGTCAAAATTTCCAACACGGCTTTTTAAATGATGGAATACAAACAGCTAGCCTCCTCAAGGCCTAGCCGCAAAGCTTTGCTCAATGTTGGAAATTTTTCTCTCTCAGGCCTACTTCTGTCAACAGATGTACTAACAAAATTTCAATGACAGCACCGAGGCCGGTGGTATCATTTTGTTTCCATTTCTCTGAGGCGAGCTGCGAGGAAGCCTGAGAGAGGCCAGGCCTGCGGCTTGTTTGGATGTGTTTCCGCCCTTAAAAAGTTTAGGGAAGAATAAAGCATCTAATGTTTGCTAGAGAATTAGAGGTAGAGAAAAGTAGTCTTTAATACTGCACTCGAGAGGCGATGTGTTAGAATTATTTTTACTGCCTGATTAAGGTTTTTTACAGATATCTTGGAATGATTCAGGAATTTTCTCTAAATTGAAATTATGTTTACAAAAGACCTAGAGCAAATGATTCTGGTTATCTTGTTATCTTATCACGTAGAACATGGACGTATTTTTAAATAATAAAGGATTCTCCTAAGAATTTTGTCGCTAAATTTGATTGAAGTTATTTTGAAAATTTTTAAATTTACCTTTCTGCACACTAAATGCACTTTTACATCAAAAGCAAAAATCGAGAAAATGTAAACCAATCAATTTATTCCACTTTAAAACAAGATTTTTGCTCCAATGATTAATAAAATCATGGGAAATAGAATAAACTAATAAAATAGTATATTTATCTTAAGAAAAACACAACTTTTATTCTATCGACCGAATTCTTCGGCCGAAAAAGTTTTTCGCCCGATAAAACATAAAAGATTTTATTAATCATTTGAGCAAAAATCTTGTTTTAAAGTGGAATAAATTGAGTTTTTCGGCTTACATTTTTCGATTCTTGTTTTTAATGTGAAAGTGCCTTAAGTGAACGCGTTCTCGACCACTGACATATATAATTATTATATATGTCAGTGTTCTCGACTTATCGATCGTATGGATAGACGGGTAGACGGACGGACGGACGGACGGAGATGCAAAAATCAAAATAACTTTTAATATTATGCATGGGTGTCCAATTCATTGTTCTCTACCATCACTATTTCTGGGTGTTACAAACGGAATGACCAACTTAGTATACCCTAGGATTTCATCTAGGTTATAGAAATGTCAATGGTTACAGTCGGAGAGAAACTCTAGTATTATTCCTACGGTAAAAAAGTTTGAAACAAGGTAATTTTTTAGCAAGCCTACGGTAGACTCACAAATAATTTCTGGCAACGCTTCGCTCCATACAAAATCACAGTTGCCTCGATCCGAGGAAGAGAAGGTCACAAGTTTTTCTTAGAAATTTACTGGAAATTTCTTCCTTCGAATTTTTATGCATTGGCCGGGCCGTGAGCTGTGCCTTGCTCGAATATAAAATGACAACGATGCCTCGACCTGATTTAGGGAAGGCCGCAATTTTTTTTAGTAATTTACTGGAAATTTTTTCCTTAGAATTCATACGCACTTTTGGAGACAAGCAATAAGCAATTGTTTTTTTTTCAGAAATTTACACAAAGTGTTTCTGTAGAATTTTTATTAATTTTGGTGGCCGACTAGACTTATTTTCAGATACAGTATGTACATTCTTGTTAGATTTTATATTATATTTGTCTATGGTTATTAGATCTAAACTTATTCTCAAAGCTAAGTCTCTTTAAAAAGACTTGTTTTTATATATACTATATTTTCTGATTTTATATTTTTAGAGAATAAATTTTGACTTTGTTAGAGCTATAGCGGCGGACGATCGGTGCTCTATCTCAGAAAGTATAAGTTACCGGTTAAAATAAATTTGATATTCGTGATATGCGAGTAAATTGGAACAAGTACACAAAATTTGAACAAAATCGGAGAGGTTTCCCTAATCTTGAGCTAAGCCGACGATGTTTCATTTTTTTCGTTCACTTGGGAGACACAGACTCAGAATTAAAATTTCATTTAGTATTTCCGCTGTTTAAACTAAAATTCAACTGACTTTAGTCTCACTTAGTTTCAGTGGAATTGGTTAGTCGATAAAGCAGTGTATTTCCGACAGAATAGTGTTAAGAGTAGCTTAGGTTTCTGAAAATTAAAACGATTTTTCATCTGCCCAAGTTTGTCCTCAGGAGAGGACACCAGGATCCAAAGGGTTAATGTAAAAAAAATATGTTACCTTTTGAATGCCTCATTAGAACAATATTCATCATCCATATAAAAAACAAATTCTAAACACTTATCCAAAAGATATCACAATATAAATTTAAATAAATCCACCTTTTTCTTCAGCATAGATTTTTAAACTGTACCGAATTGCAAATATGCATAAGGCTTAAATATTATTGCCTTGATATGCATGTGCATTGGTTTCACTCATATATCGATTTAGGGATTTTCAAATCCTGTGAAAAATTTGTGGGATTTTGTAGATAAAGTCAATGCTTTCAGATTTAGGTAAATCTAAATGGATCATGCATATCTAAGTTGATTTTATTTTAAGATCTCCTTTTTCTCAGTTTATGGTATGTTAGAAACTGTTACTCAAACATCAGGTACTGTCGTATTACGACCGTACTTAACTCCTGCTTATATGTACGCGCACACACACACACATGTATATGCCACTAAAGTCTACGAAGCCGCATATATTAAATCTGAACAGTTACTAGGTTAAATAAATCATCATTAACCTGTTATTCCATAAAAACAATATAATTTCCATACAAAGTATATGAAGGTATCTGGGTACCTATTCATGAAGTTAACGGTGAAAAAATAAATCTGTATGAACACAAGGGTTAAAACGGTAGCTATATGTTTTATGCTATTCTGTGGAAAAGCTCTAAGCTTAGAATATTATACAAAAATCGATTCTATATCTATTTCGCGAATACCTGGAAAAACGCGACCTCATCTAATCTGCTAATTACTTTGACACATAATTCATAGTACCATAATAGAATTTAAATTAAATCCAAAATGTAATCCCACGCCTATAAAAAGCAAAATTTTAATTTTGACAGTTTCATAATCAATATAAGGTACGTATTTCGTTCACCCGGACAAAATTCTACTTCCGCATTAAAAGCAAGACTCATTATTTGAATTCGGGTACTAGGTAGGCAGGACTCAATAAATATTAATAATCTTTAATTAGAATTAGAATTGTTCACGTTTTCCAAATTAAAGTGAGCATAACTGATTTGCCATAAATTGGCCGGAAAATAGTCGAGTCATAAAGGGCTTATTACTTTTTGCTTTGAGTTTGCCTTTCTGTACCGGAAATCATAGGAAAATCCATGACTACATAAATGCCGAAATCAAATTGCGTCCGAATCTCCCTCAATGTCCATTAAAGTTTGCTTTAACTTTCAATAGAGGCGCATAAAGTAATCAAACTCTCTTTGGTTATTAGACGAATTAACACCGTGAGAGAGAGGGAAACAGGGATATGTTCGGTGGGCGAATTGTGGTGGAGATTTGCTTGTTTAATTGAAGGCTAATTAGCGATATAGGAGTCGTTATGGTGATTATGTGAATGAGTATTGCTAACGTTAACACGTGTGAATATTCTATATCATGACATGTTGTGACTATAGGAGATCATTTGGGTATTCAGTTGGAGATTATTTTAGGTATAGACGGAAATGAAGCATTAGTTGGTATGGCACCAAATGCTTTGTCTTTACTGCATCCTTTGAGTATATTCAATTGGAACAAAGGATAACAAAGGATGTTTTACAAAAGCTTTAATTTCAATTAATGTTTACAGTATTTAAGAAGAAATTTACATTTGCTAATGGATCTTTAATTGGAGTTCATATATTTTTTTCATGTTATTATTATTAATTAAGTAAGTTGAAATTAGCAGAGAATATAATTATTCTCAAACAAGTACGGATAACAAAGAAAAATCATTAAAATTAATACTTATGGAAAAGTTGAATAATAAAAGTTACAAATATTACCTAGAAAATAAGAAAACAAAATTACGTTCAATTTTATGGTAATTTTGTTTGTAGTGCATATAAATGTGTCGAGATAATATGACAAAATGGGATGTAAAATTCATGTACTCATCCATTTCGACATAGTAACTCAATGGTGAGATGATTTAGGCAATTCGATTTTTGTATATGTCTTCAGACTTATAGAGCGGACAGCGTTGACTGCAGGGCGACACGCCCACTTTTGAAGGAATCGTTTTTGAATCACTTTTACATCTGATTAAATAACGATTCATATCAATTCCAAGTATAACTTTTTCGAGTATACGTAGTATGCGAACGGCTTTCTAATATGTATTGCTAATGCCCATGTATGCGATGGTTGTTGATTCCCAAGATCGCTTCTTTTCTGATACTTTTTCGATCCTACGTTTGACATGTACTACGACGTGCGTGCATAAAGTGATTCCTTTATGTTGTTTTTGTGATCCGACTCGTGCGTGTGGCGTTAAACTGACATAGGAAATTTAAGTTTGTAAGTATGTGCCCGTGATTTAACATTTTTCAACAGTTATTTGTTATATTTAATTAAAAATACCAAGTCCAAATACATATAATGTCAAACAAATCGGTAAAAATCGCAGGTGTAAGTAAGCGTCATTTTAGAAGGCTGGTGCGTGATGAAATGAAAAAGTTCCAAACCGGCATATTGAAGCCAGATTTAAGAAATACAGTCGAAAGTATACAAGTAAATGAAACCGAAAAAGACAGTGCAATATTTGTTCACCAAGCGGATGAAGCAATTTTGAAAGAAGACAATGAAATTGAAGATGAAATCGTTAAAAATAATGAAAGCGAAAATCGTGACTTCCAAGAATTTCTAGTTTCTTGGAGCATTGAATATAATATTAGTCATAAAGCGTTGAATGATCTTTTGCCAAAACTACAAGAATGTGGTCTGATCAAGTGCAAAAACGCAAAAACACTGTTGAATACTTTTCGGAAAGTTATATCTGCAGGGCTGTACATCCCGGAGAATATTTTCATTTCGGTTTGGAGAGCGGTTTAAAAAAGCACATAATTTCAAAAGAAAATATTCCGTCTACAATTAAAATAAACATGCGAATTGATGGACTACCCCTATCAAAATCGTCAACTCTTTGCCTGTGGCCTATATTGGGTTTAATAATAAACATTAAAAATCCGACTGTCTTCATAATTGGAGCATATTCGGGTCGAAAGAAACCCGACAATGCAAATGACTATTTAGAGGATTTTGCAGAGGAATTTAAAAAACTTTCCGAGCAAGCTATTGAATTAGAAGAAAAAATTTATAAAATAGAAATACATGCATTTTGCTGCGATGCTCCGGCCCGATCATTCGTTACAGAGTGTAAAGGGCACAATGCCTTGAAAGGGTGCTTAAAGTGTTCTCAAACGGGTGTTTACAAGTATAGGAAAGTCATACCATCTACATCATGTGCCAGGATTTACACAGACGCCAACTATGTTGAAATTAATACGCAAAGCGAAAAAAATAAATTGTACTCTATTGGTATTAATATGATAACAAAAGTCCCAATAGAGCCAATGCATCTTTTAGATCTCGGCGTAACGAAAAAAAATTTGTTGTGCATTTTTACTAGAAGAAATATAAAAGGAAAGTTTATTGCAAAGTCCATGACACAAAATGCTTCGCAAAAGTTAGAAAGCCTAGCTCGTTATATTCCTGTAGAGTTTGCACGAAAACCAAGAACAACAAAAGAGCTGGCCCAATGGAAATCCAGTGAATTTCGCCAATTTACATTATATACAGGAATGGTTATATTAAAAGATGTTTTAGACGACAATTCATATTATCATTTCCTGTTATTATGCTGTGCCTACCGACTACTCATTTGTCCTAATAAAAATATTGGAAGCACTAATTGTGCTGAAAAAATGATTGAATACTTTGTCCAGCACTTTTCAGACATATATGGACAATCAAATTTTACATACAACATACACAGTCTATTACATATATCCGAATGTGTTGGAAACCTGGGATCAGTACATCAGTTTTCCGCATATCTATTTGAAAACTTCATGCAGAATTTAAAAAAGAATATCAGAAAACCCACAAAAATTTTACAACAACTACACAATAGAAATGCAGAAGCGGCTCATTGTCTTGAACTGACGAAGAGGAAACACTTCGGTTTACATAATCTAGTGGCACAGCATGAAAATTTACAAACTTTTAAGGAGTTCAGAGCTGAAAACTTTATTATTAGGTCTAGTGTCGGCAATAACTGCGTTTTAATCAGAACGAATTTGGGTGATATTCCAGTTAAAATAACTGCAATAAAAGTTAAAGATGGTGAGGAAGTCATCGAATATCAAGATTTTGGTGACGTTTCTCCGTATTTTTTGCAACCTTTTTGTTCAACCGAAATCGGTATTATTGAAGTCAAATCTGCATTACCTTTAGTTGCAACAGAAAAAATTTCTGCAATTCTTTACAAATACGTCTGCTTGCCTACAGGTCCAGAATCATTCGTCCTAATATCATTTTTACATCTATATAACTAACATAATGGACCTCAACGGTTCAATATATTTCAACACATTCAGAGGAATTGATGGCGAAATCATTACACCAGCAACAACAACAAGAAGTTTATCAAGAGCTTCAAGAAAGTAAACAAGTTGAAAGTTAACACCAACTAAGAAAATCTGTACATTTTGTTTTTCAAGGTCCTCCAAGTGAAGATATTTTTGGTGAAGCCGTGGAAAACCAGAGTACCCCTACACCGCCACATTATTATATCTCCAATGAAGGTAAGTCAAACATCAAATTGATAAATAAACTTATGTGGATGCTCACTGTTTATAAACTTTCATTGAAGAAGATCCCGCGAATCAAATCGTAATTCTCAATGGTGAGGAAATAGCAGAAATCGGAAGTTGTTCAGTACAGTGCTCGCCGCCAGTAGAAAATTCAGAAGTTGTTTTCTCAGGAGGAAATAATAAAGAAAATAATAAGGAAAATTGTGCCTGCGGTAAAAGAAGTACGAAAATGTTTCTCTTTAGAAAAAAAAATTTAACTAATTACGTAATACATTTCAGTCGAAAATTTGGAGAAGTTAGTTGCGCAACAAAATGTGCTACTAAAAAAATTGTGCAACTACCTTTTGCCATCCAATAATAAGGCAGTGGAGCTTCCTTTCAATTTTCCTATAAAATCTAAGGAGACACTTTGTGAATTGGAAAATTATCTACAAGAAAAAGCAAATTTTGAACAGTTTGTGAGTTATTTTAAAAATATGAAAATTTAATAAGATTAGTATGAAATGTTATAATTTTTTTGCAGAAAAAATGGGTACTCTCAATGAAAGGGAGCAGCAATATAAAAACTTTTTTCTCTCTTCTCATTGCTGCAGAAGTTGCAAGAAACTTTAATTATAAAGAAAAGAGCGGAAAAAAGGCGTTCGGTGAATTTAAATATATGAATTAATGTATCTATGGTAAAACGTTTTTAATTTCTTATTTTGTTTATATTGTAATCGAAAGTATTACCCATTTTGTACAGATTGCTTCAAGGTCAATAACTTTGGTTGGAAGGAATACGAGGAGGCAGTCTGTGCAGCATTAAGAGCTGCAAAAGTACAAATTTACAAACGGAAATTCAATGAGAATAAAAAAGCCGCAGCAACTAATCAGCAAATTAAAATTTCAATTTCTTACATAAAAAACCAAATTTTCTGTTATGTTTTTAAATTTTTTATTTTAGAATGAATTTAATTTTTTTCGAATTCTATATGGAATAAATGTGATATTTTCCTTTAAATTAATATACAATATACCTACATAGTTATTCGTTTCTATTTTTGTTAAGTAGTGTTATGACATTTTGTCGTGTTATTTAGCTCAAGAAAATCAGTGAAAACTCAGGCTTGGTTGTAATATTTCACTGTCATCATTTTATGAATTATCATTATTTTGTAAATTCAAAAAATTATGATAGTGGAATATTACAACCAAGCCTGAGTTTTCACTGATTCTTCAGTGCTGATTTTGTGCTACCCATACCAATCTTTGGAATCGATTTTAAATCGCTTCTTCATCTTTCAATGGATCAGTTTGTTCGAAAGGATAGGATCGCTACCAAATCGATTCTGTTACGCTTCTAGTATCACATCGTCATTATACTTCTCAGCAAATAAAATATCTAGAAAAAGCGGACATGGTCCATATAAAAACATCACTTTTGAATCAGTAAAGGAAGTGATTTTTTGTCCCCGAAGAATCAGTCAAATATCGGTCAAGAATCGCTTTTTGTCTATCTGGGTTGTTGACCTGCAAAGAGAGACTAGCGAGCTAGACGACCTTCATGCGAGAAGGCTCCAGGATAGTGAGTGGAAAGAAAAACTCTATCGAGCCATTACGTTATTAATTATATTCATGTTATCGAGACAGAGTGAGTATACAGTCCTATACGTGAATACGCTTCTCTACAGCGGTTACTACTGCTTTTGTTTAAGTCGATGTCTAATTAAGCTAACCTAGTTGTCCTAAGTGGACTTTGACAAATAACTGTCGAAATGGTATATCGCTATTCGCTTACATATCCTTATCCAAAGTGGCAATTAACTTTCGTTTCAACTTTTATGTGTAAGTATCTCAACTGAGGACTGATAAAGCTAATTTCGGAACTATATATCAACACAAAAATGGGTACATACTTATTTTACTCGACTGACCACTCTAGCAGCTATCAAAACTATTTAACTTCATGTTTTGTTCTCAAGCTCGGTAAATGCTCAATCAATATCGGATGCAATCCTTTAAATTATATAAATATAAATACTCCATCGATATGGCCAATAGCTCCGTGAAGCGGATGCGATTATTTAAATTATATATGAATACTTAAATTGGTACATATTCATCTGAATCGTTTAAGAGGTTCTCTAGGTTACGAATAATCATTTATATGATACTTTGTTCTTCAAATTGTATCTATATAACTACTTGCAAAGGTTGCTAAAAATTAAATTTTACTCATTACTTATTCAAAAAGATTCCAAATGAATATAAAAAGATGTAATATGACATCAAAACAATAACAAGGAAAAAGGCAGCAACTTAGAAACTTTGTGTGTTGAGGATCCACCGCAGGCGCCTCCGGTATGATCCGCTATGCCACTGTGTAAAAGCTTAAATTCATGTGACGTAAGTTTAACTTCATTTTACATTAGTATTATGCTACACCTAGACACATAACCTTTCTATTAATTTGCTCAGTTTTCCTGTCCCCTATCTCCTAACCTCAACAGCTCTCACATTCTAACGAATGGAGAGACCACCAAGTTTTGTTCGGAGGACTATCCTCCTGTATTTGTTGAGTTAAAGATTTTTCTCGCGTCCTTAGTTCTTTGATTTGTCAACAAATTTGACAAGATCTTCAATACCACTTAGGTCAGCTGGCCTAACACACAGTGCGTTAATTTTCTCTAAGGAATGTTTCGCGATTCCACCAGTCTCGAAATATACTTCATACTACCACCGCGGGCTTATTTTGTCAGCGCTATTTTTAGTGATTGCGCCTCCTTTTCATTTCCTGTTCGTTTATCAGTCGTGGAATCTCAATCAGTTTAGAGTTTACCACTGAAATGTCTCCACCTGGGAAACTTTCTAATTGCCTGTTGAAAAAACAGGAGATTTTTTTCTTAATACAAGAGATGCAAGTAAGGTTTTCTCCTTACATAACATATTATTAACTGGTCAATCCAGATTCAACTGATATTTAAGCCTTTGACCTCCTTCAGCGTGGCTAACACGGTCCTTAATTAGTTACGCTCAAATCAAACTAAAGTCGTGTAATCCTTCCTATATTTTGGGAATATTCTACTAATTAGTATTGTATCTTGATAATGGGTTTATATTACATGGAAACTTACGTTAGGGATGGTAATTTTTCCTTCGATGTTGCAGAAAACCTGTGATTATATTCTTTTCACCTCTGTACTTGCACTATTTGTGAGTGACACGTCAGATGTCGACCGTCTTCTTCTTCTCAACCAGCATGCCAGAGCTCGTCGAGTCTTGGGGGGGGGGGGGGTGCGTTCAGCTGTCGTGTTAACCGCAGCCCGGCATACATGTTGCAGTATTTCTCAGTGTAGCATATTGCTATATGCAGTACGCTACGACCATAACAAGCTAAGTACGTAAATGGCTCAAATCAAAATTTTATACAATTTTGTGGCTTTCTTGTGTACTATTGCACTTGAGGAGGGCTGCTGGTTTTAATATACAACTCAGTTCTATAGCTCAAAAATATAAAACTTTATTTACTATCGTTCTACTTCAGTTCTTATATCTAATATCACATTATTTCATTAATTCAGTCTTAACACTACTTAAAAATTCAATAAAACTTAACAAAAGTTCAATAAAAATTTGCTTTACAAATACAAAAAAAAAAAAAAAAATCAATATTTTGCCCGTAGGTCTAACGTTGTGGACTGCTGTATACCCTTTCTGTTTTTACTCCCGAAATGAAGAAGACGCACGAGAAGGATGATCTGTGAGAGAAGATTTAGTCTGCTCTGAGTGCTGTCGAGTTGTTCACATGAAGTGTGTAGTTTGACAACTATAGCAATTTGTTTGCTGCTATGTGATTTGAACAAGGTGCAACCAATCTGTTCTTATTCTAGCGTGCAGTTGTTTGGTGTGCTGCTACGTGACGGTATGGAGGCAGTACTGATGACGTTTGTCGTGTGTGTACCTTTCAGATACAGCAAATTGGAATGCTGCAACGTATAGGACTGCAGTAATGAAACTTGTGACGTCTAGTAGTGTGCGCTTTTACGAGTGCAGTGAATTGAATTGCTGCTATGTGTGGAATTGGAGAAATTCCAATTTTATCAGAATCAACGCAGAGTTAACCTCTGGAAATAGATCTGGACTAACCTTTGTATAAAGTTGCCCAGATTTAGGATTAACTGCTATGTAAATTTGCTGGAGTTAAGCTCACTTTGTGCAATCCTTAGGATTAAGTCCTAGCCGAAATACTTTAAATCAGCCTTAATTAGTATATTATTAAGATCATCTCTGTTATGGCCGGAATTCCGTGCTCAGGGCGGAGAATGTGGTCCATTTCCAGCCATATAAATTTTTGTATACTTTTTTTGTACTGCATGCTACATCTAGTTCTTGTGGCATTTATGATTGTATTCAGGTGACAGCTTTCCTGGACAACTTGTTTTGATAGGTTTAACTGTATTTTCTATTTCATGATAACATCGAGCTCAAACAAATAAAACTAGCTAAGACTTTTCCTCTACCCGTCTTAACACTAAAAACAAAAAAAAAAAAACTATCTAGATAAGATTTAATTTCATGTTTATAAATTGATTTAATTCAAACCAAAAGACGTGATAAGCTTTAAAATCGTCTGCAAAGTGTACGTGCAAGGATTAAAACTTGCTAGACAAAAGCAGCAGACGTAAAATCCTTGCATTATATTCGGATTATATGTTCATAAAGCTTACATTCACCCGTATTATATCCTGAAATGAATGAGTTTTCTCCATTCTACCGTGATAAAATGGGAAATGCATGAAATCCGCCTTAAATATGTTAACAAGAGGTAAAGTACCTGAGCGGCATTTTACCCGTAGCGAGATGTGCATATGCACACAACCGTAAGATTCAAAATCATTTCAGCAAAAGAAGATTTAAAACCTTGAGCTTTCCACCCTTGCTGCATAAATCTATTCAGTTACTGAAAATCAGTGCTGAGAAGGTAGTGGATTTTAAAATGTTAATTTGAGGAAAACCTTACATTCGTACATACTTATATATTGTATATACTTAAGGGAGGGAGTCAATAAGACATCCATTGCAGTTTCTCAGATTATACACTTTTATGGTTTTCAAAGTGCATTAATTAATTATAATAATCCTGGAAGAATAAATCAGTACTCTTCTTTTTATAACTTAATTTAATGGCTTACATGCTCCGAATATCCAAGTTAATTTCTATGTAGTTGCATCGCGTGAATTTATATTAACCCATTCCCTCGGAACGGAAACCGATTTATAAGCTAAATCTGAAATCAATTTCAGAAAAATATGTATATTATTTGCGTTAATGAATGAGGTATTTCAACAATGCCAGATATGATCTCCGACATATTCCGATGCATATGATTATTCTCCTTAAAATAATATGCCCCCAATGATGCCAGCGTGGTCTTTGGTGGATGTAATAATAGATTTTGTTATTAATCCTTAACCAGTTTAATGCCCAAATAAAAAATTTATTGTAATAATTATTTTCCAAACTTGACTTAGTCCGCAAAATATTTGGGAGTAATCGTAGTTAGCAAGCTTACCTGGAATCCCTACCTTAAAATGATACCTAATAAAGCTATGTGAGCTTTCGGTTCATACCAAATTATTTACCTGAAAAATTTCGTTCGGAAATCTAAAATGACTTTAAGGTACTCCCATGGCATAATCAGACCAATATTTTCTTACGGGGCAATGGTCTGGTGGTCCAAAATGGTGCACGCAGCCACCAAGATAGCCTTTGATAAGGTGCAAAGGCGCCCCGGGGCCTTCACATCGTGCTCTCATAGAGGGCTTGAAGCCATCTACCTCTTTATCCAGAGAAAAGGAGCAGCCAGTATGCTTCGAAAGAAAAGTTCGGATGAGGTATGGGTACTTTCTATATCCTCGAGCAAGTCAACAATAAACACCTAAATGCTCCAACATATGTTGTGGCCAAAGGATTTTCCTTCGAAAGAGGCTACCGGGTCC
This sequence comes from Dioctria rufipes, assembly GCA_963924295.1. Taxonomy (NCBI): domain Eukaryota; kingdom Metazoa; phylum Arthropoda; class Insecta; order Diptera; family Asilidae; genus Dioctria; species Dioctria rufipes. The sequence continues at coordinate 62,540,778 of OZ002742.1, forward strand.
CCATTAACGAAAGATGGTAGATATTAGACAGAGGGCTCTTGTTGCCACAACGGGTCCATGTCTCGTTTTCTAACGGATCTAGGAAGGATGACAAAATAGTCGTAAGGTGGTCGGTTCAGAAGTGGAACTTTCCACTCCACTTTGCCTAATCACTGTAGGGAAGGGAACAACAGATCAAGTCTGGTCGCGCTGTGCACATGGTCTAACGACACTTGCTCTTTTTTTATTGCTGCCAACATTATCGAACTTTAAATATTCCAATCATTCATTTTACAGCTAACACTCATCTTTTAGAGAAGTCTTCTATACGATCACATGGAGCAAATATAACGTGGAGGTTACAAGTTGCCGCCATATACAATTTATATAATATCAAGTTAGCTCTTGCTTCACATAAGTTATCAGTTAACCCCAGCAAAACAACAATTAGACCCTTTAAAAGAAGAAGGATAATGAGGAATAAAACTAGCCCTACTCTCTTTGGTAAGGAGGTCCCAATGTCCAAAGATGCTAAATACCTTGGAATAACTCTCGATGACAAGCTCGATTCGAACAAACATATTTAAAAGGCAGTCCACAAAAGTACACTAATGCTATGGAATTGTAAAAACCTGGCTGGCTCAATACGGAGATTCAAGCCAAACATAATGATTTGGCTACACAAAGGAGTAGTCAGACCTATCATTACCTATGCTGCAGCAGCTCGGTGAAATAAGTGTACATAAAAGGTATCCATCGGAAAGCTAAACAAGGTCCAAACGATGGCATGTTTAAGTGTAACTGGTACCATGCCCAATGTATCTACCAGTGCTCTAGAAGCACAATTGAACATACCAGCATAGAACAACATATTTGAAAATAAGGATGACCTAATGATGTACAGAGCCCGGCCAGATGGGTATAATAAATGGGACTTCAAATGTCTACACACAAATCCAATACTGGACATGATATCAGACAGGATGGTCGCTAAACACAACCTATGTCGGCTTCTCAAAATAAGGATATCAAATAGGGAGGATATAGACACAAATCTAGAATAGGAAGCCCTAATGTGATGCACCCATGGTTTTAAAACCCAGAAAGAAGTAGGAGCCGGAATACACGGTGTAAAGTCAAAAGTTTTTGTCTATCAAGCCCTAGGAAACTACGCCTTGATAATCCAGGAAGAAGTTTATGCCATCATTAGATAGGCATGCAAAAACCTCAGCCAGTCCAACACTAACCGAAAATATATATCTATATAGATAGCCAAGCGACATGGAGAGCCATCTCATCACCTAAGGTCAAAACAAAGTTAATGCGGGAAAGCATGCAAGAATTAACAAACAAAGAACCAGCTAATACTATTTCAACGGGAGTCAGAATACTCAGAAATTGATAAAAATGATAAGGCAGATGTACTGGGAAAAAAGCAGTATACATATCCCTCATATGACCGGAACCATTTCGAGGTATCTCTTAGAATACTGTAAACTCACCATTCAAAACTGAATAGACCCGGGATAGACTTCACTGATAGGCTCGAGTGAAACCAAAAGATTCATAAAACAAAATTCACCAAAGAAAAGCCTGGAACTTTTAAGGCTATATGGGAATCCACTCAGAATCATTACAGGAGTCCTAACCGGACACTGCAAACTAATCAATCACATGCATCGGATAAGTATATCACCCACAGATGTATGTAGGCTATATATGGAAGAGGATGAAACATCGGAGAACATCTTATACAAATAGTAGGCCATCGAAAAATTGTAGATTCCAGATTAATAGCTCCCGAAGCCTACCTACTTTGAAGAAACTTCACCCAAAGGAGTAAAAAAGCTGTGCAAGTTTGATTTTTGAAGTGGTTTTTCGCATATATTTCTAGAACGGTTCGTCCGACAGTAAAAAGATTATAACCAATTTCATAGGATTTTATATGCTGAAGAACTTTTAAGTACAACGAAAACTTCTATAACTGATCATTTTCACAGTATACATAAAAAATCTAAATTTTTATATGGAAACACGAAGAATGGGTTGCCCGATTTAGTACATTTTTAAATATTATTTACTGTTGCTATGAAAAGGTCATGCATCAAATTCCAGCTCTCTACGTAGACGTTTTCTGAGGCAGTGTCTAATTATAGAATGAAAAACGTTTTTTTTTTATGGCAATCCTACGAAGGAGTTGCCCGATTGTTCCCATTTTCGAATTTAAATTTTCCGTTTTTTTAAAAAGCCCATGTGCAGAATTTCAATTCTCAAAGTGAATTCGTTCTCGAGTTATCGTGAGGACGGACAGACGGATGGACAGACGGACAGACAGACAGACGGACTGACAGACAGACAGCGGACAGACAGATGGACAGACAAAAATCAAAATAACTTTCAATGTTATGTGGAAACCCAATTTGCTCTACCACCATTACTTCTGTACGTTACAAAATACTGCCCTTCCTAGGAAGTGTGGGATTGTTGAATGAACTATAAAGAATGCACAATAATCCAATGAATGATGGCAGTCCAAAGACCACTCACCGCGCCTAATCCCTTAATTTTAGTCTTAGTCTTAGTTACTGCTCTCTTAGATTTACTTAGCTAAATGAAAATTGTCATTAAACGGGGGAAATTTTAAGATTTTTTGCATAAACACAAGCAAAGTAATATTCACGGATGAGTTTTGAATTCTATTTATTTGAATGGGACTGAATCCAAAGCGAAGCCAATTGAATCCAATGTACATGGTTTGCTACTTTTATTGTACGGTTAGGCTATTTCCTGCAAAGGTCCTTGAAATGTAATTTTCTTATGTTTGTACGTTTTTTATGCTTTCCAGCTTTGATAAAGCGCCATCTTTTGGTGGTTCAATGGTAATTTTTGACCTGGCAGTGAATGGCTTCCCGGTGTGGTGTGGTTTTCAATTAATAGTGGTTGTTGAGGCAGACATATTGGTCCGGAACGATGAAAAATTCAAATATTGTGAACAGAGTGTCCTATGTCCTACGAGAAAGTAAAGATTATTTGTTTTTTCCCGGACAGTAATCGAACCCACACTTATTAGAATCGGTCAAAGATGGAGAATAGAAGAATTTTTAAGGACTTTTATTTTTAACAATTTTAAATCAAATCATTAATACAAGAGGAAAAAGAAACAACTGTGGGTTCAATTCCCGTCCGGGAGAAATATAAATAAAAATTGAATTTATAATTTATTTGTGCGCTTTCATTGTTACTGGTTAATGCCATCTGAAAGCACAACGTGGCTTATAAGGCTAGTTACAAATTTTCAGAAATACAAGAAGGAAAATCATCTATCCCGTTAGCTCAGTGGTAAGGGCAGTCGCCCGGAAAGCAGATGGTCCGGGTTTCAAACGCCGGACGAGTCAGTTGTTTTTCCTTTTGTATTTACCATTTGATTTAGAATCGTTAAAAATAAAGTTTCTTAAAAATTGTTCTATTCTCCAAAGTAAAAGGATTCATCAGCAAACAAGAAATTAAAAAACAAGGATAAAACAAAAATATATTTTCTTATAAATCGTTCCTCGGGCTCATATCTGAAATGCTGTACATATGTATATGTTAGGTTATGCAAAGTGTTTTCGCCGCATTGACAGTGGTAAACCCAAAATATCTATTTTGTTTCAATGCTTTGTTATTTTTGCGTTTGTACGGTTTGCCATAAATTCCCAGCAAAAGACCAAAGAGCAGCAGTCGTGGATAATGGACTAACCTTTCGCGATATATTTCGCATTCGAATTTTTTCAAAATTTCTTGTAAATACTTAATTGTAAATTTCCAGACCTTTTCATGCACAAAAATGTGCTTAATCCAAAAAGTATATGCTTTGATTTTCTAAGGATGGATGCTCGGGTTATCGGTCTTTCTTTTGGACAACGAACTACAGATTGGTGTCTAAAAGTTTTTTTATTTCAAAATATGCCACAACGTTTCGTGGGTGAACACTCCGCGTCTTCAGGTGGTCTTATCTACAAAGTAACGATAGTAAGCTTTTGCCAAAATTTACAATGTTTTTACTACTTACGGAACATGAATATTATTAAAAAATTTAACATGAAGTAATACAATAATAAATTAGACATTTTCTAAGGAACACTGTAATTAAATGAATTATTTTACATATGCACAAAAACTGGGAAGAAAAAATTCACTACTTTTAAAACAAAAACACATTTGAGACCAACATTACATCTCACGTCTGGGAAGATGAAAACAGCATCCACATTGCGCAATTTGTCGATATTTTATGAACCGAAGAGGGAATGTTCTTGGATAGTAACATGTACATACATATATACCCGTATATGTTTGTACAATTTGAGTGAATGACCTTGACCATGGGTTAGTTTAGAAGTGAACAGTACACCGAATTTATGTTGTCAATATCTGTTTTGCGGTTCATTGTATTAGCTGTTGTATATATATGCAAAGCCTCCACGCACAGCCTCTTATTAATATTTTTCTCACTACATAGAATTTTTGTATTATCTGGGAAATGGTTTCCTCCACACAATGGCTGGACAACGTAGCCTTGTTAGTCTGTTTATTTTTTATATCAAACTTGTGACCTGCCAGCCGATTTTTAAGAAATTGGCTTGTGGTACCCACATAACTTAAATCACAGTATGAATTACCTGAAACTGTACCCATTCATGGAATATTATAAACCAGGTCTGTAGAATGTTCTTTATCTGTCCTATCCTTCACCCGGCTGAAACAGCGTCAAATGGTTTTGTCAGCCTTGAAGGCAGGACAGATCCGGCCATTTTTTGCACATGTTCTTTTTCAGTTTTTCTAACATAATATATATAACCACCGCTCTAATATGCATTTGGATATTTTTAGCGTAATATGTGCATATATATATCCACCCAGTTTTAGTTTTCAAACATGACAATTTGTTTTAAGGCATTCCTCGTTCATATTTGTCGTAATTTTAATATCCTGACCTCAAACGTGCAACAATATTTTAGTAACTTTTCAATTCAACTAAAAGTTGGCATGATTTAAAAAAAAAAAAAAAAACAGAAAAAGCAAAATTTTTCTTAAAAAAAAAAATAAAAATGATTTTGTCCCCTCCGCAAAGAAGTTTTCGTGTACGCAATGCACAAATACTTTGATTTTCCATATAATATAAGCCCTTTACTCATAGTAAATGATATCAAGCCGATTTTGTTCAAATTTGTTAATATTATTAAAGTTATGGTTATTTGTGTAGTATTAAGATTCACTTACAAATTTAAGTTAATTTATTGAAATTAGTACATTTCTGCACGAAACTGAGGCCTATCATTCAAGATCCGACGAATTATACAAATCCTTCAAGTTGTTCATGTTATCTAAATAAATTTTTGGTTTTTATCGGGGTAAACAGTGGATATGAGAAACCATTTTTTTTTTAATTTACATTGTTAGGTGTGTTTATAAATCGTTTATTTTTATAGTATACATATACACTGGTTTCGCTTTTTCGCATGATAAGGATATCAGACAAGACTACTCTATGATTTTGTTTTTTACCGGCGCAAACTTGTGTTTGGTTAAGAAGGCATAATAGCAAAAGTGAGAAAATTTTTATTTGCTATTCCATCACACTCATTTGGTTTTGAATCATCACCAAGTTCCAAATAGCGAAATTGAGTGCCTCGAAACAACAACAAATGAAAAATAGAAAAATGGAAATAAATAAAAAAATGAAAAGTTGAGAGAACCAAGAGTAAAAAAATTATTTAAAAACCAGATTAATTCGAATGAATTGAATCTGCGTACACCCCCACTAGTCTGAAAGAAGGAAAACAAAAAATAAGCGTTTCGTATTAGCCGATAACCTTATACTCTTCAGTACAGTTTGCTTTTCTGCCTTTCGTAGACACTTGAAACAGATCATTTGTTGTTTCGAGCTATTCAATGTCTCCATTTGGGTGAGTCAAAACCATGACTTGACTCTTGCCAAAATCAAATGAGTTGTGTGATAGAGTAACAAATAAAATTTTTCTCCCTTTTACTATTATACCGAAGAATCCGAAAAAAGATGTATTCTTGAACAAATATGATGAGGATAGGGTACACAACTGTTGCTGGAAATCAGGATCATATCGTGCCAGTTTTGATTTCAATTGAAGCTGCTGTAGACCATGTGTATAGCAGATCTTCATAGAATAGACAGATATATATGTATATATGCGATAGCATCTGTAATACCATAATTGAAGTTTTCTTCACTTGGTGCACGTGTGTTTCAGTTGATTCATGTGTAGTTCGTCGTTACTTAAAGTTTAAACTATTTTTGATTTTCTAAGTAGTGAAACAGATTTAAAAATTACTTTTTCAGTTTGAGTTTGCTTGTTCATAGAGTTCTGGAATCATGTTTTTGATATCTTGGATGATAAGTTCATATATGAATAATATTAACCATCTAAAACACCACGAACACTGAAAAGTAACTGACAGCATTAACTTATTTTGATATTTAACCTTTTTTTTAGTGGCAGAAGTCCCAGGCAAAAACCAAAATGGTACCTACAGGAAAAAAATATTTTATAAATTCAGTCATAACTTTTGCAATACTTATTGAGTTCCATAAAGAGCTACGTTAAGATATATATATATATATCGATCCTATTCTGGAAGAAACTTTTTCTAGTCCCAGAAGTTAGATGCAAAAACTCTTTTGAGTCTGTGTTAACTTTTCGTGTACGGAAATAGACCAGTTTGATTGTCTATTCTAAAAGTACCCAGCAAACACTGCGAATGCAATGCGAAACGCAAAAATATCACAAAGTTGAACATAAATGTCGCTACTGAACTTAAATGTGATATAAAAGCGAAACCTCGAGCGGGAATAAATGTTGACAGAACATTGTATCACATTGGTGGTATCACTTCGGACTCACTTTTGCTTTTTTTTTCGATAAAATGTGATAAATTTAAATGTATCCAAAATGAATATATTAATCTACTGTGGTACATATAAATTGATTAAACGTAGTTTTTATTTATCATGAATTTTGCAAATTATGCGAGAATTGCATAAAATTAGGCGCGATTACCATCGTCGGTAGCAAAACTATGAATCATACAAACGGGAATATCTCAAAAAAGTTACATTTAGGTAGGTACATGTGCATAGTCAGATTAACGAAAACATTACGGGGTTTATAAATCTTGTAAATAAAGTGTATAGTTAGTAGCATTTTGGCGGGAAAATCGTTAAAATTTGAAAATACGTTGATGTTTTTTTCCAATTTTCTGAGCTTGACGTGCTACAACTTACGATTGAAGACGACAGGATAACTTGTCAGGGTATCTATGTCGCTAGTTTCATTCTTTTCTTATGTGGTTGTACAAATAATTTTCTTCAGAATTTTCCTCTAAAGTGAACTATGTACATGAGCTACAAAAAAAATCGAGTCTACTTTTGATATGTTTGATTAGTTTGCTTTTTTTGTATTTCAATATGGTCTCGATATACATTTTTCTCTTAATACCTTTCCTTCTTATCGATTTATCTTGATATGGTTTTTTTTTTCTTTTGCGAAGCTCTTGATATGGTGTGGAATATTTAATTGAAATCTCATGAGAAAAGATATTCGCTTCAACCACTGCACGGCAAAAATTGAAAACTCAAAGTTGAGAGAGTTTTTTTCCTCTTATTTTCAATCTTAACTAGTCAAAGTCTATCTTATCGCTTTAAACCCGGATTATGATGTCATAATCTGATTATAACTCATCTTGCCTGTCTAGACCTTAAGAGTACTGTAATTAATTGGTATCTGACGTGGATTTCAAATAAATGTTGGTTTAATTATCTAGAGTAGATCAAGCACCTTACCTAATAGCCTAAGGAAAAATGTGCACATCTTTCTTGTGTATATAGTGCTTTCAAGAGGGTGTATCTGTCTTTTGTTGTAGATGCCGCCATTACTAGATTATCATAATTTTTATTTACTTTTAATTGATAATATGAAGTCACCTAAGTTCACCTAACTTCACCTAAGTTTGTTGCAAATGTTATCTCTGCTTAAATAATTAATTTCCAAATTTACATCATTTCGAAAAATGACAAATATTTTAAAATTTTACATCTGATGAAAAATGCTGCAATGTTGTTGACATCTACCAGCGTCTTTTCTACGATTGTGCGTTGATTTTCAAAATAATGCATAAGTCAGATGGCCCTATTGAACCAATCACGTATGCCTTAGTATTTCTTTTGATAAGCATAAGTAGTAAGACTTGCACGAAAAACATTTTAAATTTCACTAACTTATCAATTGAGAAAGCTTTTCTTTGGTGTATAAACTTTCGCCTCCTCTTCTCCGTTTTGCTCCGTTTGGCTCAAAAAATTTCAATTTTGGAATTTTAACTGGTTGTTTGTATTTAACTACTACTTTTATCAAAAAACATGTCATCAACGTGAAATATAAATAAAAAATAACTTCTGTACCCAACATATCACCATTTCTGCGTTTTTTTTGCACTTTTTCTTAAGGGGAGATACCACTGAAATTTTAAAACACACAAATTTGCATCAAATCTGTCCGTATTATCGTGCTCAGAACTACACATAGTTAGAGAAAATTCATAAACTTAGGTAATAATAATAATAATAAGGGTTTAAATATATGTAATTAGCCGTGAAAAACTGTACAATATATGCAATTTTCGAATTTTGATACATAATAACTTAATAATTGTTCATCAAGTATATAAATTTGTACTTGAGTATGGTGGATCTTGAGTTGGAAGAGGAAGTGGCGGATTTTTGATTACTAATATATTTTTCGTTTGAAAGTTGCTATTTTCATAGAGAAATAACTATCAAAATTGTGATATTATTGCAAAGAAAGTTCAATTTGTAACAAAGATCACACCCTTTTCTGTTTATTTGGAAAAACTCAAATTATTTGAAATAATGATAAAGCAAATACAGTTAATAATGTTAACCATACAAATGGCAAAAATGTTTTGTTTTATATATTTTGCATACAATTTGGCGTTTTTAATCAATTTCATCACCGTCAGATGGAATGATGTACTTGTGGATGCTCTTCGTGCTGCTGTCCGCATGGTCACCAAGTGTCTATTATATAACTTTATATGATAAATAGTGTATACTGTGCACCATACGAATATCAGTTTCCAAATTGCATAATTTTGTGCGTTTTTTTGTTTCACTGAGCTTTTGAAAAATCGTGAGCTTTTTTCGTTGTTATCCCGCCTCGCCATACAACATATGCAGCGAAAAAGTTCAATAAGTGCCAAAGAGTAAGCAATTATTTTTTGCGATTAAATTTTTGGACATGGTTAAGAAAAAGTTAAGAAAACGATACAGAGTGTATTGGGTCATTTTAAAGCGAGGCTTTGTGACGTCTTAAACTCAATATGAAAAATTGCTGTTGTTAAAAAAAATATCTGCTTGTTAAATAAAAATACGAAGTTAGAATTCCGAAATTTTACCATTATATGTAACTTTGAAACGAACGAGGAGGGCAAAAATTTAGAAACCATTGTAAAGGTCTAATAGTTATCAATCTAACAAATTTTGCGTCATCATAATAGTGTATAACAATCAGAAGTTGCAAGTTAATCTAGATAAACATACGTAAATATCTTTAAGTCCCGTTATTTCGGAAACTGTTGGGATCCTCTCCTCATCCCATCATACAATTTTTTGCTTGTCTAATCATAACTTGTCCATAGCCTTCGGGTGTAACACCACATACGGGATACCCTGTATATTAATCTGATATAGGTACATATCTGTATGCAATTTCACACCCCTAAGTCCTTAATTTAGTACCAAATTGTTTTTCATTTTGTGTCTCTTTTTAATCTTCTCAATCAAAATACATCCAAAACCTTAAAGCCAACTACAAACAAAAAATTAATTTCCCCTATAAGCTCGTCTGCCAAATTAAACTGATGCACGATGGAATTGGATTAAATTACATGAATTGAGAGAACTTCATCGTCGTAATTTTCCTGATGATGTACGGATATAAACTGAGAACGTTGTGCTCATTTTACTCTCCATTAATTTACTTTCTGAAATAAGTATCCTTCAGGACCTCAGGTGCATATATATAAATATACATATGTATGTATATGTATATACATATGTACGCTAAGAATTTAGTGCAACAGTGCAGATACATAACCTCAGACTGCACATATTTACACGTACTTGTATCTAGAATGGCATGTGCAGTTAACAGTCCAATATATTATAATTGCTAAAATATGTAATACGAAATTAATTTCGAAGTAGGTTCACACACACACACACACATATCTCTCGGGCTCTTGGAAAATTCAAAGGCTTATAGGCTTACAGTTTTATAGAATCCTCAATTTACCGAAAATAATATAAATCCGCTAAGGTTTGAGAGGCTTGTAGTTTGGATACAATTTAAACTTTCAGATTTCCTTCTAAAGTAATTTTGAGCTTACAGTTTCATGGCAGTTTAATACGAAGATTATATTAGGGTTAAGATACGACCTCCAATAATAGAATTTGTAATATTAGTAGAGCAGTGTCAATTCAGGTAGGGGCGGAATAAGAAGGGCCAACCTAAATTCAGTAGGTAAGTTTTAAATGTGATTTAACTGTAGATTTAATGAAAATATTTGGGAATGATAGGTTAGAGGTAAAAAAAAGTGAAAATAATTATTTTATGAGATACAACAAACGGAGACCACTTCTTGAATACGCTAGCCAGAGCCAGGTCTGGTTTCCATTTTACGGTATACGCATTTGCTCTCAGGCATCTACCCTGGAATAATTCATTATTTCTTCCACCTTACGAGAATCTCTTGATGCATTTACATATGCACTCGCTTCATGTATTAATCACATGAGCATTGCTGTTAATAATATTGTTTTCCATGCCTTAAATCATCTCTATATAATACTTAAATCATATGTTCTATGTTGCATTGCATGTCATCTTATCTGGTGTCTTGGTTATGTTAAGTTCAACATACTAATACTAACACCGACTAAGTGATGAAAAGCATGTATTGTTGACTGGTTACTTATTAAAAGTATTACTACAGCGTTTTAAGCTGGTTCTGAGAGTAAAATAAATACTCAAGTAAATTCCTAGTTCCTACCAGTAGCATATCGCCGGATACCTTGGGGCATCACCCAGTATTTAGAAAATAACCAAATTAGAAAATAAGAATTTTTAAAGAACATTCCGGCCTTAGGGTTATTACTAAGTCAAAAGCATGTTTCTTCAAAGATAATCACCAGGCTTACAAAACATTATTATTATTTTTGTTCAGGGAGAGTAGACTTAGTGAGATATTCGAGTATTGGTTAATTCAATGTAAAAGTATTTCTCTGGAAAATTTTCGCTTCAGAAATTTTTGTTCCTCGCATAAGGAAATTCAGCGAGGTATTAGGAATGGAATATTATGTCTAATTAAGAGTAGAAATATGCCGCTGAAAGGCCTCTCATACTAAGAAGAACATTTATACGTCATTGCTGGTTACACAGGGTTTTGAATATATTTTTTTTTCTGAACATTACATGTTTATTTCGCATTGCAGAGTCGAACGACCTTAAATTTAAGATAAGCTAAATTTAAAATTTGAAAATAGAAGTAATTAGTTGATAATTTTAGAAGTTAAAAAAAAATATTTTGACTGTGTTTAGTTGTAGTACATATCTGTGACCGTCAATCAACGTATTTTAAGCAGCCAAAGTCATGTAATTTACCGGAGAGTTGCAAAAGGTCATAAGAAGATGCAAATATGATTTTGGTACTGTAATTATCCAATATCTCCAATTTACTAACATAATTAGGCTCAATGTGAACTTCATAAATAGCAGATAGAATATTAGTTAAAAGACTGCATACTAAAATATTACTGTGAAATGAACCGAAGAGTGATTGCAATTATTGATGGAGTTAGAGATAGCAAGGTTTTGTAGTACAACCATAAAAAAAAAAGAAATCATTCAAACAAGCACAAGCGTACAGAAATATTCGCCTTAAATTTAAAGAAAATTAAAGCCGATATAAAGGCAGATGAGGTGAAAATTAAAAGTAACTTTATAAGAAGCTATTTTATACGAGCACTTGAAAGGATAAGAAAGTTAGAAAACCAGGTACGGGGAAAATATTTCTTGCTGTCTCCATATATAAAATTCTTGGAAAATTTCATGAAAATAAGGACGGGTAATGTAAATTTACTGATTATTCCTGTACTTCTTCATATGAATTTTATATAATATTAGAGAATGAGAAAATCAAATTGTTAATTACAAACATTTTAATATTACTTAAAAATCAAATTTCTGTTACTGCCATATTCGCTGCCGGCCCACAAATTCTGAAGTGTTTAAATATTGAATTTAATTATTCTTTCCTTTGATGAAGAAAATTTCAGGCTTGTATTTTTATCATACCGGCGTAAATCATTGTAATTTTGTTTCCCCTGATGTACATGAAGAAACTTGTTTTTTTCAGCATAAAGAAAATGAAGTAGAACCTAAGAATTTTGGATAATTTCATACAATTATGCTACCAACTGATTCTATATTTATTTCAGAACGACTGGCGAGTGTTTCGATAAGATCTTACAGGCATATCTATTTTTATATAATATGGTCTAAAGACCAGTGCAAGTACAGGAGTAGGAAGTGTTATCCAGCAGATTACACTATAATAAATCAGATAAACTGTCGATCTAATGTAGTGTCTTCCAAGCAGGGATTTGGTAGTAATCCAGAAAGCGATATACATATATATAGGTGTTATCTAAATATAGAGAGTCAGATTTAGATATCTATATATAAAGGGTGTTTCCTTCATTGTAGCCAGTATAGCAGGAGGTGATAGTACTTACTTAGACAAAAAAAAAAAATTTTGCAGGGGAGGGGGCAAATCAACTGTTTCGGAGTGAGTTACAGGGTGATTAAGAAAAAGAGGTAGTTTTTCACAAAACACCCTCTATATTAACCTATAAGCAAAGTTATTCTCATACCTATTCTCAAAGATAATTTGTTCCCTTAGTGACTGAGAACACGTAATTTTAAAAAAATATGGACTTATTTTGATATGACCTGAATAGGTCAAATTAAGGAAGTGAGTCTATAGTTTACAATTTTTATAAAAAAATATAAAAAGAAGATATGAAAATGACCATTTTGCAAAAAAAAAAAATAATAAAAAACAAGTAAAAAAGCTAGAATTGGTCTAAGACCAATTCTTATGATACCCTAAATGAATGCCCGTATGAAATTTCCTATGGTCACCCATCCGTGCAAATTTGATTTCTAAATTAGTTTTTCGCATATATTTCTAGGTTCGTCGGAAAGCAAAAATGATTATAATAAATTTCATAGGATTTCATATTTCAAAAAACTTTTCAGTACGATAAAAACGGCTAGGAATGATCATTTTCACAGTATACATACAAAACCCAAAATTTTATATGGCAACACCAAGAAGGGGTTGCTCGATTTAGTCCATTTTTTAATTTTTATTAGCTATTACATTGCACCAAATTTTACCTATCTATGTCGACGAATTCTCAGGCAATACCTAAATATATAGTAGAAAACCAAAGTTTTGTGTGGCAACCCCACGGAAGAATTGCTCGATTTGTCTCATTTTCGAACTTAATTTTACACTTTTTTTAAGTCCGTGTACAAAATTTCAGCTCTCTAAGTATACGCGTCCTCGAGTTATCGTGCGTAAAGACAGACAGACGGACGGACGGACGGACAGACATACATGCAAAAATCAAATTCGGGATTTTTGCTGTACCATCATTATTTCTGTGTGTTTAGCTATCCAACAAAAAAGTTTCAAAATATAATTTTCGCTCACCTTTTTTTTTTGTAATACATACCTTCCATTTCGTTAAGGATTGCTTCTGCTTCTTGTACCGTACGGATTCGGAACCGTTTCAAAATACAATCTTTAATTTCCCAGTTTTTTTTTTCAGGTGAAGAAGTCGCATTATTTTTTAGTTCTTCAATTTTTGAAGCTTTGATACATTTAGGCCAGTGTAGTTTAGTACCCAATGACTATTTTTCTGGACCTATGGTAAGTTCCTTGTACTTAACTGGATTATTAATCTCAACAATATTAGTTTGTTGGACGATGTTGGAGCTCATTTCCCGTTTATTGGACAGAAGAAGAAAGTATATATACAAACAACATAAGCAATTTTATAGATATATGGTACTTACCAGTTTTATTTGACTCGATAAATACAAAAAAATATTATATTTTAATAGTTTTCAAACCATGCGCTGAGTTACATCAGTCACTTCGATTGCAAAAACACATTTGCTAAAGAAATGCAAAAAAAGGTGCACTCATATGCTTACTTATTTTAATGTGTAACTGTAGTAGCACTATAGTGCTACAGTTCTATAGGAATTATAGGATTATACAAATGCTGGAATGAGATAGCTTATATTGAAATTTTCATTGGCTGAATGGTCAAGTGAAGGCCCGGGTTCGAGTGAGACCAAGGTAAGAATTATTATGTTTCAAATAAAATAAAAATTTAATTAAATAAATATTACCAAATTGCAAATATAACTGGATTATACGAGCTCAGGGGGAAAATACTAAAAGAAGCGAGAGTAATAAAGAATACAAGTGAAAGGCACTATAAAAATTATGCCAATAACTTTATAAAAACATTGTATAAATATATAAGATTTTACAAGAACTGTATTAGAGCATTTTCTTGACATAACTTGACAGACATTGTATTGGAATATTACCCAATAAATATCGTACTTAAGTACACACCGTCTATCTCAACCCACAAACTAAAACATTCCTGACGAGACCTTTTGCAGGGACGAAACCTGTTCGAGTGCGCCAAAACTAAGCCTACACGACTGGCATTTATTATCTCTCTTTTCTGACATATACAACTGACAGTCTCTAGAAAAATTCACTGCAATCGCCTGTCTTACTTACAAATTGGGGTCTAAGTCGTCTAAAATAATTTAGGACACTGCATTTGGGTATGGAGTTACTCAGATCGAAAATTCACCACATTTCTTAATAACCAGATTGGAAGTAAATCCCCAATACTGTGTTGCCTTTTATCATATGTATTTCTGGAAAGAAATACACTATGGAGATTTAGGTTGAGCATTTCTGATATATTACCCATTATATATAGTTCATTGGAACATTATAGAAGCTCTATGATAATCTTATAAAAACTTTATTGAATAATTATACAAGTCCTATTGCAGTTTTATATGAAACTTTATTACAGAATCCCGAATGACTCTATACAGCGTTTATAAAACTAAAATCGGTTTTATAATGATGCACCTAAGGCGCTTTTACAGCAAAAATAGAAACCTTTTAAACCTAAATAGCGCATCTACAGTTCTTGATATTACGCATTATAAGCAACTTTATAGGCATTCTCTCAACACAAATTGTGAGTTGGGGCCCCCATCCTGCTCTACTGGCCACAATGGAGGAAATACCCTTGTATATACTGACAGTAAGGAAGCCATTAGGTTGGCGCACTTATGCAAATATAGCCTAGAACACTTTTCTATATGTCTTAAAGTGGCAAAATTCTTGGTATCTGGCCATAGAAATAGCGAGAACAATAAGATAGCGGACGGGCTACCAAAAAAATGTTCTGAAATGGATAGGTCTGATACGATATTGTATGCGAGAATCCCAATGGGAGTCCTAAAAACCGATATCAGCAACGATAGCTAAAGAAGGATAATCATCGGTCGGTCAATAAAAACAATTAGAGGTATTACATACAATAGGAATATAACAATTGAGTTTGTTAGGGTTAATAAAGGGTCATTCGGTGATAGGTAACCATGCTAAGAGTCTGGGTCTAGAGTCTAAAAATATATATGTCCCTGAAGAAATCAAATTAGTTCGATATGTGTTCTGCGAATATCTTGCTGCTCTGTTGATCAAAGGAGGAGAGATTAGAG
Organism: Dioctria rufipes; assembly: GCA_963924295.1. Lineage (NCBI taxonomy): Eukaryota > Metazoa > Arthropoda > Insecta > Diptera > Asilidae > Dioctria > Dioctria rufipes. Next base: position 62,556,746 of record OZ002742.1, read on the forward strand.
CTTAAAATTGGATCCGGATTTTCTAATATCCAGATATCCGGATACCTGAATGTGTAAACTTTCCGATTTCTGAAATCCGGATCCGAACTATCCAGATGCGCATCGAAACTATCTGGATCAGGACCCGAGCTATTCGAATCCAGATAAACATATTGCATTGCTTCATTGGGAAAATATAAATTTCCATTTTCCCAATGAAGCAATGCAATCTGGAGAAAATTTTGAACATATTTTGCTTAGTCTGGATCCGCACAATTTACATCCAGATTCGGTAGGTTAATCCGGATAGTTTCGATCCGGATTGTCGGATTTCAAGAATCGGATCCTAACTTTTCCGGATAATCCTGATAGCAAATTATCCGTATACTTTCAGCTCTTGAGCTAGAAGAGCTGCAAGATATGTAGAACTCTTTTTGAATTATGTTCTTGACTCTTGAAAATTGAATAATTGGTGTTGTCGTACTTAGGCATATCTACTGATTGCGAGGATTCTATATTTTTATTAACATAACAAAACAAATTGAGCTGGAAGTGCTCATAGTAGCTATAGGCTGAAATAAATTAACAAGTTCTATAACTAAATAGGCATGAAGCCGTGTATACATATTACCAGCCTACTGATCAAAAACTATCGGCTGAATTAGAATCATGAAAACCAAACCACAGTGCACTTCAATTGTGAAATGCATACAACAGATTCATACTTCTATGACTTTCTGACACCTTCGGAATCAGGGACGAGCCCAAAATTGTCGAACAGATAAGTGACTGGCTACCACTCGAAACAGAGAAAGTTTCTCAACGTTCAACTTTTGCCGCTGGCGAAATTCAAACGAGGCAGTCAATTACTTATTTTATTTTGGTTTGTAAATTATGAAAGTGTAAAACTGTGGCGTCCTGAACGCACGACAAACCACGTGTGAATCGGGCAATATTTGTTTATTAGTTTCTCGATAGTAATACTTGCTGGTCGTAAAAAGTACTAAATAAGTAGGCGATAATTTGTAAAAAATAAAAACGAAAATAGGTATGACAATCTCACGTCGAATTTATACGGGATAAATTCCTTATACAACAAGCTAAGATTGAGAATTTTTATTACAACGTTTGGATAATTTTACTTGGCCGACAATAAAATAAAAAGAAAGAAACATTAGATACCAAGGAATTAAATAATAACCTTCTATTATTCTTTGTATAGTTATTGGGAATGTGCTGCTGGACTCGCTCAGACAGCAGTCCATTTTCTATTCATTATTTTCTTTTTAGTTACGCCACGCATCAGTTCACCAAGAAGCATTGTTGAACTCTAGGTACTACTCGATGTGACGACGAGTTACCACCGACTGAAAGGAGCCGATCCGCCGTGGTACATATTAAACTCAAGGTGCTCGCTGACACTCTTGTCAATTGCGAGGTATTCACTGAAGGAAAGTCTTCAGTTCACTCGTTAAGATCCTTGAACTATATATAACTCGCTAAGGTCCTGAAAGGCGATACTACATTCTCCGGTTCACTCGTTAAGATCCGTGGACTATATTCAACTCGCTAAGGTCCTGAAAAGCGGTACTACATTCCCCAGTTCCCTCGTTAAGATCCGTGAACTATATACAACTCGCTAAGGTCCTGAAAGGCGATACTACATCATCCATCTCGTCGCTCTATTCCCAAGCACAGGCTGACGAATATTATCAATACGGACCGTCATATATGTATGGGGTAGCTTGACATTGGGTCAACTGGTCAATTTTCTTTTTCCAGGTACCCCCAATCTGAAGACTTCTTCTCCTGAAAATCAGCGTAGTTGTATCATAGACGCCACTACACCATCTCTGAAGACGCTTCTAGGACATACAGGATTGCATCCAGTGCAAGCAAATAGCGGGTGTCTTGTTTCAAGTGACTACCCATTCGCTAAAGCGGGTGTCTTGTTTCAAGTGACTACCCATCCGCCAAAAAACTTCCAAATCACCCATTTTAGTTAGTCAAGTTAGGGAAATTAGGGAAGTTTGATTTTTTTTTTATATTATTAAGGCAAGTTCTGGGGATACCTTATGATACAAAGCACAGCATGACAGGAAGGTGATATGGAAAGGAATCGGCACAGGTGCTGATGAATGACACTCTTAAACTCTCGCAGATTTTCCGTCGGAGTAAAGACAGAAGATGGTAAACTGTTCCACATTCGCATAGTTCGGAATAAAAAGCATCACGGAATTTTTCTGTTAGGTCGAAAGTAATTTGATAAGTAAAAGGTTGTGGGCGGCTTACTGTGTGAGTATGGCATGCAGGAATTCTTCTACAAGGGATCAGACTAGATATTTCTTCAGAGCATTGACCACGAATATAGCGATAAAGGAGTGAAAGGCATCCATCATACTGCCACATAGCCAGTGAGCTTGAAAGCACTTTTTTGGACAATATTCAATGAAGGTAAGACTGTGCGACCAACCCCGGACCAGATATAGAAATTGTATTAAATTCTAGGCCTGGTGTAAGACTTGTAGAAGAGCGCTAGACTCGATGGGCTGAAATATTTCTACACCCTTTCAGAAATCCTAGATATTTCGATGCTTCTTTGGCAACAAAGATGAGATCTGTCCAGATTAGATTATAGGAAATATTAATACCAAGAATGCATAAAGACGGTGCATGGTAAATCAGTGCTACATTGAAAGAAATGGCATAGAAAACTTATGGTATTGCTTCGAACAGATGAGAGAACTTTGCGACTTAGATGCCTTGAATTCGACGCGAATTTCTTTACTCCAAGCGAGGATATGATGAAGGTCGTTATTTATTGATGTAATCATACAATCTCGTTTGAAAGAAGTGGCATTCTCTCTGGAGTCCACAAAAGTGTCAAAATCAAGGCTACTGTCATAGGCCAAACTATAGATGAGATTAAAAGTAAAGGAAAGCAATCAAATTATTAATGAAGTGTCATTATCCATTTTCGTTTGCATGTTGACATTTTCACCAGTATATTTTTTTTCAGGGCACACAGTTAGGTTTTCAACAATGGGAGTTGACTCAGGGTGATCTGTGACATACGAACATATAAAAGCGTAATCGGAAAATATATTTTCGTTAAAGGGACATATGCCTGTAACTGCAAAACCTTTGATGATATTGTTTGGTGTAAATGAAACAGGATAAGATTTTCCAATGATTTCGGCAACATCGTATATAGTAATAGGTTTACCACGCTTATTTAACATCCACTGATCAGCTGCTCTATAATACTTTGTCTTGAATGGGCCAAAGACTGTTCTATCCAAAGGCTGCAGGTGATTTGAAGTATGAGGGGGTAATGTTAAAAGTACAATATCATTATCTTTGGCTTTATCTATTATTTCCACAGAGATACGGCTTTCATGATTGTCCATAATAAGAAGAACTGGGTGTTCCTTTGAGGGCTTAGCAAAAGTTATGAAGTGATCTAAAAATTTCCTGAATATGTGCTCTGTTGACCAGCCCGATACATTTGCTTCACCAATTGTACCTGGAGGAGCTTCCTTCAGCATATTGTCTTTAAAAAAAACTCTAGGAAATACTATCAAAGGGGGTACGGGATTCCCAATAGCATTAATACAGGCAATCATGGTGTTATTGATTCCTCTTTCGGCAGATGTATGTTTACCCAATTGCCTTATTGATTTTGGTGCTAAAACTTTTGCAGGTTTATGTACTGTCGTTACACTCGTTTCGTCTACGTTTTAGATAGCATTCGGTGAAAAGTTATATTGAATCATTACTTTCTTAAGATTATCAAAAAACTTCGAAACATTGGTTTTAGTAAAGCTAGTGGCTCTAGCTAAAGCAGTTGCCTCAGGCTTTCGCAATGAAAATTCCGGATGTCGTTGACGAAATCCCTTTAACCACCCTAAGCCTGCTATATGAGATTCTTCCCACATTTTTGGAACTTTCTTTCCTTTGGACAAATCAAATCTATAGGCAAGCTCTCGAACTTGTATAGTGTCTAAACCCATATGCAAATATGCTGCTTTTTCTAAGTAATCATATGGTAGAATCTCTTCGTCTTGCTGAAATACTTTGTTAACATCATTTGCTAAAATCCTGACTGTTTTATTATTCAGATCAACATTGCTGTTTAATTTGGCGTACTTAAAAATAGTTGACTTTGGTACTTTATATTTTTCAGCAGCTTGACGTATTGAAATGCCGGTTTTAACATCAACGATGGCTTGCGTAAGGGCATCTGAACATATTTTGGTTGTTTTCTTCCCATCTTTGCTACGAGGCATTGTAGACACAAAAAGAAGAAATAAATCTTGACTCAAAAACAAAAATAAAATAGATAAAAACAGTCCACAAGGTCAAATAATGATTGTACCTGTAGACAGTCCACAGGTACAAACATTTTTTCGTCCATAGGTACAAATACGGACAACATAAACTAAAAAGGTTATAACTATTTTATATTTTGAATAAAATAGTAACAAGCATTAGAAACAAGTTACTAATTAATGCATCTTTGAACATAATGGAAATTGATACTAAAGGCAATTACCATAATATCAAAATATTGTATTAAAAATGTAAAAAATATTTACTTTTTATGTCCAATATTTGTCACAACCTCACTTTGATATCAATTTGACAACTAAGAAATTGTCGGTTAGCCAGTGTTGCTATAAGCACAAAGTACTGTACGGGTGCGTTCAGTATTGAATTTTGCAATGAATAGTTTATGAAATATTTAGGGTGTCCACAGATAAACGCGTCTACAGGTACAGCACTTGCCCCTACATTTTGTTTTTATTTAATGTTTTAGCTAAATATTCTACAATTGCATTTAATGAAATAATAAAACATTTTTTCCCAAAATAAATGTCTTGCTTTAAATGTACACAGTAAATATTTTTCAACTAGAATTTCAGCAAAATGTCACTAGAGTGGACCTCCTAGATTTTTCAGGTAATATTCTAGTGAAAATGTGTGCACTAGAAAACTAGTAATAAGTTTTACTGGTTTCACGTTTTGTTATACTTGAAATTTTGTTCAAATTACTAGAAAAGCGGTTTGTATTATTCTATTTTCTAGTGTACTGAAACATATTTTCAGTGAAAATAGTTTGAAAATAAGTTCTTCCTTTACTGAAATATTAGTGTGAAAAGTTAGTATCCCAGTAAAAATTTGATCAAAATATGTTTGACGGTGAAATTCACTAGAATCTTAGTTCTAGTTACTCGACTAAATTTGTAGTCCTTTCCGGTATTATTTACTAAAGAAATTCTGTTCAAACCCCGTTAAATATAAAACGCGTCACAAAAACTAAGTTTACAAGATCAACAAAAATAAATAATATTGTAGTGTTCCAAAATCTGCGAGTTTTGAATTGGAAAAAGAGTACACCACTCAATAGTACGTACCTACACTTCGAGACCTTTAATTTGATATGCAAGATATCCTAATTAACCTCCATTTCTTGGAGTGTGCCTACACCCCACCCTTAAAAAACCCCAACTAATTATTTTCTTCTATGATTTGTAGAAGGTAAATAGCAGAAACTAACGCATAAAGTCGTTTTCTGATCGGGGGCTCTCCAATTGTGAAAACGAAATTGGAAAAGTTCGTATTCATAGACTTTTACATAATACCTACACAAAGTGTTAATTTGAATCAAAGTTTTCAATTAAACAAACCAACTATGTATAGAAAAAAAAACATTATATTATTATCATGTAACAAAATGTAATGTTATTAAAAAAAAAAATTATATTCGTTAAATTGTATACTTAAATACTAAATAAGTATTAGGCAGGATTTAATGTTTTATAATAACGAGATGTTACTCCTAAGGGATTTACATTTTTAATTTTATAAACAAAGCATTCGAAAAAGTTGTAAAATTTCGATAATTGTGGAGCAAATTTAATATTTAATACATAATGTATTTTAAACAATACATCAAAGGCGCTTAAAAAATCATGTTCACATTCTATGAATAAATTGTCAACTACAACAAAAAAAATTTCTTGACAATCGAAAAAATCGTTGCTCTTGCATAGTAGAAAGGGCTGCGTAAAATTATTTTTCTTGATAAATTCTTTTATGTCATCTTCTAGCTGGAAAAAGATACACATATTATCTATAAATGATGTTTCAATTTAATGCGCATACTCACTGCAATACATTGAATTAGTGGTTGCAATTTGTTTTGCAGACTTAATATATTCCAATTTAATTCATTGATCCCAATTTGGCAATAAGTTCTTTTTAAAGATCGGCTAGGCAGGTCTTGGAGGATTGTCACTAGTCGTCTGAAGTTATCTATAGGTTGTATACGAATATTAATAATTACAATATAATATATATATAATATATACTACATATTTTCAAATCAAATCATATGAGATCAGATCGAAAATAGTAAAATTTTTAAATTAGATGAATTTATAAGCAACAAACTCACCATTTTTTATTATTTCCGTATCTTTTCTAAATTGTCTCTGTATTTCAAATTTGTTTAAATCCTCGATTCCACCGCGATGAATTTTTAATTCATCAAACTCTTGTTTTATCTTTTTTATGTATATGGTTAAATAATTAGTAAATAAGTAAATAAGTATTTTTTTAATGTTTGTATACCATAAGTCCCTTGAAGTCGCAGAGTCTTGGATACTTTTCGAGTATATTAATTTTTTTATGTACCAATTCATGTCTCCTATTTTCAAATGTGGTTAGCATTAAGGACTTTATCTTTTCGAAGTTTTCTCTGACTGGTAATAGATTTTTGAGTTCCACTATCTGTAAAGATAAATGAAGATATTTCATGGTAATCAAATGAAAGTATTATATACCTCGTTTACATTTTTGGACATGTTAAAAACCGCCTTCCTTTCTGGAACTTTATTTTTTTTTTTTTATGGGGAAAGTGAAAGACGCAGATGTTCTAGGCGAAATTCTATTTTGCCTGCTGCCTCACTACCATCTCTCGATCCTTTTGGGTGAAACCATAGCGCCATAGTACTAACTTGATTTCCATTTGAACTATACCTTCTAAAAAATCATGCATAGGATCAAAACAATAATTTTCGACACAATGAAAATATTTGTCACTATTTAAAATTGAATTTTCTCTCACGCCAAATATTTTTACATAATTTTGATCCTCTGTTGCTAATATTGTTTCCCTGTTATGATCAATTTTATTTCTGGTTGGAAAAATTGTTTTAAAATTATTTAAAAAATCAGTTCTATTTGCTTTACATTGCCGACAAAACATTTTTGAGGAAGGACTTGAAAATCCAAGCAATTCATGCACTGCTAAGCTATCACCTAAGCAGTTAATAAGAGTTGCACGCAAAGTATAAGTTCTGTCGCCACTTGTTCTTATATGAAGTCCTGCATTACATTGTAAACAATCTAAGTCATCTACAAATAGTTCAAGAATTTTCCTAAAACCATATTTCTTAACATCTTCAGTAAAACAGACAGTTAACAAAAAAATGTTGTCCAGACTGGAATTTAACATGGAAGATATATTTTGAATTGTGTAATAAAATACGCCCAGTTTGTAAAATGTTCCTTTTGATCCTAGTGGATTCGCTACTTCTAAATCATCGTAATACAAATTTATTCGTAAAGCTTTTGGATAATTCTTTAAGAAATCATTTTTATAACAACATTCTGAATCTAAATATGAAGTTATAATATCTTGGTTTAAATTTTTACCTTCATTTTCTATTAAACAAATAAAGCTTTCATTTCTTGTAAGATTGATCAAGGTTTCTTTAAGTGATATATATTGGAAAGTTTCCATAACAGATTTTGAAATTGTATCAGTACTTCGTAAAACATTATCTATCCTATAACCTAATAATATTTCTTTCGGTTGAATATAATTTCCCTTTTCCTTAAAAAAATTTATCTGTTTTTGGAAAGTAGAGGAACTTTTAAAAGTACTACTCACGTCGAATTTGTTTAAAAGTTGAATACCTTCATAGCTATTAAGTTCAATTCCTTTCTTACTCATAAATTTCTCTACTTCAATTTTCAAGGATTCTGTAACATTATCCGCAATGTTAGAACATTTTTTATGAAATTCTTGAATGTTTGATTCAGTAATAGCAGTGTTACTTCGTATATCACCAAAGCAGGTGTTTATGTATTCTTCAATTGATCTTTTACGATCTGCAAAATGGGGATTTGAATAAATATGTTCATTACTGATAGAATGTTGTTGTGATGCCAATACCTTATCAATAATTTCTACACTCGAATAAACTGTTTTATCACTAAGAGTTTGTTTACTACCGTCAATATTTTTGTGTATTTTTTTTACATGTCTAGAAAAAGATTTAAAGGAGGAGAATGAGCAATCACAATCGCTCTCAGAACATGCAAAAAAACCAATAGAATTTGCTTTTGAAAAACTAACGTTATGTCGTTCTATAAAATGATACTTAAGATTTTTAAGAAATCCCTGTAATTCTTCTTTACAAATAAAGCACTTCATTATAACAAATTCAAAAAGTATTTTTAATTTTATCTGTGCTAAAATATTCCCAAATATTTAAAATTTTGAAAAATCTCAAAAGTTATACTGATCTTTTTAAAAGAAAGCGCAAATAAATTTGCTTCACGTTTGAATCTATTTATTAAGTGCTAGCACACTAAACATTCTTTCGGTAAACTTACGTAAAAGAGCATTATTCTATCCCACAAACTATGTGCAAGTATATATTTTTTTTTTTTATTTATAACTTTTTTGATAAAAAACAATATGGCGATGTAAATTAGTAATCAGTAATAAATTTTACATATCACAAACTAATTTTTGTATATTAAGTACCTACTATATTTTAATATATAATTAATTATTCTTAAATTTATGACCTTGTAAGACTTGTACTACATCTGCTTCAATCCCTCCATTTTTCAGAAATTCTGCAAACTGCGCCACATCCATTATATTTTTATAGGTATACACAGCACTATTCAACCAGCAAGTTCGTTTTTTATTTTTCACAAATTGCGATGCACTATTCAAGAGCTAACAACTAACAGTTACACTTTCTATTAAAATAATTGTTAACAATAATAAATTCACGTCCGGTCAATTCAACTGGCAAACGTAAAATGGCAACAGAAGTGTAGGTAATCTTAAACACATGTCTTTCCCCTTTACTATTCTAGAGAAATTTACTGAGTACACAAGTTATTTCACTAGAATTGCGAGCGGCCCGAAATAATGCTCTAGTTAATTTTACTAGGAGCTCAGGGGCTGTATTTGAGAACTCAACTCAATCAGAATCGAGTCCGGTGTGTAAAACCATTACACGAATGAAACAAAATTCCAGTCATAATTCTATTTATAACTACTGTAATTCTAGTTTGATATTACAACCCAACTGGCTTAAACTGAATATCTGATGTTATTTTTTGTAATTGCCGAAATATCAGTAAAACTAACTGAGAAAGTAAGAAAAACGTTAACTAGATTTCATCTAGTTAAAAAAAACTAGACAAAAGTCTTACAGTGTAATAACTCACTAATGTAATACACAATGATTCGTTTGCCGTTGTGCAGTTTCGTTGAATTTCTCCAATTACGAGTTGTAATTGTTTCTTTAAATATTTGATTGAAACCGCCGATAATATTCTAACGAGCCATCTTTACATCGAAGACTCATCAACGAAACCTTCGCAGCTGTTTTCAATTAAAACAAATCTCCCATCGTTTTTACCAGAATAAGCTCTGCTTTAAATTGAACGTTTCCAGAAATTTTTTGTTTTTTACAAAAAACGAAGTAGAAAAATTCAGGAGATCTAGTTTCTTTTTTTTTCTCTTCAGGGGGCGCGCAATCCGGCGACCCCTAGTTGGGTCACAACTGCTCAATCTCTATTTGAATTTCATCATTTTAACTCTCTTTCAATATTTACTCGGAGTCGTAGTAAAATGTCATTTATATTTTCTGTCATTAATTTTAATTCTGTTTGACTGAAATTCTTTATTTCGTTATTTGTTTTACTTTCAATTTATCATAATTTTAATTTCGTTAAATATAAACGAAAACCACTTATAAACCCGTAGTTCGTGGGAAGCAACTCCCACCACAATACAAGCTTTTGCTCCTCCAATTTATGTTTCCCATCGACAGGCAGGCAAGCAGGCAAGGCATATACATATATCTATGCAGTTGTGCTGTCCTGAAACACCATCGTTATATTCTAAATTACGGATTTGCAAAAGGCACTCGATAAATGGAAAGCATCGGTTTGCAATCTTGTCGATAAATTGCTTTGCTGTAAAACGGGGACTACTATTAATGTCTATCCTTTGATAAGGACTTAATGGCTTTGAACTTTTACCATTCAATTGAGACAGAAGGAGCAGCATATAAAAATCACCGTTACAATTGATGTTAAAATTACAAGCAGCATTTCTACTTTACTTCTAGAACGTTGCAAATGATGCTGCAGGATATAAATGAGACATTGAAATTTAAGGTGTTGAAAATTTATACAAATTGTTTGGTAAGAGTTACTAAATAAAGACATTTTAAACTTTAAATAAAACTAGATTGCAATAAAAATACTAATTAGAGTTGAGCTGCTGTTATTTCTAGTGAAAACTTTAATATCTATAAATGATCTAAATTGAGTCCTTCTAACTGCAAATTCTGTTAGTCTGATAGCGACTTTTCTTAAAGCTTTAATGCATGATTTTTCTTTTTCGATCAATTTTTTAAGTGAGAGAGATTTTGGGATTTTTTACACGAACTCTTGATTATACAAATTTGTGTTTACTTTATTTTACCCAAATTACAAGTAATTATTTGATCTCCGCCTTGAGGCGGACTTATGCTGGTACAGGTTTTTCTTTTCTTTTTATTTTACTCTATACCGAAATATGTATTACATTAAAAACAAGCGCTCTATTAGAGAACTGAAATTATTTCGTTAAAATAATACATATAATACAGGAAGTCAATAGAGCAGTAGGTGATATTACTCATCTAGACAAACTAAACATTGTAAGGCAGGGCCGGGGGGTGGGGAGGGGGTATTACCAACCATTTAGGAGTTACAGGTTGATTAAGAAAAGTTAGCAAGTTTTTCCCAAAACAACCTGAATTTTAAAAAGTACTGGGAGCACGGTCACAGTTAAACCTTATGTCAATACCCCAGGTACCTGGGTACACTTTAGAAATTACTTACATGAATATCTTATATATTTAACTTTGTTCAAGAAAGAATTTTTTGGGATTCTCCGGTATATAGCAAAAGCTAAAAATGTTATAATTTGTTATTTCATCACACAACCCATTAATTTTTGGTGACAAGTTTCAAGTCTTGGTTTGACTCATCAACAGGTCACAAATAGCGAAATTGTGTGATTTGAAAAACAAATGAAAAAATTAAAAAAGAAGAAAGAAATGAAAAGTTTGAGAAAATAGAAAAAAAAACAATTTTTTTATTTATTAAAAAAAAAATTTAAAAAAATCTTAAAGAAGACTTGAAACTTGTCACCAAAAATTAATGGGTTGTGTGATGAAATAACAAATTAGAACATTTTTAGCTTTTGCTATATACCGGAGAATCCCAAAAAATTCTTTCTTGAACAAAATTAAGTTTAACCCGGTAAAAAGTCCAAACGTAATCTGTTTATATGTTTAACGAAAAATCATCAAATCCTTTCAGATCCTTATTATTTGAGTCGATTGATGTCGATTTATATACGTTTTCATGTTTAAATATACGAAAAAAATTAATAAACTTAAGGCTTAAGTCGAATACCTGGGTACCCATATCTACCCAACAGGGTACCTACACTAGCTACCTAACATAATATTTAGTCGAAACTCATTACTTAAGTAGTTACCGGTAATTACTTTCTGAATTAAAAATGAAAATCAATTACGTTGTACATTACTATCCCCAGTAGAAAATGGAATGCGTGCTAGCCTTCCATAACTAGTTACGGTAGCTACAGAAGTAGTTACGTCTTGGATTATAACTTGCATTACTTTTAGCATTGCTTGTCATTGCCAGAAACGTCGTTTTTAATGTAGTCTTGCTAATTAGTTATTGAACCAGTTTTTGTGATGTAGTGGAACAGTGTGCTCTTGTAACTAGTTATTGAAGGAGTTTCTGGGAACAAGTTATATAGTCAATGTCATTCACACCTTTTATTTTTTGTCTTGTAAATAATTCTAATAGTATATATGTATATATTATAAAAATCAAAAATTAGGTACATATATTCACAAGAAAAAAAAATACTGAAGATTTCCTTCAATTTGTCTAGGACTCGACGCCAAGTTTTTTAATTGCATAAACATGAAATTATTCGTAAAAAAACTGCAAGTATAATTAACATTTTTAAAATTAAAATAACAATTTTTACTGACTTTTAAATCAAATTTTGTTCACGTTTCAATATCACCACGTACTGTAAAACAATCTTACGCGAATACGTCTGATCACTGAGCTAGTCATTACTCCTGCCCGATTCCAAAACCAAAATAAAAATATGAGTCATAACAATATTCCCGGAGTCAAACGGAAAGTCCCCTATTACATTTTCGAATACATGTAGAGTAGAGCGACGTAATATAAGGAGAGTAACGTAAGGTAGCTGCGGCAAATAAGGCCCACCTAATTTGAAAATGCAATAAATCAAGTAGTTGGTGATATAGAATTACAACAACAAGTTTTCCGTGAAGTTTGAAAAATTGCAATGGCTTGCACGTCTGCTAGTGTTCAAAACTATTTTATGTGAATAACTCCTGCGTCGTAAGCTACTATTTATATAGGGTGTTCCATATGTGGACTGGGACGCGAAGTCTATGGATTGGTTATACTCAAGTATAGAGAAGGAAAGGTATTTCCATTAAAATTTTAACACATTGCAGCTGATAACCTATGACGTAATTCTGTGATTAATGTATATACATTTTTATAGGAAAGACAGAGAGAGGAGATAGAGTATTGTGTTCTCTGTGGCGTACTTTCCTATACATTTCACAATATTACGTCACCTAATAGGGGAACGTGATTCGTAATGGGAATATCTTGTGTCAGTCTTACACACACAGAGAATGATATGGTTTGGGAGGGGAGTTTAGAGGGGGGGGGGGAATCCGGATGGTTTCCGAGAGAACAGGACTTACCTAAAGATATTTGGGTATGCTTTAAAGACTGTAACTTCTGAACGTTACACCTTATGAAGATGATTTAAAATTTGTTGCAAAGAAAATCGAAGACAACTTTAAAAGCTTATTCCAAAAAGATAAATGCCTAATTTCTAGCATTTGTTGTACCGTTTTGCTGGATATACTTAGGAAAAAATGCACAAAACGCAGAAAGGGTTATAATTTGGGTATAGAGTCTAATTGATAATTTTAAAGTGAAGGTTTTGTGCTTCTTAAATCCAATACGAAAAGTTGATATTGAAGACGTCTTTTTTGATGAAAATAGTAATCATATAAAAACAGACAAGAGTACAAATTCAACAAGTTTACTTTGTGGAGCCACAACTTCAAAACAGGGAAGAGTATTTATAGACAATTGGCTGTAACGTTCAGAATTTACAGGGCTATCAATAAGAGTATACGCAAATATAAATCCCGTTATCTCGAAATCCGTTAGGATCTCCTCCCACCCTACCCCAATCCTACACCCATATAATGAATGTTTTACTTGTCTAAACATAACCTATCTATAGCCTTCGGTTCCCAGAACACATATGGGATAACCTGTAAGAAAATAAAAAAAAAATAAAATAAAAATAAAATGGTAAAGTTACATTTTAATCAAAACTATTTTATTATTTTGTTAAGCTAGATATATAGTAAGTGCACCCTCAGGGAAGGTGAGGATCCAAGTTTAAAATTACTAGAAATCTATTTTCCTGTATGGATAGTAGTTTAGGCTATATATGAAGAATTGCTTGTCTGTTTTCCTTAAGTATAAATTTAGAATATTTTAGAAAATCAAACCAGTACGAACACATATTGAATTCTGGTTCATGACGTAGGAAGTATTCCTAGAGGGTTTTAATCGAGCTCTTTCAATTTTGATTCTAAATCTGTCGGCATCAGTTTTACGTATTGACAAATTAAAGCCAATAAAACCACGCTAATCTGAGCCGCCTTGGCAAGGAAGGAGCCAAATCAGTGATTATTTGGCCTAAGTCTACCTCTGGCTATCCGAAAAAACATATTTTGGCACATGTCAAGCTTTGTTAGGATATAGTTAAATTTATACACTGGAGAAACATTCTAGGGTTGAGATAAATAAAGAATTCTACAACAGAGGTATATATATGAAGGTAATAATGTATAAAAAGATCCTAATAATCACAGTGAGTAGATGCAAGGTGAATTTCCAGTCACGCGACCTTCTAATAATAATAATAATAAAATAACAATGGTTTGCTATTAACACTTTGTTTAAAACTAGTAAAACTGTTAAAACTATAACGAAACATATCAGCAATGAAATTAAACTACAAACGGCAATTGAATTTTCATATTCTAGTGAAATATAAGCATCAAAGGAGCTTTAAAGCCTTAACGAAAAGCACATCTTCATTCAAAATCAATATCGAATTAACCTTGTCATATCCAGCACGAAAACTTAACCGAATTAATTATCCAATATTGTAGGTACGTGATGAGCATACGGCATACCTAATATGATCAAGAATTGCTTACCTTTGCTAATATCGATGTACGTAGACAAAATATACAAGAGTCGGACACTTGGGGAATGAACATCTATCAGAATTCAGGCCTGGAAGGAAAGCATCCTTAACAGATGTTCCTTGAAAATTGAATTATGATTGCAATTTTTCTGTTACGCTTCACAGATTAAGGGCGAGATAACAAATGAATTTTTCTTCATGGCGGAGTTTAATTTCGAAGATTTTACTTCCCCATTCTGGATTTTCTTGGTTTTATTGCCTACAAGACTTTCAGATCCTTTATTTTTTCATATACACACTTATTTTATATGAATGAAAATCTCTGTTTATTGATGTGATTTAGGTCAACCTTTTATGACCGTATTTTCATTTATGACGAAATATATATGAAAATATGCGCTTTAAACTCAGATTAATCCTTGAAGTGGTGAGATGAAATAGCCTGAAGGACAAAATCTTATTAATGTGGTCGTGAAAGCATTAATAATTTATTCGGTTGAATATTTTTTAGTAAACGAAGAAAATGTCTGATATTAACAGAAAAATTTTCCGAAAATTCATCAGAAATGTCGTACAATATTGAATTTCTATTGAAAAACGAATGTTGATTTGGTAAGAAACAAATCTTGTTTATCGCTGTAATTGTCAATATCTTTCAATCAATAACCTCCAGCTTCTTTCACCATTGTACGCAATAACATTAAATGAGTTTTTCGAATTTCCTGGAAAATGCTCAAGCATTGCCAATGGACCACTTCTTGAATCTTTCAGCCGTTTACCAAAAATTGTGAAAAATATGTGAAGAGTCCACGCACGTGTACATATCAGCAATGCTCTTGGAAATGTAATGTTTACCTCAATTTTGATTTTCAGATCTGTCCTCATAACGGTAGTGAAATGGATAAAATTCTAGGAGTATGGGCTCAACTTCTATTTGTTGTACCCATGATTCTCGAGGCATTCTACTAGAAAATATGACCGTCAGTTTTAAAAGCTATTAAAATTCTATAATAAATAAATAATAAATAATTCGATCTAGTCGAATTACACTAGGAAGCTGTGGGCTTGCTTTGCTAGCTGTCATGGGAGGAAACACATAAAGAAGTCGACCAGAGACAACAAGTATAGTCAGTCTGTACCTGTACTTTACTCAGGACAGTAAGTTTCTTAATTCAAGGTCAAAAGTCTATAATAAAAGAATAGTGCCAGCCAACAGCGTCTTTTTGTGGAACCCTCCAAGGGCTGCAACAACGGGATGAGTATTAAGCACACACATATTAAAATTTCATAATCCATTTTCACTTTGCAAACAACGAATCACGACTGTCACTTTCTACGAGCGTAAAAATTCAGCCCAATCATGTGGTTCAAATTACGCTCATCTACGCTACGCTACTGTTTGCTACGCTATGTTTGCATTAACATAAACATTAAAATTAACATTAACAATAACATTAACATTATCATTATCATTAACATTAACATTAACACTAACATTAACATTAACATCAACATCAACATTAAAATCAACATTAACATCATCATTAACATTAACATATAATATAAACATTTGAATTTCTACTCCCATTTTATCAAATTCACTACTATTTTTTTCGATTCTACTACTCCTTTTGCCCCATTTGGTGGGATTAGTAGTAATAATTCTCCCCGATAGTCGCAATCACCTAATAAAATTGGACCTGACTTGTATAGCGAGTACTTTACCAACAACCATTACATTATATTAACTTGTGTTAGTAACTCCCCATTTGTACAAATACATTTTCTTGCACTGTGTACTTGGACATTATGTTATCTATGTATGTAGTTTCGTTAAGTTCCATTAAGGACAGTACGTAATTTCCCATTCGCTTTCTTCTACGAAAAGTTAAAAATATTACCTGAAGAAGACTGGTCCATATGAGCTTTACTTCTAATGCCATCAGAGCCTGTGACATCTATTCGAACTAAAGAAATTAATCTATGACATTTACTTCTATGGACAACATTTATACTTGGTGATGACAGAAATAATTTCAGCACTGAGACTCATCCATCCAAACCAAGTATTCTACCAAACAATGTTGGTTCTGTTGGTTTCCATCGTAACTCATGATAATGTAAATGAAATTTACAAAAGAAGTATACAGTAATTTCTTGTGCTTTTGTCTCAAGGTATACTAATACATATCCCCCCTCCCAAGTGTTGCCCTGTACACTTACTGCAAGTCGGAAGTCACAGGGTTTGTAGAACATTACTTCAATTAAAATCAAAATCAGACACGTACGGAAACTCTCAAATGGCTTGTTGCTGCTGCTGTGTATTACCATTAATTTTAAGTTCCAGGATTTTTTAATGAAGTTCCTCCAGAATGAACTGGGGAGAATACAGACAACTTCCATGATTTTCTTCTCAAATATTGACAAGCTAATTTTCACATAAAATTGGATTTCTTTCTTAGCCTGAAATTACTTTTATAATTTCTTGTCCGTGCCATGATCCATGATATTGGTCTTATCTCCTTTGTTTTAATATCGCTAATTGGTTGACTCTGAAAGCTTTGTGAATACAACACTTAACATCGCTTCCTTCCATTAGCTTTTAATGATTTCTGGATTTTTTTGTCTGATGTTTTTCAATGTGTAAGTATTGCAGAGAATGTAAGCTCCTTTTATATAGTTTTACCTTTCCAATTTTTGATCACAACAGAAATAAGGTTTGAACAATGTGAGAAATTTTTGTGTTGCAACCTTTTTGATTTATGTTTTTTTTTTCTCTTGAAAACTTATCAGTTCTATGTATTTGAAATAATATCAATTAGTACTCAGTTAGATGATTAATTACTTGGATTGTTATAAGAATAATAACACCGTTGTTGGGTCACTTATACCCCTGAAATTGACAAATTGAAGGTAAGTTTCAGGAATTGCATGAAACTTCTTTTTGCCTTAACCTATTAATTCCTACTGCAGCGTATACGCACAAATATTCCTTTGTGTGCAAAAGCTGGTGAAATAAATACTACAGTAAAGATGTGGTGCGTCAGAAGTTTTATAACTAAGATAGAAGTATAATATCCACTAAAAATAATCGCTAATGAATTCTCTTTCCACTTTCCGATTTGTAAGGACCTACATTTAGTTAGAAGATCTCGGATTTAGATCCCCGCAATGAAGATAGAAATTGCACATCTCCCATGTAATGGGGAAAGAATGGCAGCACGTCTGAGCGAAGACCCAAAAACCCCAGAGATGGCGACACTTTCCCCCAAATGCTGCGAAGAATGAAGACCGGACAAAGAGGTCCGGTCAAGATCGTTTGAGGAACGAGGAGAAGTATAAATTCGATTGGCAAGACGTCAAGCAGCGGGAGTAAAAAAAAAAGTCGAAAGAAGCAAGTAAAAAAGAAGTAAAAATTGTGAAAAAAAACACATCAAAAATTGTAAAAGTGCTTAGAATAAAGGAAAAACGAGTAAACCAACAAGTGGAGTCTCTCTTAAGTTTATTCACACTCCGAGGATGTCCAAAAAGTTGGAAGAATTTGCGGATCCGTTAAAGAGCGGGCGAGCTGCTAAACGGATTCCTTAGTTTCATGGTATAAAGACTACAAGGTAAGATGGAGAGAGAATGAAATGCCGCCATTATTGTTTTTCTCTGACGTCAGCAAATACTTGCGAATTGACATTTCGGTTATGCACCATTGGATTTGTAGCTGGTATAAATTGTTTACGGATTAACTTAAAGTGAAAATAGTGGTATTAATAAATAAAATGGTTTCGTGTATTATAAAAAGGTGTAATAATTCCCAAGGAAAAAACAATAAAAAAGTAAAGCTCTTTTATTTTCCTAAAGACATTTTACTATGCCGTAAGTGGCAGAAAGTGTGTGGAAAACAAATTAAAAATGTAAACAATGCGAGGTTCTGCTCAGATCATTTTACTACTACTGCTACCAGTTCCTGAAGAAGTATCAGAAGGATCTAAAAGAGCCAGTGAAAGGGAAAGGACGTCCATTATTTATGATGCTCTTACTCAATTTGGGCTAGTTTTTGCCTTAAATAAATTTATTTTCCTTTGATTTTATGCAATCTCTTTTTTTTAGAAATATCCAAGAATCCCCTATAATGCAAGAAAAATGTCAATCAGACAAATGCGAATGTTCAAACACAAACAGAGTGAGTAGCGTACTTACTTATTATTTAAGTTTATTTTGCACCTATCCAATAAAAATATATTTTACAGGGTGATTCAAATCAAGACACCTTCCGGTATACCACGCGATTCCTTGAGGCAAGCTGATCAAAAAATTGTTCCACATAACTTACTCTGTATTTTTTAATTAAGCTTCTTTAAATTATTCTCAAATATTCTCATAATTTTGATTTTTTTACACAAAAAAAGTTTTTGAACGGTATTTATGAAATTTGTGTGTAAAAAAAATCAATGTTTTGGAAATATTTGAGAATAATTTCAAGATGCTTAACTAAAAAATATAGGGGAATACACTTTTCGATAGCTACTATTTTTGGCTATGTAATAAGCCAACAATAACCAAAATCTATAGTGTGGTTCAAAAGTAATACTCATTTATTCTCACGAATATTTGCGAAACTTCAACTGGCCACAACTCCTGTTTCTAGGTGGAGTTATATGGAACAATTTTTTGATCAGCTTGCCTCGAGGAATCGCGTGGTATACCGGAAGGTATCTTGATCTGAATCACCCTGTATATTCAAAGTTGGCATGGAAGTTACCAGAGAGCTTCAGATTATGGAATGCAATAAAAAGATAAAACTCCATGCTTTGCAGTAGCATATAGAAAAGGCTTTTAATGTTGTCCATCCACATTCTAAGAAAAAACAGTTTTTTATATGTCAAATTTACTTTAGAATAAACAATTTAAACCTAAATAATAACAAAATACCAGAACGAAAAAAAAATAAAACTTTTGCATAACTAAATGTTTCATTTAAATCCCTTGATTTCTCTCCTATTAGTTCTTGCAAATTACAAATACATTCCTCAAATACCTATGTATAATTCTTACTACTTGGCTCTAGTTGAAATAGAAATTCGTTTGAAAAATGTTGTAAATAATAGAAATAACATTTTGTCAAAGAAACCAGACAAGTCAAATTTAAATAAACCTGAAACTACCCGATGCTTTGGTATTTGCTGACGTCAAAAGCGATATGCCACGAACTGTCAAACATACCGTGTAATCTTTATACCATGCCTTAGTTCCGCTTCTTTTGGGCAATACAAGGGAATGCAGGAAAGATAAGTAATTTTTGAAGTTATTTTTATTATTGTTACAATCTAATTGAAATATAAAATAATCGCTACGCTATTATCTTACAGGTTCTTAAGAAATTCCTAGTGTTGAAATGGCAATGAAATAAAAAATTATCACTATTATTCTACTGTTCCGTATGAATGTCGTACCCCCTGAGCAATCAGTGAATAAAACTCGCGAATTTAAAAAGCAAAACAATAAAATCTTCAACATAAAAAACGCACGAAGTACTTTAAACAATTTCTTTATTGCAGCACTGACCTGCCTTACGTTACCCTAAGCTATCTGGCGCTTAGGTAATCCGAACCGAAACTTGTTACTGCGATGACTGATAATAATACGGCACTCGCCAGACCAGTCATTGGTCTTTTATGTCCGATACTCGGAAGTAAACTTTCTTTGCTCACAACGCGGATGTAAACAAACGACAACAACCTTGTCGTTTGTTCTACCGGTTGCATCACCTGAGTCGCTTAGTTGTAAACAATCGCTTTACATAATAATTACCATGCGAGGTAAATTATTATCGTAATTGTCGATTGCTCCACTAAGCGCTCATCATAGTCAGCTGTTGGGCTAATCAGCAAAACAACCGACAGTTGCAGAACAATAATGCGAGGTTACTGTTTAGCAATTGCTGATTATTTCGCTGTAATGCCCTTGGCTGTTGGAAGAATCTTCCGTATATTGGGCCATCACATGAAGTTCTCATAATTGAAATTGAATTCAGATCTGATATTATCCCTGCTACCCTCCATTTTCGTAAGAAGTATTTATTATTGCACCTAAACAAAGACGTAAAATCATCACTATTGTTCTAAGTTTGTGTAAGCATGAAGTTGCTGCTAGTTACAGGAACTGGTGGGAAGGGGGAAGGGGCGGGCAGGACTTATTTGATCATTAAAAGTTTCAGGATTGAGCACCAACAATAGAGGATATTTAGAAATAAATTATTATGCTTACACCACAATTTTCAAGCACATACATCATTCTGTAACAGTACACAATCATTCAGTGAATGAATCTGTTTAAAGATGTTAACATCGTCAGCATATATTAAAATTTCAGAGAATCTTATCACAGATACGAGGTCATTAATAAATAACACGAGCAATAAGGGACCAAGAAGGCTTCCCTGTGGAAGTCCAAATTGCGTACAAACAACTTTTGAAAGCGCGTTTCTGAAGAGGACTTTAAAATTTCTACCACTTCAAAAAGATGAGGTCCAATCAACTAACAAAGGACAAAAACCTATTTTTAACAGCTTAAACAGCAGCACTCTGTGGAAAAGCTTGTCAAAGGCTTTGGAGAAGTCGGTATAGATACATTCAGTCTGCAACCGCTTTTCATGGGTGTTAGCAATAAAGGATGCTAAAAGTATCAAGTTGGTTGATCTTGATCTGCCCTTAATGAAGCCATGTTGTCTTGAGTTAATTAATGGCTTACAGTCGAACGTCAGCAGTTCATAAACCATTCTTTCAAAAAGCTTGGGTATAACAGACAATTTAGCAATTGGTCTATAATTACTAACCAAGTCACTGTTTACATTTTTAAAAACAGGAATAATAAATGACGATTTCCAAGCGCCAGGAAATACACCCGTTGACATACATAAACAAAATAAATAATGCAGCGGTCGGGAAGGACTGTCCAAATATAGTTTAAGAGCAATGCTAAGATTACCATCCAGTCCAACAGAACAGGAAGAATCCAACTCACGAACATGCTCACATTATATATATTCACTAGCATATCGAATATTAATATCTAAGCTAGAGCAATTAGACATGTAAGACGACACATAAGAAAAATTGTTCGCATTGCTATTGTCGCCACTGCAAGGATCAGAAAAATAATCCGCAACATAATTTGATATAAGAGACGGATCAAGACTAGAACTGTTCAAAAAGGACAGACTGCTGGGACAACCACCGATATTACGCTTATATTACTCTGGACGTTATTAATGTAAGATGTTCGAGTCGCCTACTTAAACTGTTGTCTAAGGCGAGAATAATTGCGGTAGTCACTCATAGAATAAGAAATTATATAGATACTGCCCGCTTTGTTACGATCATTACGCAAATTACGTAGACTCTATCGAATCAATTAGGAGTACAACTAAAGTTCCTAGCTTTACGAATAGGTACAGAGCCAAGAAAATAGGTAAAATTTAATTTATAAAAAATTAATAAATAAAAATCAATATCTGGAACATTAAACGTAATAGACCAATCAATATTGATTTTTTTTTAAGCAGGGGACAGGAGACCCCATCCCAAGCAAAGAGCACGGATGCCATAGCTGCCCATTGTGCTATCTTGCTAGAAGCCAATTTACCAAAACCTTCCTGACCTCTTAAACAAGCGCATCAGGTCTTGGTGAGGAAAGTTTTTCAGCTCATCCACAGAGAGAAGAGCAGACCCTAGAGTATATCCAGTCTGCTCCGGGCATGCACACAAAAATTGCTCGGTTGTCTCGGGCTCTCGCTCCAGGCAGGACAGACATTCAGGACTGTCAACAAGTCCCAACCTTGTTAGATGAGCGTGAAGTGACCTGTGGCCGGTGATGATGCCAACCACAGTTCTATATTGTTTCTTTGTTTCTTTGCGAGCCCCATGAGAAAACGGAGATATTCATATTGGGTCCATCAAGAAACAGTTTTATACAACTGCAAGTAGTCAGGTTCGCTCATCACGGCTGATGCTTTCTATGAACATCCGCTTTGATGAGACGCCCGATACTCGAGGTGGCAACGCCTACGGCCGGATCGGATGCGAGGAACGGAGAATCAAAGCCAGTCCTAGCTAGAAAGCACAGAAAGGACACCTTGTTGTCAATATTGTTTAGTATCAACTTTAATTTTCAAAATATTCCCGACCAAAATCAAAATAAAAATCCAAATGACAAAAGCAGAATGATCAGAAACCTCACCCACTATAGGATCCAATGAACGAAAAACACTAGCACTGGAGTCATCATTAACATCTACATGATCAACAATCCTGTTACGAATATTACGAATGCTATTTACTTCCTTAAGAGGTGTCAGCACTCAGCAAAATGTAGTTACTAGCGAGCATCTAGAGGCATTAAAATGTACTATACGTAGGTTTGTGTCCTGAAATTGAGAAAATTCATATAGAATTAGTCTAGACCTAGACCACATGTCACATTAGAGCTATCTGGCGTAAAATATAGGAACCCAACATGCGACAATTTAAGACGAAAAATGAAAACTTACAGTTCAAATAAATTCAAAATGTTTACCCCTAAATTGTTTTTGCACATAATTGTTAAATATACTCTTTCGCTTTGTGTTTATACAGCTTCCAGCGAAATATTTCAATTTCTCGCGGTAATATATCGGGAGAAAAAGCAATCACTATTAGGTTCAAATAATTTAAAAAAAGCGCCTCTAAAAATCTAAAAACTCAACGTTATTTGCTAGATCTAGGTTTTATCATTCTAAAATAGTCACAATCTAAAGAAATGGGAGTTCCTACTAAGAGGAATTTGATTTAAAAAATTTCAATTTTTAACATTTTTTACAAGTTTCCGAGCTAATGTCTCCATTCCAATACATTATCTTTAAGTCTTGCCGACGTAGACTTATTCGTTACCTTTAATTTAAGAAATAAATTTTATTTTTTGCCACAAACAGTTTGTCAGAAATTTGCATTGAAAGATGTATGAAACTTACAAATCCTGGTACTGACTCCTCTTAAGCCCACAAGAAGATAGCACATCCGAAGTATCGCATTCCAACACAGACGTAAGCTCTGTTGGAATTAAAGTCCCCTCCTCAAGCGATGGAGTCCAAGGCAAATTATAATCTCCAAGAATAACCATACCATCCATCATCTGAACTCGACAAATCAAGAAGCGTATTGATGCAGCTAAAATAGTCCTTGTAAACAGCCGTATTAGATCCCGGAGGTATATACAGAACAATAATATAAAACCACGAAGCATAAGATTTAATTCGGACACATAAAAATTCCAAGGAGCCAGATCCATTCACATTAAAAGTTTCAACTAGCAATAATTGTTTCTTGGTTGCAATCAAAACACCACCGCCAACCGGGCACTTTAGATGGTCCTGATTTCTATAACGTCAAAAGACATTAAATTCATCAGAAAAAAGTTCTTTGTGAAAAATTGATGCACAAAGCCAAGCTTCAGTGAAAGTCAACATAACAACATAACTTGAAAAATAGCCTGAGAAAAATATGTGTACTACGCATCCACTCCTACCTTTTATTCCTTATAATTTTAAAAAATATTCAAATTTTTAATAAACAACGCAACTCCCATTTTTTCCTTCGACTGCCGCCGAGTTTCCATGAAATGTTATAAAGCTTAGCTGATTGTGATTCGAGGCAGAACTTCCAATATAGCTAAACTCATTATGCTGTAATTATAAAGTTTTAATTGGAGGAATTAGAAATGGAGAAGGATAATTAGCATTATTATAATTTGCCTTTTGACAATATTACAAACATACATAGCTCGCGGAATTCAATTTAGCTTCCAGTCAACAAGGCCAGGTTGCAACGATGAATTAAATAGCTGCCAAGAGTTTCTTCTTGTAGCGTGGAAGTTTAAGCAATTAGCTAGATATTTGTGCAGGATAACGTTTCCAGAAATATTTATATAACATGTATAATGGTAATACGATACGGCACTAAGTACATACAATATTTATTATATTATTAAAGCAAATCTTATATCTTTTAGATGACGAAAATAATACATAAAATTGAAAAGGGTAAATTTGTACATATTTTTATTTTTTACATAAAAACATGGTTCCTAACATACAAAAATTGAATTTTTCTTAATTATAAATATGAAAATACTAATAAATACCAACAACAACAGAAATACCTTCATGTCTTGAATAAAAATAATATTAAGATTCACAAAAACAACAGATTTATGTTTGTGGGTTACATACAAAAAATAAAAAAATAATTTTTTTTTTTTAAATACGCTCTTTTATTGTTCGCTCTTTGGCTCTTTTCAAAATTCTTTAAAAATAGGTGGAAAAAGGCCCTAGAAAGTGTAAAAGAAACATACTAGCTAAACTAAATGTTATAAAAAGTCAATAAGGATAAATAAGAACATTTAAAACGAAAAAGAAAAGAAAAAAAAACAATAACAAAAATGACACAAAATTGTAAAAACAAATGACACAAAATTCTCAAAAGGGACTAAAAAATGAATACAAGAATTTTGAAAAGGATCTGAAAGATAGATAAAAAATTTAAAAGTCCCAATTTTGACAATCGGGTAAGTAGTAGTTTCAAGAAGTTCCAAATTTCCAAAAATTATTTCCTAAACGATTGAACTTTCAAGAAAAAATTTTGCAATTTAGCACCGAAACCGAATTTAAAATGACAAATCGAACGAACGACAGATTTACGTGATACCGTTATAGAGTCCCGCGGGAGCAGTCTTTAGTATCATTGAAATCTACAAACTGCCCTCATCATCCCTCCAGCTTAGCATCTCCAACAGAGTGCCTCTCCTTCCCACAGCGCTAGCAACGCTTCCAAAGCGAGGAGAAGCCTCCTGGGCTAGTGTTGCAAATGCTGTTGCTTGTTATCACCAGCGAAAGGCAAGAGCGCCGTCCTGCACCGACGATAGTGGTTGCCGTGTGCATTTGAATGTGTCTGCGTTCATTTCCAGATTTTCAAGACGTTACCGTCTCGTCAATCTGTCAACAAAGTGGCGCTTACGTGCTTGTGCGTGGTGTTGTGGGTCAGTGTTCTGATTCCCATCTCCGGCTCTCATGTAGTAAAAGTGAATTGCAGATTTGGCCAGTATCAACATAAAGCTAATCAAACAATTCACCCGACTACAGACCTTTGGTCGGCATAGAAACGATGACCTAGTAATGACGAAATTCGGGTGGATCAACTGGCACATATCGCGCACGAGTTCCATTAGATTTTGTAAACAGGTTGCCTTCACCAGCGCAAACTGTATAAATCCCCTGACCGGTGAGGTCGATATATGATAACTGATTAGGATGCATACGACTTTGATGCAGTAATTTGAGTGCTACATCAGCATCTTAGTAATTAGAAGGATTGTGGCAACGCTTTCGTTCTAAACTGCACATTCGATAGATTGCAAGGGCGCTGTATTTTATGTAAATAAATTCCATTTAAAAAATACCTTGAGATACCTTCCTGACGACTGAAAGATTTATAATAAAAACAGAAGAAAAAAAAACAAATATTGTTGGTTGTTCAAATGTCAGCGAGTGAACACTGTTCTCTCCATGTTTATGTATAAACTGCTACATCAATTTTATATAATACAAAAAAGGAAATGCCATTTCAAGGCAGTTCAATAAAGAATCCGAGGACTGGATAACATAAAGAGACAAAATATGGGTTTAATGTTTTACAGGTCAATAAGTTAATTTTCAACTGGCCTTTCTAACGAGGTTTGACGCAAAGGCGGATGCCCTTTTGTGAAGGCAGTGGAACACTGCTAAGAACCACCGCACAGCTCGGCCAGGTCTAACCGGATCAAAGTTTGTTATTGACTAGTAACGCTGTGCTTCCTGAAATACCTTCAAGTCCACACGCCATATTACCATTAACGCGCCCGTCCAGGTTGTTAATGGAACAGCCTGAGTCGAGGCGTCACACACCTCGAGGACTGCTGCTCATTCCTGCATTCAATACGCCATATAGTATGCCTGTATTTCCTGCACGTCCGAGTTGTCATTGGGACAGCACGGGGCCGAAACGGGACTATCTTTTTAGTAGCCAGCAGCTTAGATGATTCTCGAACTAGTTGATACTCAGTTGGTCAGACTGGTAGTCTCATATCGACTAGAACACATCTTGTCCGCATATAACATCTTTAACTCAAGATAGCCTTATAGGTATCAGCCGCTTTTAAAGGTATCGTAATTAAACGACCCCCCTCATCACAAAATCATCCCGCAACGCGAAGGAAAGTTCAGACATCCGCAAACAAGGACGTTCTTATCCAATCAAGACCATATTACTCAAGACCTCTGGTCGCTGAGAACCATTGACTTAGATGAAGTTTTCTTCAAAAAGTGATAGCGGTTTCCTCAAAACCCTCATCATCAAATGATAACTGTAGACGACTCTGCAAGTTATTCCTCCCATCACGCTCATATTCACCCCGAGGTGTGTTCGCCATCTGTTGTATCCTGTATACTCCGGAGGTCTTATTGACATAAGCATGTCACGGAAAACACGTGTTGTAAGTGTACTGAAAGGTGGTGAGGTGGTCTGTCCAGAACGAAAGCATCTTCCAACTTATTGTCAGGGACACAGGTCCCCACTACTCCCTCACTGTCCGAAATATCCTACATCCATAAACAAAAGTAACATTGGGATTAGCAAGAATTAGCATTTAGTAACTTTGATCTTCGGGTGTGTAACCTGCAATTATTAAAACTGTCGGCTATATAAAAAAAACTAACGTGGTTAAAAGTCATCGATACAACCGAATCTCTTCATACGTGGCTTAGCCCACCCCCCTTTTTCGATAAACTTTTAAGGACCTCAATTGCCAATATCTAAATCACATATTTAGGTCATACCCATCATTTATAACCTAATATTTAATAATAAACAAATTAAAAAAACAACTTAATCGTAGACAAATAACATGTCATTATCGATAAGCAATGCAGGGGAATCCCCAAAAATCAAGAATTCTGTTCAAAATCCTATGTATGTAGGTATATATGTACGCACTACCAGGGAGAAGGACAACTCTCCTCTGTTAATTCAATAAAAATTCCTCAATGAATAATCCAGACGTAATTTGTGAGTGACTTAAAATGAATTTATGACCGTGTTAAACGCAATCTGCGTTGTTGCTAATGCCGGTGTCTCCTTTCGCTTTGGGAACGTCCGTAGTCTATAAATCTCTCCTATCTGAGCGGGCAAAATTGTCCCTTGTAATATACTACCAGTAATGAATGAAAATTTATTCCGATGATGCTTTTGCTTTTATAGAAGAAAGGATAAACAAATCAGGCAGGCCTGTACCATTTTAGGTAGTTTGGACTTCATTAATAGAGGAATAAATTAATTTTAGCAACGCGGGTATTGATTTTACAGGCCACTGTTTATAGATTCACTTCACGCTATTCTAACAATATCTGAAATAGCTAGGCGCTAGAAATAATACATTCCGTAGGCGGTCGGCTTGTTGTCTATCGAGTCTATGAATTCAAGGATTCACTGCATGAGAGTTAGCTAATAATTTTGACATTGTAACCACTATTGAATATATTATTTTAGTAAACAGAGACATTTTCGAAAAGGTACGATGCAGTTTGGGAATTGCTTACCTACCACATATTGCATAACATAGATATGAAATATTTGGTACTTACGTATCTAGATAAATCTGTATGTTCTGTTCGAGCTTAATGTATAATGATTGAAAATCTCTGCCATAATTTAGATTCATGTTACAAAATATTACATTACCTATCCTTTGGGATAGCTTCCATCTCATGTTTTCTCATTTGTATTGGGCATTGATTTTATGAAATAAATTCTTGAAACATATTCCGAATGGTATGTAAAATTCAGATTATTCAAGTACATAAATTGACAATACCAGACGACTTTAATGTACCGGAGAGCTCTTTTGCAAGTCAGAATTTTTTGGGATTCTCCGGTATATAGCAAAAGCTAAAAAATGCTCTAATTTGTTATTTCATCACACAACCCATTAATTTTTGGTGACAAGTTTCAAGTCTTGGTTTGACTCATCAACAGGTCACAAATAGCGAAATTGCGTGATTTGAAAAACAAATGAAAATATGAAAAAATAAGAAAGAAATGAAAAGTTTGAGAAAAATAGAAAAAAACATTTTTTTTTTTATTTATTAAAAAATGTTTAAAAAAATCTGTAAAGAAACAGATTCATTCGAAGCGAATCGAACCTGTATACGCAGCGCAGGGTGCTGATGAGTAAAACCATGACTTGAAACTTGTCACCAAAAATTAATGGGTTGTGTGATGAAATAACAAATTAAAGCATTTTTCAGCTTTTGCTATATACCGGAGAATCCCAAAAAATGCTTTCTTGAACAAAATTAAGTTTAACCTGATAAAAAGTCCAAAAGAGTAATCTTTTTATTTATTTGCAAGTAAAAAAAAACTATTAAATTGCTTTTTTTTTTAATTTTTAGGTTCCGGTGAACCACTCTAAAAAGATATAAGCACGATGACTTCATTGATTTAACTAGGACAACATTTTCAAATCAGATAGCGAGTCTATATTGCCTGTAAATCATCTAGGATGATTTAAAAATTCATCTTTGACCAATTACAATCTTTTTCTAGTTTTATTTCAAAACTACATTTAATATTTTTACATGTAGTCGTATCATACGTATACCCAGGATGCTATCTTTCGCTATAGATAAATGACACAATAAACGAAACGAAATGGAATGATCTTTTTTCTAATGATTTTCTGATATTATTCAGTACAGCAAGTTTGCCGTGATCTACATATAATGAAGTGAAAATTACACTTTGCATTACCTACAAATTAAAAATATTTTGCTAAGTTTGTACACCTGTAATGCAGGAAGTATGTGAATGTTAAAAATGCAATTACCATTCTTTTTTCTCTAAATCGCAGGGAGACAGGTGACCCTATCCCAAAGCACGGAGGCCAGAGAGGCCCATTCTGCTGTCCCGCTAGAAGGCCATTCACCAAAACCTTCCGGTCCTCTTAATGAAGCGCATCAGATCGTGGAGAAGCAGATTTTTCAGCTCATCCACAGATAGACGGGCAGACCCTAGAGTATCCAGGCTGCATCGGGCGAAGGCCGGAGACGCACAGGAAAAAGGTTTTCGGTTGTCTCGGGCTCTGCAGGCAGGACAGACACTCAGGCCTGTCAACAACTTCCATCCTTAGATGAGTGTGAAGTGAGTTCTACATTGTTTCCTTTCGAGCCCCATGATAAAATCGGAGATATTCCCATTGGGCCCATCAAGAAACAATTTTGTATACTTGCAAGTATTCAGATTCGCCCATCTATGCTGATGCTTTCTACGAACATCCGCTTTAATGAGAGACCCGATACCCGAGGTGTCAACGCCTGCGTCGGGTTCCGCTTCCAGGAACGGAGAAACAGAACCAGCCCTAGTTAAAAGGTCAGACTTCTCATTCCCCATGATCCCCATGTGACCAGGAACCCACAGAAGGTGTCCTTTCTGGATACACAACTTATCCCCAGAAGCCCTGCAGTCCTCCAGTAACTTAGAAGTTATTCGAGGGCCACCCAGAGCCATCAAGGCTACCTGACTATCCTAGAGGATAGCAATATCCTTCTCCTTGATTTGCATGTCAAGGGCTAACAGCGCTGTCATCGATGTGGCGAAGACTACAGCCCGGCATACAGTGGTTTATCTACGAAGTGAGTACTCCATTCCAATATCGGTTTCAGGAACGTAGACAACCGCCCCAGCTCCCTCATTAGTGAGAGAGCCGTCGGTGAAAATTTATAGAGCGGACCGGGGATGGCTCGATAAGGCGCTTCCCTCAGTCCACCATTACCTTCTTGGAAAGCTCACAGAGAAGCGACGCTCAAACCGAAGCTCAGGTACCATTGCATCACGTGACATACTGGCGAGAGGGTTTTCCAAGTCCAGCCCGTACGTCAGAGATCAACATCCCATAAGCGCAACCTGCCCTTTTGGCATCTGCCTGAATGACGAGATCCTGGGGTAGCAGAGTGTGCCCAAAAAGATTTGGAAGAACAAAGTACCCAAGCTTCTGGAGAACAGCACCAAGCTGGTCGTTTTTGGGTTAACTATTATATCACGACGTTTGCGCCAGTCCTCAATAATGTTGAGGTCACGTTATATGAAGGCACAGGCAGCAGTCGTACTGTGCCTGGAAATGAGCAGAAGGATGTCATCTGCATACGCTTGACATGAGAATTCCACTTTTTTCAGCACCATGATGAGTGAGTCAACCAACATACACGAGAGTACTGGAGAAAGCACGTCTTCTTGCACGCAGCCTCCCTCTACCAGCACACTGAGAGAGGCTCGACCTCCCACCTCCACAGTTAAGTATCGTCGTCTTAACATTTGGTCGATCCATCGCACTACACTACGGTCAACACCATGTCAATGAGCTGCCTCACATATTTAGCTACTCGGGGGTGGCCAATCCCCGTCCATGTCCAGAAAGACTCCCAAGGTAAACAGTCCACGATCCAGTCCCCACTCAATAACAGTTACCATTGAATGGAGAGCCGTCTCTCTAGATCTGCCTCTCCGGTAAGCGTGTTGTGAGGTGTTTAAGGGAGAAGACTTTAGGGCTACTCCCTTGACATATTCATACACAAGTCTCTCTAGGCATTTCAAAAGAAATGAGGAGAGGCTTATGGTTCGAAAACTCTTCGGGTCCATGTAAGAAGCCTTACCAGGCTTTCGAACTAAGATAACTCTCACCATCCTCCACACCTCTGCGACATATTCAAAAGCGATACATGCCCTGAAAATGGAGTCGATGTATGTAAACTCGACCGTCATACAAATCCCACGTAAACAAATAAAATTACCACAGAAATTTGTATTATGTGTTGTTCATTTACGATTAGTTTTACAGGTGGCCTAGAAATATGGCCACCATTGCTGTTTAACGATGATGCTTCAACCCAACCTACACAATAACCAACAATAGTTGCAGAGAAACGTCCACAACAACTTGCAGGAAACATTGGCCAACGAAACTCGACAGCAACTGAAGAATTAGCCATAGCACACGAAACCGAGGAAACGAGGAAGCTAACTACAACTCAACTTTAGCGATTAGTTCAACTGGAACAACCAAGTTTGCCCATCTCCAGCAAAAATATTTCAGTGCTAAACTGAAGAATCGAGTCCTTGAAGCTCAAAATTTTTTCTGCGAGGATGAGAACACTTTTGAAATAGTGCCATAGTAATACAGGTACATACGATTTGTAGAAATTTTATTTCAGCAAATAAACTTCAACATGAAAGGGAACACTTTCTCAGAAAAGTAAATGAAAATAATGTTTGTTTTTTTTCGTATTTTTGTATGACTTTCATAGCAGCAATCCATTTCCGTAGGACTTTAGACTCCTGTGTACAAACATTAAATTTATGATAGGAAGGAAATATCAAGTTGCTTGGACAAAGAAAGATAAATATAAAGCTAATACTACCTAATATAATTGTATTAATTAAAGCAAAATACCCTCACCTATGTTATTCTTGTACGTAAACTCAGTTACAATTTCCCATCTTCCATTGCATCCGCATCCGTGATATCAGCCACACCAAAGTACATTGCAATATTATGAAGCACAGCGCATACCACTATTACCTTCGAAATATTCTCCATTTTAACTCGACAAAAATATTTAAGAATCAGGAACCGTCGTTTCAACTGTCCAAAAGCATGTTCTATAATCACACTCGATTTTTTAATAGTCGATTGCAAGCAGCCTGCGTTGCGTCTTCCACGATAGAAAAGTGCTTCATCAAATAGGGAATTACACCATAGCCACTGTCCCCCAACAATACCGTATTAAGAAGAATTTTTCCAAATTCAACTGTAACATACTGAATCGGGCCATCGTGCATCGATATTCATGAGAATGTAATTTCGATCGCATATGGATTGAACTTTAAGAATAGCCATATTTTTCCGATTCACATATTCATCATCCGGCCTTTTAATTTGAATATGCGTGCAGTCGATAGCTCCTATTGCTGTCGGGAATCTCTTTTTTACTGCGCATTTGACTCTGACTTCCATAATTTCATTTTCGGTTGATGGGAACTTGATCGACTGATTCGCCTTGTCTGTAATGATGTATCAACAATTCTAGAGACCTCAGACTGTTAAAATCCTATTTCCTGACCAATACCGCTCTGGAAGCCCGAATCTGTCATGTACCGTAAAACACTTTCATTTTTTTGTACTGGCGAAAGCGCACCTCCCCTGGTTTCCAGATTCCTGACAATTAAGTAGTCAGTTAACCACTGCACGTCAAACCGAAAAAGGCTTTGGAAGTCACACCCACTTGGAGAATGTCTTTCTTTGTACACTTTTCGTGCGCGTACTTGCACCATATCTGCCATGAGAAATTAGAATTAAACAAACTTGCTAAAACTAAACTTCTTTGCTCTACAATTGCATCTATACGAATAAATACTACTTCTACTTGCTACAAAAGTTTCCCGGGGCTAGATGCATATTTTCTTAAGCAAATCCTTCAGTTTTAAAGCAAATGGTACTTTTCATGAAACCTTTTCCTTTGTAGCACCACCTTTTGCATTTATCTTAAATCTTTTCCGCCATTTTTTTATGAATAAAATATACAGTAAATGCTTTGATTTCTGCAAGTAAAAGCAAATCCTTTTTCTTATAATGACTTACAATGACTCTCTAGTGTACAAGATCTTAAAATAATGAAAAACTATTTCCTCTAATTCACTTATCTTTTCGGATAGGTCGTCTAGAGACTTATGTGTGATCCTTTTTCTCTTGTATACAGCCCTTATTGCGCACGTTATGAATAATATTTACTCCATTTTAGTGTAATTCACGTTTTAATCACAAAAGAAAAATTTTACTTTACATTAAATTAAATTAATTTTTTCTTGTTATTTCTTCCGTCTTTTCATTGTAATATCTCTATCTAAACTTTCTATCTGAAGCCGCGCCATTTTGACTTTATAGTAAGCTCGAAAATGAAGTTTGTCGCCATCTCTTGTGGCTTTCCGTGCTCTCACTCAGACGTGCTGCCACAGTAGTTTTTATTATTTATTATCAGAAAGATTGGCATCTTATATCCTCATCGCGGGGAGTACATTCTAAGTCTACGAGATTTCACCACAATATTTATAGTTCAATTTTATATTTAGTAGTCTTTGAAGTGGCGCCTTACAAATATTTGGTTAAAATTTAATATTTTTATTTACTAACTTCATTTATTAGTTAGGGTGAAATCTTGTAATTCGATCGACTGAATATATGTGCTTACCTAGATCTGATGAGTAGGGACAATATTTATCTTCAAAATTACACATTTTCGAAACTATACAAAAGGTAAAAAACAAAAATTTGAAAAAAACAAGCTTTTATAAAAATGTACTAGAAAGGACAAACGAATTTTTCTTAAGCCTTCGGCCAGAAGATATGATTAGACTAGAACTGTTGGATAGGCTTCGAAGTAGTTGATTCAAAAGTTCTAATTATTTGAAATCATAGAAGTACCTATAAATTCTTTAACGAGATAAATTTTCGAATGTACGAAGTTTGGCATAATGCTGCATTTATTTATTAATTTTTAAATGAAGTAAATTGAACCTAAAAATTTCATAAAGTTTACATAAAATTTCATTATTCATTACGCAGATGATGTGCAGCTAAATATATCTGAACCGACCTATTGGCCTTATTAAGGATGGCATCGCACGTATTACTGACGGTTTTAGCAGAATCAATGAATGGTCCAAGATTGAAATTGAATCCCTCTAAGTCCCAATATATCATTTTTCACAACAGTCGACTATATTTATCTGATATCCCACCCGTAATTCTGGACAGTAAAGTATTATCTCGTGCTAGTAAAGTGAAAAATCTGGGTATCGTGTTGAACTAATATATGAACTGCTGTGACAACACAAATTCTAAAATTAGTAAAATTTAGTCTGGACTCTAAGGGCCCTCGCTCTCAGCCAGTATTTTCCTACAAGCAACTTAAATTTTGTCAAGACACTAATTCTGCCGCACTTCACTTACGGAAGTTTAATTTTCCCTAGACTTGATAGCGTTTGTACCCGTAAAATGGAGATCGCGTTCAACGATTGCTTACAGTTCATTTTCACAATTCGCAGATATGACCATGTCTCGCCTTACCGCGGTCAGTTGGTGGGATGCCCGCTTATTACATATCTCAAGAAAATAACCTTAGTGTTCTTCTGTAACCTACAAAAAAATAATGAACCACATTACCTTAGAGAAATGTTTATTTTCACTAACTGACATCGTAACAAGAACGTTATCTTTCCTCGTTTTACTAGGCTAGTCATGGAAGACTCTTATATTATTTAGATTGTGCGCTTTTGCAATGCTCTTCAATCTGGTATCCAGTATGCACGTTCTGTCAATTCCTTTAAGAGCGTCGTTAATGCCCATTTCTGGCTTGAATATACATCCCTGAAAACTCACCAATTTTCTTTAAACTTTGCACACTAGTTCCTTTTCACTCACAAATCACAAATATGAAAACGAAATTTGTCGGAAAAGTTATAGTTTCCGAGATATTCGACGTCAAAATTCCCGATATTTGTACTGCACTTCACAACACAATTTGACATTCTCACAATTATTAACTCTTCTTCTTCTTTTTAGTAACAAGTATACAAGTAGTGTAAAACATACCTTCCGAACATTCGGGTTACCAGCAATGCTTTTTGTTTATTCATTACAAATATTTAGTTAGAATGGAATAGAAAAAAATTATTAAAGAAACACACACACACGCGCACAGGCAGGCTGGCAGGGGCACACACACACACACGCGCGCGGAGCGAAGCGGGAATTTTAAAGTCGAATATCTCGGAAACTATAAACTTTCCGACAAATTTCGTTTTCATATTTGTGATTTGTGAGTGAAAAGGAACTAGTGTGCAAAGTTTAAAGAAAATCGTTGAGTTTTCAGGGATGTATATTTGTTCCGCCTATTCTCCCAATACCCCCGGCCCCTTTGGAGTTCAAATTCTGAAATATATTTTTTTTAGAAGCCTATTCTCCCAACTACCCCCCCCTTTGGAGTTCAAAATCTTAAAAATATTTTTTTACAAGCCTATTCTCCAATACCCCCCCCCCCCTTTGGAGTTCAAATTCTGGGCTTAAATATACATCCCTGAAAACTCACCGATTTTCTTTAAACTTTGCACACTAGTTCCTTTTCACTGACAAATCACAAATATGAAAACGAAATTTGTCGGAAAGTTATAGTTTCCGAGATATTCGACTTTAAAATTCCCGCTTCGCTCCGCGCGCGTGTGTGGTGTGTGTGCCCCTGCCAGCCTGCCTATGAGCGTGTGGTGTGTGTGTTTCTTTAATAAATTTTTTCTATTCCATTCTAACTAAATATTTGTAATGAATAAACAAAAAGCATTGCTGGTAACCCGAATGTTCGGGAGGTATGTTTACACTACTTGTATACTTGTTACTTAAAACAAGAAGAAGAGTTAATAATTGTGAGAATGTCAAATTGTGTTGTGAAGTGCAGTACAAATATCGGGAATTTAGAAGTCGAATATCTCGGAAACTATAACTTTCCGACAAATTTCGTTTTCATATTTGTGATTTGTGAGTGAAAAGGAACTAGTGTGCAAAGTTTAAAGAAAATCGGTGAGTTTTCAGGGATGTATATTTAAGCCTAGGCTTCTAAAAAAATTAGTTTTAGATTTTGAACTCCCAATGGGGGGGGGTTATTGGGAGAATAGGCTTCTAAAAAAATTAGTTTTAGATTTTGAACTCCCAAGGGGGGGGGGGGGGTATTGGGAGACTAGGCTTCTAAAAAAATGGGTTTAGATTTTGAACTCCCAAGGGGGGGGTATTGGGAGAATAGGGCTTCTAAAAAAATTAGTTTTAGATTTTGAACTCCCAAGGGGGGGGTAATTGGGAGAATAGGCTTCTAAAAAAATTAGTTTTAGATTTTGAACTCCCAAGGGGGGGGGGGGGTATTGGGAGAATAGGCTTCTAAAAAAATAGTTTTAGATTTTGAACTCCAAGGGGGGGGTTATTGGGAGAATAGGCTTCTAAAAAAATGGGTTTTAGATTTTGAACTCCCAAGGGGGGGGTATTGGGAGAATAGGCTTCTAAAAAAATGAGTTTTAGATTTTGAACTCCCAAGGGGGGGTATTGGGAGAATAGGCTTCTAAAAAAATTAGTTTTAGATTTTGAACTCCCCAAGGGGGGGGTATTGGGAGAATAGGCTTCTAAAAAAATGGGTTATAGATTTTGAACTCCCAAGGGGGGGGGTATTGGGAGAATAGGCTTCTAAAAAAATTAGTTTTAGATTTTGAACTCCCAAGGGGGGGGTATTGGGAGAATAGGCTTCTAAAAAAATTAGTTTTAGATTTTGAACTCCCAAGGGGGGGGGTATTGGGAGAATAGGCTTCTAAAAAAATGGTTTTAGATTTTGAACTCCCAAGGGGGGGGTATTGGGAGAATAGGCTTCTAAAAAAATGAGTTTTAGATTTTGAACTCCCAAGGGGGGGGTATTGGGAGAATAGGCTTCTAAAAAAATTAGTTTTAGATTTTGAACTCCCAAGGGGAGGGTATTGGGAGAATAGGCTTCTAAAAAAATGAGTTTTAGATTTTGAACTCCCACGGGGGGGGGGTATTGGGAGAATAGGCTTCTAAAAAAATTAGTTTTAGATTTTGAACTCCCAAGGGGGGGGTATTGGGAGAATAGGCTTCTAAAAAAATGAGTTTTAGATTTTGAACTCCCAAGGGGGGGGGGGTATTGGGAGAATAGGCTTCTAAAAAATTAGTTTTAGATTTTGGCTTTAAATATACATCCCTGAAAACTCACCAATTTTCTTTAAACTTTGCACACTAGTTCCTTTTCACCTCACAAATCACAAATATGAAAACGAAATTGTCGGAAAGTTATAGTTTCCGAGATATTCGACTTTAAAATTCCCGCTTCGCTCCGCGCGCGTGTGTTTGTGTGTGCCCCTGCCAGCCTGCCTGTGCGCGTGTGTGTTTCTTTAATAAATTTTTTCTATTCCATTTCTAACTAAATATTTGTAATGAATAAACAAAAAGCATTGCTGGTAACCCGAATGTTCGGAAGGAATGTTTACACTACTTGTATACTTGTTACTAAAAAGAAGAAGAAGAGTTAATAATTGTGAGAATGTCAAATTGTGTTGTGAAGTGTAGTACAAATATCGGGAATTTTAAAGTCTAATATCTCGGAAACTATAACTTTCCGACAAATTTCGTTTTCATATTTGTGATTTGTGAGTGAAAAGGAACTAGTGTGCAAAGTTTAAAGAAAATCGGTGAGTTTTCAGGGATGTATATTTAAGCCTAGGCTTCTAAAAAATTAGTTTTAGATTTTGAACTCCCAAGGGGGGGGTATTGGGGAGAATAGGCTTCTAAAAAAATTAGTTTTAGATTTTGAACTCCCAAGGGGGGGTATTGGGAGAATAGGCTTCTAAAAAAATGGGTTTTAGATTTTGAACTCCCAAGGGGGGGGGGTATTGGGAGAATAGGCTTCTAAAAAAATTAGTTTTAGATTTTGAACTCCCAAGGGGGGGGTATTTGGGAGAATAGGCTTCTAAAAAAATTAGTTTTAGATTTTGAACTCCCAAGGGGGGGGGTATTGGGAGAATAGGCTTCTAAAAAAATGGGTTTTAGATTTTGAACTCCCAAGGGGGGGTATTGGAGAATAGGCTTCTAAAAAAATGAGTTTTAGATTTTGAACTCCCAAGGGGGGGGTATTGGGAGAATAGGCTTCTAAAAAAATGAGTTTTAGATTTTGAACTCCCAAGGGGGGGTATTGGGAGAATAGGCTTCTAAAAAAATTAGTTTTAGATTTTGAACTCCCAAGGGGGGGTATTGGGAGAATAGGCTTCTAAAAAAATGAGTTTTAGATTTTGAACTCCCAAGGGGGGGGTATTGGGAGAATAGGCTTCTAAAAAATTAGTTTTAGATTTTGGCTTAAATATACATCCCTGAAAACTCACCAATTTTCTTTAAACTTTGCACACTAGTTCCTTTTCACTCACAAATCACAAATATGAAAACGAAATTTGTCGGAAAGTTATTGTTTCCGAGATATTCGACTTTAAAATTCCCGCTTCGCTCCGCGCGCGTGTGTTTGTGTGTGCCCTTGCCAGCCTGCCTGTGCGCGTGTGTGTTTCTTTAATAAAATTTTTTCTATTCTATTCTAACTAAATATTTGTAATGAATAAACAAAAAGCATTGCTGGTAACCCGAATGTTCGGAAGGAATGTTTACACTACTTGAATACTTGTTACTAAAAAGAAGAAGAAGAGTTATAATTGTGAGAATGTCAAATTGTGTTGTGAAGTGTAGTACAAATATCGGGAATTTTAAGTCTAATATCTCGGAAACTATAACTTTCCGACAAATTTCGTTTTCATATTTGTGATTTGTGAGTGAAAAGGAACTAGTGTGCAAGTTTAAAGAAAATCGGTGAGTTTTCAGGGATGTATATTTAAGCCTAGGCTTCTAAAAAATTAGTTTTAGATTTTGAACTCCCAAGGGGGGGTATTGGGAGAATAGGCTTCTAAAAAAATTAGTTTTAGATTTTGAACTCCCAAGGGGGGGGGTATTGGGAGAATAGGCTTCTAAAAAAATTAGTTTTAGATTTTGAACTCCCAAGGGGGGGGGGGGTATTGGGAGAATAGGCTTCTAAAAAAATGGGTTTTAGATTTTGAACTCCCAAGGGGGGGGTATTGGGAGAATAGGCTTCTAAAAAAAATGAGTTTTAGATTTTGAACTCCCAAGGGGGGGGGGTATTGGGAGAATAGGCTTCTAAAAAAATTAGTTTTAGATTTTGAACTCCCAAGGGGGGGCTATTGGGAGAATAGGCTTCTAAAAAAATGAGTTTTAGATTTTGAACTCCCAAGGGGGGGGTATTGGGAGAATAGGCTTCTAAAAAAATTAGTTTTAGATTTTGAACTCCCAAGGGGGGGGTATTGGGAGAATAGGCTTCTAAAAAATGAGTTTTAGATTTTGAACTCCCAAGGGGGGGTATTGGGAGAATAGGCTTCTAAAAAATTAGTTTTAGATTTTGGCTTAAATATACATCCCTGAAAACTCACCAATTTTCTTTAAACTTTGCACACTAGTTCCTTTTCACTCACAAATCACAAATATGAAAACGAAATTTGTCGGAAAGTTATAGTTTCCGAGATATT
>OZ002742.1:62596911-62639127 GCA_963924295.1 Dioctria rufipes
TTTCTAGTTGTGGACAAATTAGTTGAAAAATGCCACGAAAACACTCACCTGACATTTGTTCACAAAGTTTCATAATTTATAAACTAGAAGATAACTTCACAATATTTTCAATGAAATACACTCATTTGAAGTTTATACATTGTTTCCAACGTCGAAATACCTTGAAAAAACACGTAAACACATTAAAAAAACACTTTAAAAATAACACTTGATACCCGCGCGCGATAGTGTCAAAACAACCTGAACTTCATCAATTTTAGTAGGTGAAAAGAAATTTTTCGGAATTGGGTTTCTTGAAGAAGAAAAATTTTTTTTTCCGTATTCTAAGAAATATTGTAGCAAGTGTTGTACCATTTTAGAATCCTTATTAAATGCGTCAACTTCTAAAGTTACTTGCCAGACTGGCGTAGTACATTTTTTTTTCAATACAGTCAGTTAAAGTTCAACGAATTATTAATTTTATATTCTTGGTTCGTCAAAATGTGACATTTTCTTCCAAGCTGGAGCAGTTGGCTTAGAACTTAAAGCAACAGGTTTCATAAGCACTATTCGGGATTACATACGAAAAATAAAATTGCAAAAAAGTAAAGATTTGTAGCAACAGGAGCTAAAAAACTATCGCAAGGTGTACATTTTCTCGAAAACAAAAGAAATGCCTATAATTTGAAAAATACATGACTTAGATTTTTTTTTATATTTATCTGGTAACTGTTACGATTTAGTCTATCACCCGGTTCTGGCATGACGTCGACTTACGGGACACCCTGTATATGCGCGCCCCGATTTCAAGCGACGGATCGGTGGCTGATGAATAAATTGTGGGATTACATTTTTTGAAGCCACCTTCCGACGCAAATAATTCTGGAAAAGATTGAACAAGTCCACAATTAATGCTAAAATTTTCTTAGGGTAAGTAAATGCAATTAAGCACTTTCTATCCTGAACAACAGCTTTTGATCACGAAAAGAGTGATCAAGAAATGAACTGATTTTTAGATTTCGACACAGTCCCTCAGGTGGAGCTACTTTCGCCGGGTTCGGTTTTCGCGACGAAATAAGAATAATAGGTTCAAAGAAATTAGGAAAATTAGAGATACAAATTTGTTCAATACGAATTAAAATAAGAATAAATATTAGTATCAAAGTAAGAAAATTAAAAGTGGTTAACGAAAAATAAACAGGTGTTGTCTTATCGGACTACCAGTGACTACAGCGGAGTATCTCAAACCTAAGGTGAGCGAATAAAAAACTATAATAACTCGTTGAAATTATGTTTTCTAACAAATATAATTATTTATGTAATATATTTACCGTTGTTGATTATAACCAATTTCACAAGATTTCAAATTCTGAAAAACTTTCCAGTACATCAAATACATCTAGGACTCATCGTTTTCACAGTATACATAAAAATCTCAAAATTTTATATGGCAACACCAAGAAGGGGTTGCCAGATTTAGTCCATTTTTGAACTTTTATTTGCTATTATACTATGAAAACGTCAAGCGCCAAATTTTAGAGCATTCTCAGGCAGTGCCTAAATATATAGTGGAAAACGAAGTTTTTGTATGGCAACCCCACGAAGGAATTGCCCGATTTGTCTTATTTCCGAACTTAATTTTTTTTTTTTTTTTTTCAAAGTCCATGTACAAAATTTCAGCTCTCTAAGTATACGTTTTCTCGCGTTATTGCGCGCACAGATATACAGACGGACGTACGGACGGACGGACGTACGGACGGACGGACGGACAGGCGAATATGCAAAAAACAAAATAACTTTTAATATTATGCGTCTGTGCCCAATCCATTTTGATCTAACATAATTATTTCTGTGCGTTACAAACCGAATGATAAACTTAGTACACCCTATAGATTTCGTCTAGGGTATAATAATATCTGACCCGCTTCTGATTATAACGTATGTGAACTTACTTGACATAAAGAGCGAAAGTTCGTAGTAAAACTTTGGTTGACTATGTCACCATTGCACCAGAGGCGCAGTACTCCATTATCAAATACTGACCCACATATATATGTATCTACTAAAGTCTTCTACTAAGTTCTGTAAAAAAAAGAAAAAGTTCTCCCGCAGGTTTTGGAAGCAAGGGCAAAGATTAAGCAATGCACTAAATAATGTGCTTTGCTTTGCAAATCTTTAGCTCGCTGTTTTATACCCTAGATGAAATCATAGGTCGTTCCGTTTGTGACGCATTGCCCCGGAGCACCATTTTTTCAAAACCACCCCTACCCCGCATAAGTGGTCCTATAGCTAACAATTTGTAAATTATATTTTTTTTCTCGTTCCAGGTCTTATACTTTACGAGAAAGCCGTTCACCTGTGAAGCTATTTATAAAAAAAACACGTTTTTCAATATGGGCTCAGTCGCCGCCATTTGGTATGAAAATTATAATAAAAATTGTTTTTTTTTTTTTTATACTTTAATATATGTTAAAAAAACCCTTTCAAAAGGAATCTTATTCCTTTTTTTCATACTCCCAAAATAAATTGTTAAAGTTAGGCCTTATTTTCTGCCGCTAGAGTGGTGTTAATCCTTAAAAATGTAATTTATCGTTTGGACTTCCTGTTGTCAGGATTTTATCGTATACCTAATTCTATACGAGACGAAAATAGACGATAAATTTTCAAAAGCTTTTTCTCTATCAAATGGTTATAAAATTTTAAAATTATACTCTCAGTCGCGCCTTTTAATCGATTTTTGTGCCTCCTGGAGTTTTCAATCCTGTTTTTTTCACAATTTGAAAACGGAAATCATTTTATCCAAAGTAACTGCAATTTATTTATATACTATATAGACTAAGCTCCTTTGGGATTTTTTTAAATTAAAAAATTAAATGCCAATACATTATGTTTATATCATTTGGATACGAACATAATAAAACATATTAAATTAATTGTCCCATATTGTTCTGAAATATTAGTATAAAAGTTATCGATTTATTGATTATTATTATTATAGTCAGTTGAAAGCTATAGTACAGAAGAATTACTAAAAATCTTAATTGCAACTTATTAATATGAAATTGATTTTCTCAAGCATTAAAAGTATGTCGATCTCACCCTTCACAAGTTGAAAAACATGGTTTCAGTCACATATTTTCCTATGAGTTTCAACAGTAAGAATGTATTTTTTAATCTTTCGTTACAAGAAGGAAGATGAAATCTACTCCTCCATTCGAGACCTCTTAAGGCATAAAGTATGAATCTCCTTAGCACGCTCTCAATATGATCCGAGTAATTTTTATAAGAAGGAGATCAGACAGGACTGGCATATTCCATAATGGATCTGATAAGAGCAGTAAAAAGAGCTTTAGTAATGTAGATATCACTTAGCTTTTTTCCCAGTCCTTCACAAAACCTAACTAACATGGAATTCGTTCTATTAACGATGTGTTCTAGTTAATAGAAGATAAAACTAAAGTTAAGTAGTTAATCTAATCAACATTTTTATAATTAGATGTCGGTGAGTTTTTGATCAAGTACATATCAGTACTCTTGCAATCAATGCTCACTATAATGTCCAAAGTTGGATTGTATGCATCAATCGGAACCAATGACATGCCAAACGGACGAACCATATATTTCGAAGCATCCGAGGTAATGACCAAGTCTAAGTTTTTATTACGATTTTTCTTAATATCATTTACCTGAGCAAGACCAAGTGCAGTGTTGGGTTAAGCTTTTTCAACCTGATTAAGAATTTGGAATGACACGAGAATAACTAATAAAAAAGAAACTTCGAAGGTGACTTTCTTTATTGAAGAATTGATACGGAGGATCCAAAGTGTGCGACGACTAGAATGAAAGTGTCTGACAATATTTTACATGTTATATGGATGTGAATATAGCAAATTTATAGGATAACAATGAGCCACTATATGAAATTTTTACTTTGAAGGAATTTTGATTTAATTGGTTTTAAACATTTATTTAAGTAGAATTAAAATTTTATAAGTCAATATTGTGGCTGATCATGTAGCAATAACATCCAGGAAGATATGCGGATTTCCAGAAGATGTACTGGGAACCAGAATGTTGTCATCATCAGACAATTGTCATTCAATAGCAAGAACCTTGAAATCATCAAGGAATAGAATCTTATCCGAGTCCTACGACAGTTCGAACATATATTCTACTTACAGTAGCAGAAGGACTATCACATGGAATGTAAATAACTAGAATGTATTTTAATCCCAACTTTTAAAATAATGCATAAGATTTCACACAAGGAATAGATTGATAATATCGATCTTAGAACAGCTGTAAAAAATCTTTAGTGCTATCAGAATACCTCATCCGAGCACAGAAATGTCATTAAGATTTTGATGTCGTCCAAAAAAATTGAAAGTCATTTTTCAGTAATTAAGCATCCGAAAATTGTGCTTCCTCTCTATATTTTTTTAATAAACATTACTGTATTTTCAAATTACAATAATATTCAAACAGACGAACGCAATGGTGATTCTTATAAGAGTAATTCAATTCAATTAATTTTATTAGGAGGTTGTACAACAAGATAATATAATATTTTTCTGTACTATACTAAAGAGGAAGTAACTATATCATATCAAAAACGGAAAATATACAATAGCTATATATAATTTAAAATTCAATTAAAAGCAAAAAAAAAAACAAATACGTAAGTTAAAGGTATAAGTTATAATTATAGTTATAATTATAGTTATAGTTACTATATTAAGCAAAAATAGAGAAAAGTGAAGAAAAAAAGAATTTTACTTAGAAAGTAATTAAATTGCATTCACACACGTAGCACGACTGCCTGGAAACCAGACTATTAGTAAGCATTATCTTATAA
Organism: Dioctria rufipes; assembly: GCA_963924295.1. Classification (NCBI taxonomy): domain Eukaryota; kingdom Metazoa; phylum Arthropoda; class Insecta; order Diptera; family Asilidae; genus Dioctria; species Dioctria rufipes. The sequence continues at coordinate 62,601,746 of OZ002742.1, forward strand.
ATTGACATAAAAATATACATATATTTTTTATTTTCAACAACTGTGATACTCTAAAACAAACCGACAGTTTTCTAGTTATCTGTGACTCAATACCTACTAACCCTGATAATATGAAATATTTAGGTTTGCAAATCTAGAAAATCAGGGAAGATTAACTGCAAATTTAATTTTGTTAATTTTATGGTAGATAAATGAAAAGGATAAATTAAAATGAATGAAAGTCGACAAAATTGTGGCGAAATGTCAAAACATGTGACAAAAATGGCTCCATGAATTAAATCCGTACAAAATAATTCCGCACTCAAAAAATGAAATAATTCCGCAAAATGAAAGTGGAAATAGTTCCGAGGTATAACATACATATTTGAATATATTTATGATTTTAAATTTGAAGCAAATAGTTTATTACAAAATCGCAATGCAAAAATCATTGAAAGATATTCTAGAAAATCATTTTTAATGACTCAGCAGATGGTTGTGATTTTAAAAAAATTTTTTTTTTTTAATTTTTCAAGACGATTGTTAGCTAATAAAACCATTCTAGTAGCGCAATTTTTAATGCAACATTCATAATTTATTGTATCTTTGTAATATTTGTTTTTTATAAATATAAAAATTTTCTGTGAGAATGTAAATTAGCTCACAATTGCTTCTTTTTCCACTAATTTTTACAAATTCATAACTGATTTTAACTTCACTGAAAAACAAATCCCTATTAACATCCGAACTATATTAGAACTAGATCTGTAAAGAGCAATCTTTACTGCTAATTATTTCAACACTAAAGAATTATTTATTGCTTTTGATGTATTTACTGCTTTAATTTAGCGTTCCAAAATTCACAGAACATATGTAATTACAAAAATGATTTTGCGGACTTATTTCCTATGTAATTTTGTGGAGTTATTTCATTATGCACGGAGTTCGCACAAAAGTTAAAATACAATAAAACCGCATAAAATGAAATAATATAATAATAATAAAATTTAATTTTTTGAGTGAGTTATTTCGTGTGGAAATAATTATTGGAGCCGACAAAAATATACAAAAAAGGATCAGAATCTATACACAGATAAAAGTTTTCAATTAATATAAAAAATTATTCTTAAAAAACCTGAAATAGGTATTTAGAACATAATCACAAAAATGATAATAAAGTTTTTCTATAAAAAAATTTGGAAGATCTAAACTAAACTAAGCTCTTACTTCTCAACATCTTTTGTGGGAAAAATAAAATCTACCTGTCTTGAAAAACTTACATTTAGTTGAAAATTTAAATACCAAACCTTGAACAGTAATCAGACAATGTTTGCTTTGGAGCTTCATGAGTATCGCATGATATACAATGACATAAAAAATATCTAACCTAAATACGTACCTGGCGAGAGTTACTTGCAAGAAACAACAGCGGTGACATATATGGATATTTTCCGTCTATTTTTAAAATGTTTGCCTTAGTACGTAATGAAGAATCAATGAAAAATTAGTTTTACTAGTTAAAGGCATAATAAGCTGAATAAGTGTAGAATATTTTTATTACTTTGTAGATACAAGAGCAATTGAGTTCTTGAAAATAAACGCTTGTGGATAGTGAAATATTTTTTTCTCATATATTGTAAAATCATTTACTTTTTCCATGTCATTATAGGCCTTGATGATTGGTTGCTAGCAATTAAAATTGGAAAATAATATGGTATCGATAATAGTAAGAAAAGGATTGACTGATATCTAGAAAAGAAAAAAAATTATTGAGGAACACTTCATTTAATTGGACTGGAAATCACTATTCCACTCTAATACAACGAATAGCTTAATTGCCAATTAAGCTCTAATAAATTGGAATTATATATTTTTTTTTAATCACGTATACTCTCCTTTTTCCTATATAAAAAGCGAAACTGGATCTGATTTTCTGCTGAAAGATGAACTATAAAACGTCTATAACTAGGGGACCTGTTTCATCCTGAGAACAGCACACTCGACCACCTTGGTCTCTTGGAACGTTCCTGCACATAGAATTACAACAAAAGCTGAGGATAAAAAAATAGGGGAACTTTTATTCTGTCGCATTTCCTATAATTGTTTTTTTTTATTTTTTTTGTGTTTTTTTTTTTTAAATACCATTTACATTACGATACACAGATTAACAAGGTATGGTTGCTTCATTTGGGGACATAATTATGTCAAAATATTTCACGTCTCGATTTCAATCGTCCTTATTAAAGACAAAAAATTTTCCATTTGCAAATTTCTTTGCTTTGCCACTAGCATATAATTACTTTTCTCGAAGTAATTTAAACGAAGAAATTAATATGCAAAACGTATTTCAGTCAATATAATACGAAAAATTCAAAATAAATTCATTGGAAATGACATTTGTGACCATGTGACGTAACGTAAAAGGTTTCTCTTGAATCGGTCATATTTATTATCCTTATATCCTGTATTATGCTCTGCAGTTGATAGTTCTCTCCTTTTTTTTTATAATAACATGAAATAAAATATTGTAATTTATTTCCATTAAACAATTATTAAAAAAAAAAGAGCCGCCCAGACCTAATCAAGACCATCAATGCCAATTATTGAAATGAAGGTAACACGCGCCGTCATTATAAAATAAATTTTTACAAAAATTCCCAGATTTTTCACATGCATTAAAGAAAAATTAGCTTTAAAGAAAAGACAGAAATTTTCTTCCCTCCCCTATAAATTGCGTGTTGTGTCCAATAGCGTTGACTGTTTATCACAGGAGAACGTTAGACGCCTTCCTTATGTGATTTATGGCGCCCATTGATAAAATTTTCCATCGAATTGGCTCAATTTATTTCATTGAGTTTCTGGGGACGTCTAAATTATTAAGTTACTTCGAAGACAGTTCATTTTTCACGGAAGCCATTTACAGGCATAATGGTAATTCCACATGAGTGATCTGTAAAGGAATATTTATTATTATATCTTTTTAGAACAAAAAAAAAAAATTGGGAGACAATTTCAATACTAAGTCGCCATTTGATATATTTCTATCTCTTACATCATGTAAACTTGAAAAAATAGCACTTTTATTTATTTGAGTGAATTTTTTTAATTTGAAAATTTTTATATACAACTGACTTCTCTAATTATAAAAGCAAATTTATCATTCCTATCCTTAATCAATACCAAGAATTTATATTCAGGTGAAATCAATAATATACTATCTTGAAGCTTTTTCAAAAACTTTGAGTTCTGTATGTTAGTGCTCTTGCATTTCTCTGAGGAATTTGATTCGATGGATCATAGCAAGCTATGTAGAAAACTGATAATGCAGTTTAATTTCTCCACCCAGGCTGCTAACCTTATCGGCAGTTCCTTGAGGCATCGATATCACTCAGTGTATACTAAAAATTTATATTACTCTCTTCAATTGGTATCTTCAGGAGTGCCACAAGGATCTATATTGGGTCCACTGTTGTTCTCTCTTTTCATCACTGATTTATTTCATGGTGTTAAGTACAGTAAAGTACACCTTTATGCTGATGATGCTCAATTGTACATCTCAAGACAAATTGGATTAGCTAAATGATTATCTCCATTCTATTTATCTGTGGACCATTGACAACATGCAATACATGAACCCTACCAGAGCTAACTGCTTAATTATATACAAAACAATTTTAGATACTTCTTATTTCTCATCTGTAGTAATCAATGGAACGCAAACTCCAATTGTTGTTTCCGTTTCTATCTTGGGAATTATCTTCAATAGAACTCTTGCATCATATTAATGCTCTAATTAGAAAAGTATATGGTGAGCTTGGTTCACACTGGGCGACTAGTAATTTTACTCCAGCGCGAAACCGTTTATAGCTAGTTGGGATGCTGCTCATCCCATGGGTTGGAAATATTTGCTTGTCTTGACTATGAGTCGTATTCGAAAGATAAATAATGCATTCAACGCTACTAAAAGGTATGTTTTTGGTTTCCGTCATTTTGACCATGTCTGTCCTTATTCCAACTCCATTCTTGGTTGCAGTCTTATAATCAATTTCAAATATTACGTTGGCTAGGACTCTTAATCCTCAGAATCCCAGCTACTTGTATGGTATACTTCAGATTCCGAGATCAAGTCGACTTACTACTTCAATAGTGCCTAGACATAATTGTCTTACATCTAGGCGTCAGCTCTTCATCCAGTCCATTTTTATTTGGAATTCTCTGCCAATAACTTTGAGATTGTTATTTGATTCAGATATGTTTGGTGATTTTAAATGCAATGTTCTCGAGCAAATGAAATGAGCCTAGTTTTTAGTTTTTCATTGCAAAACAGGGTTAATTTTCATTTTCCCCCTGTTGTATCTTAGATCTAATTAATTAATTAATTTCTTATTTATTAGCCTAGTTGTTTATAATATTAGTTATTGGGTAATGAACCTATTAATATTGTACTAAGATAAGATTTTATCTTTTTGTACAATGCCACCTATAAAAGAAGGAATGAAAACAAAATTAAATGAAAATGAATTGGAAATGAATTATAGTTTTTATGGAAGCACATTATACTTTTCTAAATTTTGAATTTGTAATTTCGTCGCCTGAATTCTTGTTTCGTTGTTTCGGGTATACGCCACTTTTACATTTTTTGAGTTAAGAATTCTTTATATAAAGGCTTCTCCAATAAGAGGTGTTATTTTGATATTCCAAGAAAAATGCCAATTTTTGAGATAAATGATCGAATCTTTATTACATTATAAAGAGGAAGGTATGCCGTTAATAATGGAAAATAACATCAGCCAAATGACCACCACGACCACGCCTACATGACCATATCCTTTTCATGAAATTTTCCATAACCAAATCGCAAAGTGGCTGTCCTATGTCCTCGATAGCCTCACGAATTCAATCTTTGAGGTCTTGAATCGACGCTGGGCTGTTCGCGTAGACCTTCTCTTTCACGTGGCCCCAATGGAAGAAGTAGCAAGGTGTTAAGTCACAAGATCTCGGTGTCCAATTGTGATCACCTCTTCGAGAGATAACACGGTCCGGAAACTTTTCCCGTAAAAGATGAATGGTTTCGTTGCTTGTATGGCACGTAGCGCCGTCTTGTTGACAGTAGCGCAATCCATTCACCGTAACTGTTGCTCTCGCCTCATTTTCGAAAAAGTAAGGTCCAATGACCCCGCGGGACCATAAACTGCACCAAACAGTCACATGTTTAGGATAGAGAGGCTTTTCAACAACAACTCTTGGGTCTTCCGAGCCCCAGATGCGACAATTGTTGACGAAGCCATCGAGGTGGAAATGGGCCTCATCACTCAAGATGAGTTTTTGATGGAATTCCGGATCATTTTCATGTATTTCAAGGACCCAATCAGCAAAGACTCGCCGTTGTTGATGATCAGCCGGCTTGAGTTCTTGTGTTAACTAAACTTTATAAGCCTTAAGACCCAAATCTTTATGCAAAATACGGTGTAATGATGTTTGTGGAATGTCTAATTCGAAAGAACGACGAGGAATGGACAAACCTGGGTTTTCGTCAACACTTTCGGCTACAGCAGCAATATTCTCGGCTGTTCTTGAGCGGCGTGCACGGGTTTTATTCTTCACATTACTAACTTGTCCCGACAGCTCGAATTTTTCTATCAATTTCTGTATTGCCGTCCGACAAGGTGCTTCACGACGACCCAAAAATGTTCGAGTTTTACGAACCGCCACATTTTCACCATTTTTATAGTGAATTTTAATAATTTCAATGCGTTGTTGAATCGTATATCGTTCCATTTTTATTAATGGCGTAGATTCTACATTGACACATTGACATTTGACAAAAAATGACAGCCCCAAAAGTGACATCTACCGAAATAGCGGGCTAATTAAAATAACACCTCTTATTGGAAAACACTTTAGTTTTCGGATACGATCTTGCAGAATCCGTAATCGGATTTTACCTATCTTTATTATTTTCAGGTATATTCAAAGTCAACCTTAGTCCATATCTACCTTTTCGAAAGATTTTTTTCGAGTAAATTCGGGCACATCCGATAATTTGACATATGCCCAAAATATTCATACAATTTTCGAAATTTTAATTTTAATTCCTTTTTTCGGTCATGTTCATCCACAACGAACTTGGACTGTATCTCTTATTGTATATGTCCATATACATGCCTAAAATTATTTAGTCCATATCCATGTTTGAGGATATAAGCGATAACGTAATAGTGATCTAATTTGCTTTATCGTCCATATCCATTCCGTTAAATCATAACGATAATCCAGCTTGTGTATATGTACGAATGAAATTAATGAAATGAAACTTATGATCCCAAAAAAATTAAGCCTGATTGTTTCCACACATGTTTTTTTATGTGCTCCAAAATTTTTACAAACGATCATAGACAGAATATATTCCGAATGTTTTTGTCCATGTCAGATGAAGCAAGAAATAACTTTTATGCAAAGTTTTTTAAGCATTTAAGGTTTAAGGTATCGACTAGGATAGAGACTTTATTTTCGGTAGGAACTAGAATAAAATTAAACACATTGTTCTAGTTACGGATTGGAATTAAAGATTTTTACTCTGGGTTTCGACTGGAATAAAAACTTTATTTTCGATAGCTACTAGAATAAAAATTCTTACTGTGGGTATCGACTGTAGTAAGGACATACTACTTCTGCTAACAAAATCAAAACCTTCGTTCTGGTTACGGATTGAAACTAGAGATTTTTATCCTGGGTATAGAAGAGGATAGGGACTTTATTTTCAAAAACAACTGGAATAAAGGTTCTTATTGTGGATACTGACTGCAATAGGCATAGTATTATTAAAGCACTTTATTGTGGTGATTGACTGCAATAAAAATATCCCGATTCGCGAACCTATTGACATAGTAAAGCAATGGAATCAAGTGTCAAATATCGAGGTGGTAAGTGCAAGTCAAATTGTAACAAAATTTTCTATGTTATAACTTTAATAGTTGTATATTTGCTGTTTGTAGAGCTTGACTTTGACAATATTTTTGAAAATATAAATAATTGCGCATTCTGTAGGAGTTAATTGATAGTATTTAGTGACCTAAGCAGTTGATATATGTGCAATGGTAGTTAGTTTAAGTATAGTAGTGAAATCCAAAAAAAAAACTAATCCACTAAGTTTCAACCAGTTATAGTTGTCAACTTATTATTCCTTTATTTCGTGTTCGCTTTGACTATGGGCAGAACAACTTGCTTATATTGTGACGTCTTAGATTCTTGCATACTTCACCTTTAATATGATATCAAATAAGTACATGCACACCCAAATGTCACTATTGCAAAGCTGTGCTTAGTTTTCTACCTTCTTTTTAATCCTAGGCAAAATATTGCTAAGCATTTTCCATTGTTGTTTTTTTTTTATATTTGAAATTTTGTATCTCATTGAGCGAGTCTAAAAAGCGGGCTGCACAGGGTATATACTATAATCGTTAGAGTGTGTTAAGTAAAACAAGTACTCAAAAATATAAGTCCTCCCTCCCCTCGGATATCACACCTTTAACCTTCATCCTTTTCCCACTCTTCCTCCTATTTTGGACTTGTTTTGACACGAGATCTATAACTCCGAAAAAGATTATATTTTAATGCAGGACACATCGTATATTTACTGGAATGGTTAGATTTTTGTAATAAATATAAAAAACAATATATGTAAGTACGTATCAATTATACTATATATCGCATTTGGGCTTTTGTCTACATTTTATATAAAAACACAATTGTGGAATTGCGTTTACTTCAATTGTAATTCTTAAGTCCTACAGATCTTTTTCGCAGTTGTAACTGATTGGGATTTCACAGTTCAAATTCAAATTTATTAAATAATTAAATTTACATATGAGCTTTCGCTCTTTTGCATGTAATAATTCCAGGAAGGAAAGTAACAAAAAAAAAATATATATATATATATATTAAAGTAAGTTGAACAAATTATTATATATAAAAAGAAAAGTATAAAAAAGAAAAAAAGAAAAGAAGAGAAAAAAGAAGATACAAAAAGGAAAAAGCATTATATTACAAGCATTGAAGATAGACATAAAATTAAATCGCGCAACAACATCGTGTGGTTAGAGACTTATGGCAGCAAGAAGATGAGTAAATACTCAGCCATAGTCAGAGAAAAAATTGAAAGCATTAATTTTGAAATGGCTGATAGTTATGGATTGTTTTATACTGGTCGGCATGGAGTTCCAAATCCTGACACCGTAAACAAAAAAAGATCTATCGCTCTGTTTGCAATTACTGCGAGGAATCACAAGTTGGCAGTTTCTTGATGATCTGAGCTGCTGAAGTTTACTGGACAAGAAATCAGGTGCAAGGGATCTAATTATCTTAAAGAGCATAAGAGTGACATGATAATCAAGGTAATTATCCAAAGTACAATTTCAAATGCTTCGAGCGTGCATAGAAATATGATCAAAACGACTCAGATTGAAAATGTATCGCGCACAGGAATTAAAAGCCACATTTAATTTCCTTCTGCTAATATTGTCGGTCTTGCAGTATACTACACTACAATATAGTATAACCGGCAGAATCATTAAATCATTAATGTATAATAAGAAAAACAACGGTCCGAGAATTGACCCCTGTGGAACACCTGAGAAGGTAGGTCTATACCTGGAAGCATTCACAACCTTTTGAAACCTATTCGCAAGATAAGAAAAAATTAAATCAACTGCAGAACTACTAAAAAGGAACCGTGTTTTAAGTTTACTACATAATACATTAATATTTACACTGTCAAACGCCTTAGAAAAATCCAGTAATACGAGCAATGATACTAGTCGGGCATCCATACTTAATCTAATGTTATCTACTAAGTATAAAAGCGATGGAACTGTACTATGTCGTTTGCGAAAGCCGGATTGAAATGCATATAAAAGGGACTGATCAGATACAAAAGTTGAAATTTGGTCACAAAGCAATTTTTCGGTAACTTTCGAGCAGAAAGGAAGTATGCTAATTGAACGAAAATCTTCCTTAAGTCGAGGATTAGGTTTTTTATTAATTAGAACAACTTTTGCATATTTCCAAGCAGACGGAAATTTTAGATGTTATGATACAGGTATTTATTATATGCGTCAAAAGAGGTACTATAAACGGTAATATAATGCGTAGTAATCGCACGTCAATATTATAAACTCCAATCGCGTTGGATTTAATAGATTTAATGGCAAGTATAACATCAGAGGGAGTGATCGTATTAAATGCGAAACCATGAAAATTTAGTTCAATGCATAATTCCTCCCCAGAGTTAGCAGCACCATTGAAAGAAGGCCTTTGCACGAAAAACTCATTTAATATATCAGGGTCAATGTTGCAATAGGCCGGTGATTTTTTAACTCCAATATCTCTGATGTTTTCCAAAGAGTTCGCAGGGGAAGCACATGGTCAAGTTTCCGAAAACAAAAGTCACGCTTAGCTGTGCGAATCGCTTGGGTAGTTTTATTTCGCAGCTATTTGAAATTTTTCAAAAAATGGTCCCTTTTATGGGTTTTCCAGAGTTCATACACATAATTTCGCTCATACATCAGGTTTTTAATACGTTTGTTCATCCACGGGGATCTATTTTTGAGTAATCTGGATTTAATAGGGACAAACTCGTTATACAAGGATACTATTATAGCATTAAAGTGGTCAACTTGAATATCAACATCTGATGTTTCATAGATAGAATTAAAGGAGATGGCCTCAATGCTACTAGTTAGTCCTTCAATGTCAACGTTTTTAAAGTACCTGAACAACACACGCAAACTGTTCCGTTCGACAGGAAAAGAAAAGCGTGCACATACTGCTTCATGATCGGATATCCCTGGCAATGGAAATTGGTAGTGATCAACCGAAAGATCGATTCGATTTGTAATTATAATGTCAAGTAACGAACTACCGAGTGGATGGTAACGTGTGGGACAACTATTAACTACGGCAAGATCTGATCCTTTGATGAAGTTAAGGAAGCCACGTTTTGGACTGGTATCTGCCAGCAAATCTATATTAAAATCGCCAAGTAAGATAGTAGGCGAATATTGGCTTGAGAAGAGCATGAGCGTATCATAAAAAGCGTCCATTGAAGAAACTCTCGGAGGTTTATAAACACAGGCTAACAGTAATTTATCGTAGCACAACGTTAATTCAAGAAATAAGAACTCGACGACAGTTGGGAATAATCCATTTTACGTTTTAGTTTTGATTGTGTAACGGTCATTAATTTAGTTCCATCTCGAAAAATAAAAATTTAACCAGCTTGATACAAAAAGTCGGAGACAACCATCCCAACAAACAAAAACATCGCTGTCAGTTCTAAAAGTAAAACCCACTATGGAGTTTGTTTTGCTTCCGTTTAGGACAAGCCCAAGCGGAATTAAAGTAAATTATGGTATTACATATTCTTCATTTCCTCCCCTGACTTAAATTAAACAAGTACATGTATACCTGCAAATAGAAATATTTTTTGTTTTTGTTTTATTTTACCAAAAGAAGACTAAGATTCCACTTACTTTTTTTTCAAGCACACCAAAATGCTACTCTAAGATACGAAATACCGTCCCGGAAAATTCACGATAATTATTTTATTTTTAATGTTTATTTCTTAAACATTTATTAGCCTCACAATGAGCCCTGCAATATAACTAACTTTTTATATATGTTACACCCTATGATAGTGACTTCAACTTTAGTATTGGATCACCCCAACGCAATGGTCTATAAATTTTTCCCGTGTGAAAATTGTATGGGAAATCTAATGAACTATAATCCGTTGGGTATAAAATTACAAAGACTTCAGTTATTCCACTGTAATCCTCAGAGTTCCTTTAACCTTTTATCATACAAAATTGTTTTTGAAGCTTTTTTTTTTGTTAGCTGGTAAATTCCCGTTGTGGGTTTTTCCTTACAACATTAACGAAAATTTTCACATATATCCCACAAAGTTATAAGGCTATGTAAGTAGAACAATGTGTATAGGAATATTAATGTTTGTCATAAGCATTCTGCACCAAAGCAAGATCAACACTCATGTCAGCAGTGCATTCTCTACGTGTCGAGCTTTAGGATGTGCCATGGGAAGGACTTTAATATTCAGCAGCTGAGGAACGTTCCAACAGTAAATTCTGAAATGGTGGAAGCACACTTGTTGTACAATACTGACAGCACTGCTATCCATCAAGCGCTTGCTTGCATCAATTAAATTTTCACTTGGGTTAGTATTAGCGTCATTTATAATATAATTTTGCCGCGTGCATTGTCTCAGATTACACAGATCTAGTCATCCGTTAAATAGGGCCAGGCGTATCATTTTGTTTCTTGTTATTCGGGTTTAATTTTTCCTTTAAAGCTTAAAGGACTTAGACTTTAATTTTAAGGAAAAAGCTAAACTTTCTGGGCCCACTCACACACACACAAACACACTCACACATATATGTTGCATCGCTATGAAACATTATAAAATTTTACCATAGAGACACTTAAGTCTCGAATAAATGGTCGAAAGTTTTTACATTTTGTGCTGAAAAGCAAGACACAAGAACAAGACCTATTTCCTCATTGGGACATGAGGTTTTTTAGTGGTTAAGATATTCTTCCACATTGCATTTTGTGCTGCAGCTCATAAAGTATAAATCACAAGAGGCGAATTTTTGGCATAATATCAAAATGTCTGTGACTCGAATTGAATTTAAGTACTCGAAGCAAATAAATTTCTGGATGAAAGCGCAAAATTGTGTTTTTCCAGTGCAAGCAGCTGTCGTTGAAACGATTACATTTCTTGGAATCTCCCGGAATCTCTAAATAGGTAGAACTGGAACGTTTAAATTTTTCTTATGAACTGTGGGCATGGATAGAATTTGATTTTTTTTGGGTTTTATACATATAACATAAAAAACAGCAACCTTTCACTTATTTTCTAGAAGGAAATACGCAAGGGAATATCATCAGCGTTGCCCTGTCGTCTAAGTCGGCCATTTGCGATTTTTAGTTTTGACCGCTAGCGTCACCAATGTAACCAATGTGAGGAAAAATTTTCACAGTAACAGCGAACTTTTCGTGACATTACAGAATTGGAGCGTGAACGCAAAGCATGTATTTCGCACTCAGTGGTTTGAAATTAAAAAACAAAAAGTTTTTTTCTTTTAACAGCAGGGAATACGGCCAGAAAGTGAGGGGCAAATATGCAATCATCAAGGTAAGCATTATGAATGTGTTGTGTGACCCATACTTGAAAATAAACCGGGAGGAAAATTCAAACCTGTAACATGTTTGGTTGTGGTCACATGATGCAGCGATGCCGCCTGTCGTCATGGTTGGCCACGTTGTATAGTAAGAGTTAACCCACTATGATTGTGTACTTAGAATGTGCCCAAAAAACATGCAGAACCAAAAAGCGCAGAGAAAGCAATTTGAAGTACGTCAATATAACAACATTTGCCGAAAATGCGATTCCGAATATTGTGCCATTAAAATTTTACTAAAAAAAAGAAAAATGCAATAAATTCAGCTTTTTATTTTATTCAATTAACTTTTGCATGCAAATATTTCATCAGCTGGCCAACAGAGACAGCCATGGATGACCTTGACAGCATTTAATTTTTTTTTTTTTTAATATGTCAATTCTCACCCAATCAACCTATAATTTTCAGAAAAGTGTTGCTTTTTCCCAGACCTTTCCACAAATTTACCCATTAAAGCCTACTCATAGATCCCGTCATAGGATTGTCTTGAAATTTTATCGGAATGCTTAGAAGTTGGCCAAAAAATTTCCAAGTTGTTACCAGCACGCATGCCTGAGAAATGGAACGAGTATTTAAATACCCAACAGGCTTTAACGGGTTCCTTGTTTACTTGAGTTTTTGAATAAATGCAAGTCTGCTTAGAACAGTAATAAAGGAATATTATTTGCGCTAGCGTGTAGGCTTGAATTAGCTGGTAGTAACATTTCAGATTTTTCTCATTACTATTTTATAAACGGTTAGCACGCGTGTTCGCGTGTTGAAGTTGTAATTTTATAAGTGGGGAACTTTATAAGTATATTGTATAGTAGACATTCATTCGTGTCCATGTAAGTTTAGTGCTCCATATTAAAAGCTCGTCATTGTGTTGTTTTTCGAAATATTTCCGACTGTGATGTGTACTGTGAAATGCGTTGTGATGATATCCCCATAGAAGTTGATGAAGAAGATATAAGTGATGAGCCACATCCTTGAAACTCTGCCCGTCAAATTTTTCACGCAATACGTGATGCGCACGTAACATCAAACTAGACTCCTCATAAAAATGATGAGATTGAGGATCCATTCGATGGCATGCTATACATCACTGACTACAATACTTTGCAAATACTAGTCCATATTGGTCCAATCAGGCATCGCTGGGATGCTAATTAATCAAGGATTCTGTGGATAGATACAGATTTAACCGAATCAAACATAATGTGCATGTTTGTGACAGCAAGAAATTGAATACTGAAAACAAACTTTTCCACTGCTCAAGCTAATGTACCCCGTAATAATCACGATAAAAAAAAATGGGTGATTCGGGTGACAGATGAACTGAAATTTGTTTAGTCAAAACTTCAATATCATCTCACAACTCCTTGCTTTATATTGTCTTATGGTTTCTTCAGCACGCCCTCATAAAGGTCACTGTAACGTTATGGATGGAGATAACTCCTAGGAAAACCATATAAGCAGAGTTTTTTCTATTCTTAGACTACCTGATAATTGATCGAAATATGGTGTTTTTCGTGTGCGTTTATTTATTTTTGGTTATGAGTTTAGGTTTGGTATACTATCTAAATCAATATGTTTTGCACATCTCAGACTAGATTGGAATTTATCTTTCCCTCAAAGATTCTTGGTCATTATCAATAATAACGGACTACGCTATTTCCATACGAATTCATATAGTGTAGGCTGAATTTCATAGATCTTTTTCAAGTTCACAGAGTACTTCAGTAAGTTAAGGTATCACTCAACCAAGAAGGTACAAAGATTCAATAAAAAACTTCGTTGTATAATTTCTTTTTATCACTTTTCAATGAAGAGAGGTACATTAAAAATTAGGCACAATGACAAGTTCATTAATTCAATGAAACGAACTAAATTCTATTACTGGTTAAATACATTTTTTATGAACTTTTCATTCATATATTGCAATATTTTCATTAGAGCAGTAAATTTCGAGTATACATCTTAGGACCGATTTTAGTTCCTCCTCTGATCTATTCCTAATGTTTTTCTTTCATAAGCTTCCTTTATACTCCCATATTTTACTCATATTAAAAAATGCACTTACACGTTTCACGTGCACAATATTTGTCTCTTGCCTTTATTTCTTAGAATTTAGGGGAAAGTGCTGTACCTCGGACCGGTTTTTAGTATTTCCCAAATATCTCAAGTGCCTTTTTCCTAAATTTACTTATTAGGGTAAAGTACGGATAGTTGCCAACGTTTTCACTGTCTACTTCCCAATTCGTTATATAGATACTTTTATATCTAAACAATTATGTGTCCATACAATACTGTTATATTTTATCTTTATTATATTTGACATTCACTACGCTAATCTCATTAGTTAATGAAACAGAACAAGAATTATAAAGGTCTCAATGTGGGCATCTATCCCGCTTGGGTGGATTAGATGGATTAAAATGAACGGATAGATGCCCTAAGGGAAATGAATGAAACTATTATCAATTTATTTTACCCCCTGTCTACACTGGCCATGAAAAATTGCTTACCATATTTTATGGTAATGTCCATCTTGGAAAAAAAAATTTGGTGTGGGCAAATTATTTTATAACATTTCATTTTTGGCTGGCCGATGACGTTAACAAAACCGAAAAAGACTGCGATCAAAGATTTGATTGCATAAAACAATTTGGTGCTCGCCGAGTTAGAAGGGATGAAAAGATTAAGAAAACGAATATGCACCTTTATAGTTCCACAACCACTCCTTTAGTTCGTGAAAATTAATTAGTTTAATTAATTCCGCACGCGTTAGCTTCATTTCAGCCATTTTGATGAGAAACGTCAAATTTATTGCAAGCAATTTTCTTGTCAATATATGGTAGGCAATATTGTATACCATATATTGCATACCATGGATTATTGCCATGACTACACGGTCTACACTGGCAATTCCGTAGGAATAACATATTGTGTACCATAATTTATGGCCAGTGTTGACGGGGGGTTAAAAATCTCAATTTCAAATCTAGAAAATTAAAAAAAAAAAAAAAATAGTTTTAACAGATATGTATTATTTAAAAAATTACTATTTAACAATAAATATAGTTCTTTAATTTAGTCCACAACCAAAAATAACATTTCAAACAAAAATAATAAATTACATCATGATGAAATATAGCTTGTTGTAGTATAAATATTATACATTAAAAAACAAAACCTAAAAAAACTAGTAAAATATACCAAAAATCAGAAAGGTATCTATCCATACTGCAACCCAGTAGGCGTCTATCGAGCACCTAACCCAGGGCAACTATCCTTTTTGGTACGGATAGATGCCTTCTCACATTTTAATAAAACTGTCAGAAAGAGAGGTTAGAAAACAATTGAATACATATATTTGTTACATAATTCACGTAAAAAAAAAGGAAGATACTTTTGAATACTTGTCACGCTTCTTCTCAAACAACAGTCGACTCGAATATGAATAAAACTTTGAGGTGAAATTTCACGCATTAATATCTTTAGGCGATCACAACTCGAGGCGCCTCAACTTTCACTGGCTGTGGCTTCTGAACTGAGTTCGTCGAGAGACTGAGTATGGCAGCAATGGCGTCGGCTTGCCGCAGGCTGTTTCTTGTAAGAGATCTTTGTACCGTGGCAACTATCCGGCCAGGGCATCTATCCTTACTTTACCCTATGCTATTGGGGGATATATATTTTATCTGTACTGTCAACTCACAAACCGTCCACAATGTAAGAACTTACGTAGTTCTTTGTTAAATTAAGTTTTATTCATAGGTGTCATTTTGGTCCGAGGTAAAACCATGTGTGTTACCTCGGACCAGTGGGAATTGTACCTTGGACCACTAGAAAAATCTGTTAAGTTCGCTAGAATAAACAACTCATTAATAGGAAAAAATATTCTAACGTTTTATTTTATATTCAGTAATAAAGAAATAACACAAATTTAAATTCTTTTAACAAAACAAAGACAAACAGAAGAAAATAAGGAAAAAACAACGTATCAAAAATGCAAATGGTGAATTCAGTTTTCTTTTATTGTTTTACTAAATTTCAAATCTGATCATTATCACAAGACCAATCACTGTCGCCATTAAAATTCTCTTCAGAAGAAAGCTGCTCTCTAATAAAACTTTCCATCTTCGCTGCTCTTCGTAGCTGGTAAAGCACGTTTCCTGTTTCTTCTTTTCTTGGAGTAACCTTTCTTGAAATGGATGGTTTTTCCAGCAATTTTTGATGACCTTGGGATTCTGTGGACTCCGCCATGACCTTTTTGACAACTTTAGGTTTCTCCGGAGTATATGTTAGAATTTTAGACTTACTTTTCTTCTACCTCCCCGCGTAATTTTTTTTGGCTGAGCTTTGGGATATGGCTGAATCATTTCAGGGACTTTCAATTTCTTCTTTGTTAAGTGGAGATTTTCTTTTGCGCACGTGTTAGGATTATGATTTTCTTGTTCTTCAAAGTTGATTGTTGTTCTAAGAATATCTTCAATTTGCTGATTAATTTGTTCGTTATTTGTGTATGTATTGATATTCACCTGCAGAGTATTTTCTGCTTCTGATGGAAGAGGACGATCAGTAACAAAGGCAGATAAAAACACATGTTCCTGAAATATGTTGTCATTTATATAGGCCAAATTCCTGATTTTGAAAAACCACTTGAGATATTTTGCATAGTAAACGCTTTTGTATAAGATTTGTCTACAATTTCGGCGACATCATATATCGTAACAATTTTACTTGGATTTGATAGCATCCACTGCCCAACGGCCTGGTTATAATAAGTTTTATAAGGACCGAAAACTGTCCTGTCCAATGGCTGAGACTTATGAGAGGTATGAGGTGGAAATGTTAGAAGAACAATTCTTGATTTCTTAGTCTCTTCAGTAGCTGGAATTCTGATGCGGCTGTCATGATTATTCATAATAAGGAGGACTTTTTTTTTCTTGTGAGGGTTTAACGTGCTCAATGAAATGCTTTAAATATTTTAAAAATAAGGACCACCCCGAAGGATTACTACCCCCAATGGTTCCAGCTGGAGCTCCTCTAAGCATTCGGTCCTGAAAGTGTAAGGGTGGAAAAATTAGCATAGGTGGGACGTGATTTCCAATAGCGATAACAGCAGATATCATTGTTACGTTCATACCTCGCTCACCTGAAATCACAGAGTCAACTTGTTTTTTTCCTCTTGGTGCAAGAATTTTAGGGCGGTTCTGAACAGTCGAATTTTAAATTTCATCGAGGTTGTATACATTTTCTGGCATGAATGGATGCTTCAAATAACATTCTTTTAGGTTATGAAAGAACGCTTCCATATTTGCTTTATTGAAGCTTCTTGCTCTGGACAAGCTAGTGGTCTCAGGTTTCCTCAGAGTTAAACCTCTTCGTCTTTTGAGAAAGCCTTTCATCATTCCTTCTCATGCCATTTGACAATTTTCCCAATTTTCTGGTATTTTCTTTCCATTTGCCTTAGCATATTTATACGCCAATATCCTCGTGTCTTTCTTCGTCAAGCCATAATGAAGACGAACTGCTTTCTATAAATAAGTCTCCAGAAGTGCTTTTTCATTAATACGCGCCAGACATCGATACCGTATGTATGTTCATATTCGAGGGACTGACTTCCAGATTTGTGGAAAATTGCTAAATGTTTAAGCAATGCTTTCTTCGAAATTTTATTTTGTTTAGTCGCAGAACGAATAGAAACATTGTCTATGAGGACTTCATTGAAGGCGACCTTAACATTATCCGTCTCCGTTGTTATTTACCAGCCAGCCAGTTGGAAGTGTACATAGACTCAGGGTTTTCTAAATCAGGCATTCTAAATCTATCTTCAATGGCTGGCAGGACTTCTAGGAATTATTTGAAGAAAAGCTATTTTGACGAAGAAAGCGCTGCATATTGGTAGAATTGCAAACGGTGCCTTACGGTTAGTCTTTCACTTTTCGCGCCGATAAGAGTGAAATATCAAAAAATAGAACGATCAAGTTAAATGCATTCGAATTCCGCTATTAGTGACCTGAACTATAGTTCAGAGTTTTTAACTACAATGCATGACTAGAAATCATATTCATATATATGATGCACCTACTGGTTGCCAGATATAAGCTAAAATGAAAGAGATATTTGACGTATTCGGCCGCAATAGGAAATTTTCGGATGGCAAAGATTTTATATTGCTTTTTTTTTTTTTTTTTTCTTTTTAAAGGCAAGGGTGCAAGAGAACCAACTCACGGAAGACAGAGTGACCCATCGTGCTGCCTTGATAGAAGCCCTATCAGCAAAACCTTCCCGTCCTCTTAATATAGCGCATCAGGTCTTGGTGAAGAAGTTTTTCAACTCCTCTACAGATGGGAAGGCAGAACGTAGAGTATCCAACTTACTTCCAAGACCGGATAAGCACAAAAAAATATTCGCTTTTCTCAGGCTCTCCTTCCAGGCAGGATAGACATTCAGGGCTATCAACAACTCCCATCCTTGTTATATGAGCGTGAAACGAACTGTGGCCAGAAGTGATGCCAACTACAGTTCTACATTGTTTGCTTCCGAGCCCCATGAGAAAGTCTGAAATATTCCTATTGATCTAATCACGAAAAAGTTTTGTGCATCTGCAGGTACTCAGGTTCTCCCATCTCTGCTGATGCTTCTTATGAACATCCACTTTGATGATATACTCAATCTCCAGGTTGCAATGGCTACGGCAGATTCCGGTCCGAGGAACGGAGAACCAAAGCCAGTCGTAGCTAAAAGCCCTTTTATTCCTCATGATCCCTATGTGACTAGGAACCCACTGAAGGGACACCTTGCTGTGGATACACAACTTATCCACAGAAAACATGTAGTCCCCTAGTAACTTAGATGTAATCCGAGGGCCACTCAGAACCATCAGTGTTGCTTGATTATCCGAACGGATAGCAATTCTCTTTTCTCTGATTTCCATATCAAGGGCTATTCTCGCTGCCACTGCGATGATGAAGACTTCAGCCGGGAAATAAGTGGTGTGTCTCCCAAGTGAGTACTCCATCCCAATGTTAGGTTCAAGAAGGCAAGCGCCTACCTCGACTCCCTCATTGGTGAGAGAGCCGTCGGTAAAAATTGTTAGAACGGACTGGGGAAGGCTCGATAAGACACTTCTCTCCGTCCACGATTCCCTTACAGGAAAACTTACAGATGAGCGACGCCCGAACCAAAGCTGTGGTACCATCGCATCAAACGTCATGCTGGCCAAAGGATTTTCCAGATGCAGCCCACAAGATATTCAATCTTTGTAAAGTAGAAGTGCACATATATACGTACAACGGCAAATTATTTTCCATGTATGTATGTGTGAGACTCCAATGCTTTTTAAAATCATAAGGTTCGTATTAAAATTATATAATCAATTTTTTTTACCACTAACGATTTATTCTTAAGATTTTTATAAATCGATTTTTAAGCCCATTAAATAAAAAGAAAATTCAAAAACTCACGCAAATCACCATTGGGACTGAAGCAGTAAAAAACACCTACAATTCACGGAAACCCTTTACAAAGTTCAAAGTCAAGTTATTTTGAGGAAAGCGAAAAATATCATTTCTGCATTTCTTAGATATAAAATATTCCCAAGAGCTCACCACAAATTGCTTTTTAATGTTGATACAGTCTCTGACATTTTAGCAGAGAAAATACCGCCGACATTAAAAAATCATAAATTTACTTTTAAAAGAAATTTCCATCGATGAAACTTATTTCTCGTGGGAAGTATTAAGGAAAAAAAGTGATAAAAAAAATAACCAAACTCATCATTATCGTTCCAACTTTTATGGATTTCAAATTAAAATTTTTTCGATTTGACATCTCGCCGATTGACGTTAATTCCATGTTAAATAAATTGTTTTTCATGATTATAAAATGCTTTTTTATTATATAATAATTTTTAACTCTTCAAGTTTTAGTGTTGAAAAATTTCACTTATTCTTCTGTTAGAGCTTTATAAATTTATCATTAACACAGCTAACTTTATGAAATCAACGAAGCCAAATCGTCCAAGTTCAAAAACAATGTCGAACCCTAAAGTAACGCGTGATATCTTATAAGAAAAGTTACATTTTATCCTGTCGAATATTGCGGGAACGTTACTTCAAAAGGTTTCGGTTCAGCCAAAGTATTAATGCGATTTAAGCTTTTAAATTAAGTGCGGAAAAAGCTTTTACCTTCTTCTTGCGAGAAAAAAATTTGAGGTAAAGTAGATTTTGTCCTAAGAGCTCTTTCAATATCGGAAAAATAATTTTATTCTTTCTTTTTCTTTTGCTATGTTGGTACAGAAATGGGACTTGGGTTGCACATTGTGCAAACTACTTTTTTTTTTAAATTTAAGTTTTTATATTCATAATAAACCCTTACAGATATTCCTTAATGTAGTCAAAAATGTTCAGGCTGGATACTGCTCTTAAAGAGATTTAAAGTAAAACTTAGAAATTACTGATTCACCAACAAATAAATTTATTACATTGTAAAACTGTCAAAACCACACAATTTTTGATTTTTGATTTTCATTGGGACAATAACTACTACTTTAGCACGTATGTAAAAATACAAATTTTGTGTTAGACTGAAAACCTTAAGCTCATCATTATACAGGGTGTTTCATAAATGGTGCACATAACTCAAGAATTTGATTGCTAAGGTGAACACAAGCAAAAAATTATGCGATGAAGGGGAAGAAGGCGTGTCGTTTCGACGCTGGGGGGGGGGGGGGGGGTTAAAGATTTTTAGCACTTTTTCCACTTTACACCCTGTAACTTTTTAATATACACCTTATCAAGATGGGATTCATCTCAGCAAATCGTCTCAGCTTTCCATTGAATGCCCAACTAGCCTCTCTGTGGCCTTCCGTCGGATTTTGTAGGACGTTCAAGTCTCAATACTAGTTTTTGCTTTATCCCAACATAAGCTTTTTTTCTCCCTTACTTCAGGATTTCTTCGAAAATTATATAAAAATGTCCTATGCAAGGAACATTAGACATTAGAATTTTCGACAGATAGAGAAGATTAGAAAATACCTAAAGTATTCTTTCAGAAAGGCAGTGAAGGTAGCCCACTCCAATGAATAGACGAAAGGCTAGGTCAGCAATTAGAAGTATCCTGTCAAGCTTATAAAATTTGGAACTAAAATTTGAGGATAGTATGATTCTTTTGTGAGTACCTCAAAACTTCCTCTATTGGGAAAGACTTCAGGAACTTTGTCAGGCAAAAAAATTTTCCGATACCTAGGGGAAAAAACTAAAGAGCTCCTACTTCTTAGGAGAACATAGCTCAAAATGATCACAGAGCTCTTCCCAGGCAGACCATTGCCCATTAAGATATCAGCTGCACAGGGTGGGCTTGGCTGGGACTACATCCTGCCGCTCCTGTGAGGATGCTCTTGAAACCTCGGAGCACATGCTCTGCATTTGTGAAGTATTGGACAGGCGGAAATTACTCACGTCGATTAAACATACTTTTCCTCCATCAAACTACGGCTGGAACCTAAGTCCCAGAATGGCCTTAGATTTCATTAAAAGTGTAAACCTAGAAAGGGAATAATTTGAATGACGACTCGCAACAGATTTCTCAGGTCGCAGTGAATGCGAGGCCAACGACTGCACACCCCTCCACAAATCTAATTTAATCTAATGATTCTTGTACAAGTTATTGTTAAGACTCCAATGTTTAGGCCAGAAAACAATTTAATCTTTCTGAAGGCATTTGGGTGAATGAATTTGCAAACATGTGAAAGTCGGATTTACGGCAAACAATTAGGAATTACAACTTCTTTCTGACAAGATACTAACCTTGTAAAAGTGCGCTAAAAATACTACGGCACGGTGTAAGTTGAAACATATACAGAAAAAATTAAGTCTTCTATGCTTTTTTTATATATATATAGGAAGGAGGACGGGATACTCCAAGCACGGAGGCCAAGCCGTCCCATTGTGCTAGCCTGATTAAAGCTTTCTCACTTCATGTCGTCTTAGTGCAGTGCATCAGGTCTAGGTGAGGTAAATTTCAGCTCATCCACAGATAGGAGTGCAGACCAAAACGTATCCACCCTGCTTCGGAAAATTTCGGAGAACCACACAAACAGTCTTCCATTATCTCAGACTCCCTTCTAGCAGAACAGACAATCCGGGCTGTCAACAACTCCTATTGTTGTTAGATGAGCTGTGGCCGGTAACAATTCCAACTACAGTTCTGCATTGTTTTCTTCATAGCCCCAAGACAAATTCAGAGAAATTCTTATTAAGCTCCCCGTGCCATTCTTCAAGAATTCTTTACAATGAGTATATGGGGGGAGCAGACCCCTCCGATCAAAAGACTCGACAAAAGGTTAAGTCCGGGAGGTAGCGACGCAAACGAAAAAGTCATCGTATGCCGGATGATTGTGATATCGATAATAGATCTCATACAAATAATCAGTGAACCGAGCGTCAGCTGTTCAAATAAAGGTGCGTGTGGGAGGCTGCGAAAGCGGTAAAAAAAAATTAAATTTTAAGTGGTAGTATACCACTCGAAACTTTTTTTTATAACGAGTTGACATCACAGTGAGTTGAAAAAACATAGTCAACTGCATTGCGGAGGGGGGATTATACGTCACCTGCTCGCATGAATTTGTTAAAACAGCACATAAAATAAAATAATAGTAATAGCCAGAGAGCACGTCGACGTAAAGAGCTGAAATTTCATAGCAATAGCAAATGAAAATTCGAAAATGGACTAAATCGGGCAACCCTTACTTGATGTTGCCATATAAAAATTTTGGGTTTTTACGTATACTGTGAAAACGATCAGTCCTGGACGTTTTTATTGTACGGAAAAGTTTTTCAGAATAATAAATCCTATAACATTTTTTATAATCATTTTCGCTGTGTGACGAACCATTCTAGAAATATATGCGAAAAACCACTTCGAAAATCAAACATGCACAGATGGGTAACCATACGAAATTACATACGATCATACATCTAGGGTATCATAAGAATTGGTCAGACACACATAGTTGTATCATAATGCTGGGGAATTCTCAAAGTAAAACAGCTAGAATTGGTTTAAAGCCAATTCCTATGATACCCCAGATAATTTCTCGTATGTAATTTCGTATGGTTACCCATCAGTGCAAGTTTTGATTTTTAAATTGGTTTTTCGCATATATTTCTAGATCGATTCGTCGGACAACAAAACTGATTATAATCAATTTTATAGGATCTTGTATTCTGAAAAATTTTTTATTACAATAAAAATGTCTAGGACTGATCGTTTTCACAGCATACGTAAAAATAAAAATTTTTATATGGCAACACCAAGATCGGGTTACCCCATTTAGACCATTTATGAAATTTTATTTGCTATTACTATGAAAACACCACGGACCACATTTCAGATCTCTATGTCGACGCGTTCTCAGGCAGTGTCCCAATATATAGTAGAAAACGAAAGTTTTGTAATGGTAACCCCACGATGGAGTTGCCCGATTTGTTTCATTTTCGAACTTTATTTTAGGTTTTTTTTTTAAATCTGTGTACAAAATTTCAGCTCGCTAATTTTATGCGTTCTCGAGTTATCGTGCGCACAGAAGGACAGACAGACAGACAGACGGACGGACGGACATACAAAAATCAAAATAACTTAATATAATGCGTGGTTGTCCAATCCATTTTGCTCTACCATCGTTATTTCTGTGCGTTACAAACGGAATGACAAACTTAGTATACCCTATAGATTTTATCTAGGGTATAAAAATGTTCGGTACCTAGATTATGTGACCGATGTTTCCGAAAATCTTATCCCCACTGGAAGAGCAAATACTGCAGTTGATCGTAGGCAAAATCAAGCGGGTACATTCAGGAAGAGTCTGAGATTTATCAGTGCTAGGAATCATATGCCTATTAAGGAACGTCGAAAAAAATTAATTGAAGTGCATTTGACGAGTACAGTATGAAAAAAGAAAAAAGCCTGAAGTACCTAATTGGCTCGAAAATATATTGTTGTGGTTGTGAAATATTCTTTTACTTTTATTTTTATTTCATAATTTTTGAATAAATATACGTTCATCTTGCATTAATTTTATTTCTACTTCATACTACATATTTATTTACTTATTTCTTATTACATTCTTGTCGCATAACATTTCAGATACGTATGGTTAGTAATAAGATTGATGAGAACTGTAATTCGAAGCAATAAGACGATTTGGAAACAAAGAAATAAAATAAAGGAATAAGACTATTGGGACGCTTTATCCGATGAGATTTTCTAAAATCTAGAAATACTTATGGGACATTGGGGAATTGTGAGTCACACTTTTTCCAAGCTCGATAACTGCAACAAAAATCAAAATTTTTTAAAATTTCAAAATGGTTTATGTTACTAGGAAGGAAACCATAACTTTTAGCTTAAGCAGTATCTTGAAATTATTATCTGCTGAAAAAATCTGAGCGTTGGCAAAAAACATGCATTTTTGAGATTTTTAAAAATGTTGGGGAATTGTGAGTCACCGTCTGAATTAAGTGGAAAATCAAAAATATCGCCGTAAAATATTTATTTTATGGTTGGAAATTACATAACAATTAGTTTAAAAAAATATATGAAAAGGAAGGTATTAAAATTATTCGGATTCGCAATTCGGGCATGTGAAATAGGCTCCAGTATTGACGCATTTCAAATGAACAGCTCGATCGCATAAATCGCAGCGAATGGAATTGTTTCGGTTTTATTTCTTCGGCATATCCTCCATACAACTAATATTCTGTTGGAATTTTGCATAAAAAATTTTAAACACGCGTTAAAAATGCGATATTGGCTTGAAAAATGCCAAAGATGTTGTGGCTCACAATTCCCCAAAAAAAGTGACTCACAATTCCCCAAACGTTTTGATTGACAAGAGGGCCGTGTATGATTCGCTCATTGCATGTTTATGCGAAATTCCTTTTAAAAGTTGAAATGTCGATGCCATAAGATAATTATGAATATATTTACCTGAATCGATTCTCCGAAAAGCGTTGTCACATCAATGCAAACAGAAACGCTCGGAATAAATATTTTGAGAAAATTTTACAAGTGGTTGCCGCACGGAACGAACGAGTACGTGTACACGCATCGATTGCTAATGGAAAATGAGTTTGGTCAAATATAAGACAATGACAGCCATTTGCATGAGTCAGACTTTCCAATACATAAAAAAAAGTGAAAAGATATTTACCGTTTTTTTAACCTTTATATGAACGTTGCGGCTTGGCAGCGTTTTTAAAACCTGAAAATAGGTAAAAATTAGATTTTCGCCGCATATGGAAGAGATTAAGTGTTACCTCTTGTGGTGTCCATTCAGTGTTGCCAATTAAGTCTGAGATGCTGTATGTATTTATTATTTTCATGAGGGAATCGACCAGAACATCAGAAAAAACCTCAAAACAACTATTGTTTTAAGGAGATGTCATCTTATGTGATAAGCCTGAATACCTAAGACTTGGCTCCTCGTCTCAGACTCACCTGAAAGAGGAAAAGAGGCACCTGGTTATGGATAAACTTCTGACCCTGAAAATAAAGTGGATGCGAGAGCTAAGCAGAAAGCTATATATATTCACCTGTATCTTGGATCAACCGCGCCATCTCTACCAACCCCCAATATAAATCCTTAGTTAGATTAAACATGTAAAAACAAAATTTAATACAATTGTAACGATTGATGTTGAGCGAATAGGGGACCCGCACGGATTCACAAAGGGACATAACTCATCTAAATTATTGAAAAGTAGTAATTGGGTGATTTATTAAGCTTGTATGCTATCTGAAGTGAAGATGTCCCAAAAGGATGTATAGGTAAACCTAACCTGTACTTCGGAAAATCCCAAATTTTCACACGAAACCTTATATTTTCGATCAAATATATCAACACAAAAGGAAGGTAGCAAACCAAAGTTCAAGTTAATATTAAAATTAACAAATAGAAAGCCCCGGAAAATGAAAATTTTTACATATGAGTCAAAAGTTCTTTTTGTTGGCGAAAAATTGCAAAAATCATGCAAAAGAAAATTGGCACTGTTACGCTTGTGGGAATAGGGGCATCACTGGTCTCAATTGTACCAATTGCAAAGGAAATCGAACAAATCAACTCAATCAAAATAATATAAATCCAGTAGCTCAAAGTTCAGGAAATGGGTGGCATCTCGAGCTCAATCAATTCCGGAAAAGCCGCAGATGTAACGAATCCTTTGTGTCTTAAGAACGAAGTTATCAAAAGGTCAGTTAACCTGTTAATCGACTATGTCTTTTCATAAGTGAATGGCGATGTGCGTCCGTACCTCGGGGTGTCAGTTTTTGGATTAACTGTCTATGGGCTTTTAAATTCGGGGGCGTTGCGGACTATATTGGGAGAACCTGGTTGGAAGTTATTCGAGGAAATGGGACTGAAAATCCAAAAAGCTAAGGCGCAAAATGTAACTTTAGCAGAATTAGAAAATCATACCAAAGTCTTGGATGTGCATATTGTTATCAGATTTATTCCACTTCTGTGGTGTCGGAAAATTGATCGTGCCTCCGTTGCGGGACCCGTTATCACTACCACCTGCCCGAGCAATTCCAGTGGAGTAAGTCTGGGTTCCGTCGCCGCCAATTACGTGCCAGCGGAGACGCAACGTTTTACATAAAGAAAAAAAAGGAGAAATTTTACTTATGATACTGTTTTTCCTGGTTCGGGGAACTCCAAAGTTGCACCCTTTCCTGTGAACTTTGGTACACCGCTGGGAAGGTGTTAGCCTAGTATTCAATAGAAGTATGTGGATTTTATCCGGAGCAGCTTTCATGAATTCTAGGCCATCAAGCTGAGCGCCTATTCTTCGCCAACAATCTGGGGTGGGGAACCAGATCTTCCAGGATAGCGTCATAGGCAACGGTCAATATTCTAGATCTAGGCCTCTTCCCTTTAGAGGGATTCCTTAGGAGTTCTACTAAAAATTTCCTCTCGCCAATAAAACAACAGGTTTACCGAAAACTTCCTAAATTTTATTTAATTTTCTTAGGTGTTCTTTTCTTTATGTTCAAACACTTCTACTTTTTTTGTTCTTTTTTTTTTTTCTTTTTTAACCAAGACGTCCAAGCCTGGCGCGAGCTCTAGACAAAAAAAAATGGCTGCTTACAATATTTTTCCTTATGCAACTTAGCGACATCTATTTCTATAGGTATAATTTAGTGAACCTATGACAAAATAAATTCCAATTATTTCTTATTTCTAATACAGTTTTTATTTTATTTTAGTTTTTTAGATTGTCTAATACAGTTTGTTTTTCGTTTTAGCTTTACCATTTGTCAAAATTAATTTCAATTACTTTTATTTTCAATACAGTTCTTCTTCATACCTGCCAAAATTTTGGTTTTTTTTTTATATTTACATTGCCATACCTATCAAACCTTGCATTTAATTTTAGCTGGCAACTTTTCGTTTAATTTTAATATTTCTCAAAAATCTGTCAAACGTTTTGTTTAATTTTAATATATGTCAAAACTATGTCAGCGATAGACTTTTGAGTAAGAAATATTGATTATCCATTTGGGATATGTTAAAATAGTTCATTTACGAGATTATTGTGTTTTCCTGTCTAGGCGCGACTCCAATAAAATGCTCGAGCTTTGTGCTGCTGTCGGCTTACATAGTTCATTTCGGACGAACTAGGTGTCGCGCGAAATGGTAAAAATTAATTTGGGGTTCCTTATTGTTCAGTGTATATGTCTGACAAATCAGCTGACTGAAATGTTAAGGGTTTGGTTCGGTGTTTTGTTTTCTAATGCTGCTGATTTGACGTTTCGTCTATTCTGTTCCTTTCTGTTGTTGCGGATTATTTTCTGCCAAGCAAGAATCGCAATAAATTAACCCGTTTCGTCATTAAGTTCGGTTTTTATTCAATTGGGAAAATGATTTTCGTGGAACCGCGAATTGTAATACTCCAGAGTCTCCGATTACAGACATTCGATTACACACGATTTGCCTCAAATCAAGACTTCGTTCCACCCAGAAATTGCCCAATTTTCATCTAGTCAACCTTCGGAGTGTGTCTGAAGCATTCCGAGGAAATGGACTCAGGATCCGGCAGCATACTGGGGAGTCTCCGCAATACTTACTAAGGAGCATTTGAATGCTCCTATGCGGCAGTCTAATAGCGATAATTCACACTGTTGCAGCATGTGCAAGAGAACATTTACAAGAAAAGGGCCTCTTATAAATCATACATCCAGCTTCTTTTCGCTTTTGAAACAATCATTTGAGACAAGTCTGGCTTGGATGAGATCTCCCTCAATAAAACAAGGTGAGCCGTTTTATAACAATATTATTCCTATTCTTCCTCAGTTTTTTGTTTCGGCAGGCGCTTTTTGGCACGTGTTCGGTATATCAGCGAGTCTAAGGAAAAATTCATGGAGATTCAATGAAAATGATTTAGAATGTCATCTTAATGCCTTAGAAAGTCATTCCGAACTTATGTACGTCAAAGCAACAGCATAAGCTTAACTAGCTTATTTAAAGGGCTGAATTAAAAATGGGGAAAAAACTAGGCCGTACTACTAAAGTCCAAAATGTAATCTGCACCAACTCATCTCCAATTAAAAATTTCAATCTTCTATCACCCGAATAAGGTATTCGAAACCTTCCCACAATTTGCATTTAAATTAGGCCATAGGCAAGAAAATGTGATGATCAAACTCTTCATTTATGACCTTTTCACCTTCTACACCAAGTGTAGTATCCATAAAGCCTTAGCAAAATATACTCACAAAAAATTATAGCCTGCGATGAAAGGTTTGCGTTCAAAAGGTGTACATCAACGTACTGAATTTGTAACACCGACGGGACACACAATACTATAATGGGAATAATCAGAAATACCAGATCCAACTTTCCGCATCAGCTAAAAGTAGTAAGGCACCGATAGGCTTTATCGACAATTTCTGCCTTTCACCCACAAGTTAATTTAGTAAGGCAAGTTCCGAAGAAGAGCGCAACACTACTGTTGCTGTTAAGTATGCATTTCTAACCGAATGTACGTTATAATTCTGCACAAAAGCCAGAAATGTACACTTCCATAATGGAACCAAGCCAGGAGTATACTCAATGGACCAATACACCACCAAACGTAGAACTAAAAGATGGACGTTAGCATTTTTTTGCAACATAATAGATATTGGAAAATTCTACCACCTTGAAGCAACGAACAGAACGCCGTCGCTTATTTCTCAAGGACTTGGGAAAGGATTTGTTTCTGCCGTCAGTCCTGTACCGGTAAAAAAAAAGTATTCTCTCATTATTATGTACGATGGAAACTGTCCTGGGAAAGAGGATTACACGAACCCTGGCACAGGCAGAGGCACCACAGTGTCCATGTAAGGCCATCAGGTAGGACTTAGCATACGTCTTGCAGAGGATAGCAGGTGCCATAAGGCTAGGAAATGCTGCACTATATGTAAAAAACCCAATATGCAATCAACACTTAAAAACCACGCCATCAACATGTGTTGACTGTGGTGATACTGCCAAATTAGATAGTCCAATTCATTAAATTTTGTGCTATTAGACATTATTTAAATAAACAATTTGTTATTAATAATTTATTGTGTTTCATTTCAAACGAAAAGTACGGAGATACTCTAAATGTACCGGATACCTCACTTTGGTGATGGAAGTATAGTTTTCAGAAATGACAAAAAGCCATATTTCAAAAACTCGACTTATATCGAAAATATTCGAAAAGTCGTTTGACATGCTTTTTAGGAGCTTTCGGGTATACACAGGACTCTAGGAATGATGTGAAAACAAATAAATCATTTTAAATCCGAAAAAAGTACTGGGAACCCTACTTGGTTACATAAGGGTTAATAGAATATTTTTATTCCGGCCGGTTAAAAAAACGTCAAATGGCGCTGCCCTTCTCAAAGCGTTACGCAGCTTTTTGTTTTTTTTACTCCTCTATTAGGCTTCTCACAAAAAAGAAAACAAAAATAAAAAGAAGTTGGAAAAGTTTTCAGAGTCACTAGTAGGATGCAACTATACAATAATGTTGCCCATAGTCAAAATCGAGTGCACAAGTTTTAATGCGAGAGAAGTCAACCAAGAAACATGCGGAGCTCTTAATATCAAGCAAAATAAATAGCGATTTGCCAAATTATATGTAGGAATGTAAAGGACCGAATCGATAGTTATTCGTCATTACTACCCACTCCTCAAATACTGGAAACCAAGAAAAACTGTTCTTCTTGTAGGACTTTAAAATTTCTCGATTCAACGAATCAAACTTCTGCTAAATTTACCTCTCAAACGATTTTGTTTTAATTTTTCAATCCAAATGTAGCAACAGTTTCTTTGCAAACACGAGTTTTTATCTATAAAAAAAACAAAAAAAAACAAAAAAAATCACCATAACAGGAAGTCTAGTTTATTAGGATTACTGTTTATCAGATCATTCCCCTTATGAGAAACTTTGAAAACATTTAATGACAATACAATGAAAATGCAGGTATTTCAAAGCACCTTGAGATTTTGATACAAAACAACTTATTAAACTTTTTCAACGTAGTCGGTTGATACCAATATTAATTAAATGGCCTACCTTGCCTCGGCCTTCAAGGTATTAGAAGATTACAAACTGGCGAAAACTTTACTTGACGATATTTAAAACTTTGTAATTGACTACAACCCCTGTAGGCATAAGGCTCTTTACTCAGAAAGCGGAAAGGACATTTTGTGATTTTGCTGTCAACGATAAAAAGAAAAGATTTTTTTTTTGTGTATAGAGGGCAATATTATAATTTTTTTTTTTTATACCCTAAATGTAATTATAGGTAATAGGTACTAAGTTTGTCATTCAGTTTGTAACGCACAGAAATAATACTATTAGAAAAAAATGGGTTGGTCACCCACCCATAATATTGTAGGTTATTTCGATTTTTGCAGGTTCGTCTGTCCATTCGTAGATTCGTCCGTCCGTCTAACAGTCCTCATGATAACTCGAGAACGCGTTCACAATTTTGCACACGGGCTTTTTCTAAAACAAAAAAAAAATAAAAAACAGAAGTAAATTCTAGTTCGAAAATGGGACAAATCGGGTAACTCCTTCGTAGGGTTGCCATACAAAAATTTCTTTTTTAAATATATATTTTGAGAGTGGAGTGGCAACATGTTGATATAGGAGCGGAAATTTTGCATACACACAGATTTTTCATTTACACCTGTATCTACCAAGGTAGATACACATATTCTTCATACATTTTGTATGTTAATTACGATTTTTGGTCTTAAACTTAGATGGAAATAGATGAAAACAAGGGATTTATATTATCTTATATGAGAAGGACCTTATGGTATTTTTTTGCAAAATAAAGATAATGTACTTCACGGTACATTGAATGCTTCGATAAAGTATACATAAGTATTTTTCATAATTTAAATACTTTTTATAGGGCATTTACACTAACTAAGTCGAAATTACATAATTGCGATGAAATCGTCGAAATCAGCTCAAAATTATACATATATATATATATATATTAATACGTTATTTTGTTATAGGTCATCCAATAAATAGGATCTTCATAGAAAAGGAACAATTGTACATGTTTCCTATGCGCGGTAGAAGTAAAATAAAGATAAGTTTTATGGAAGCACGCATTTATTAATAAAAAAAAAAAAAAAAAAAAATTTGAGATGGAATTTTTTCTGCAAGTAACTACAAAATCTCCTATGCGACTTATAGCTGTAGCTAGGGCAGCAAATTATTCCTGTTTTTTTTTATCTCTTTCCTCCCTTCCATAGACTGCCTTAGGACATCCGCCAACGCTTCCAAACCTTGTTTTGTAATTGTTAAGAATATTTGTTCGAGTTACATTTTTTATGCAGTTTTGTTCCTATTCTTTATAATTGAAATTAAATGCGGCTGCCTTCTTGAATTTTTCTTGAGTTCTGCGAAATTTAACGAAATTTTACTTGTAAAGTTGTTTGCAAGCAACTTTTTTCATACGAACTACAGTATACAAATTTACATCTCTAAGGTTAGGATTGGCAATTACAAATCATTAATTGAACACTAAACCGCAAATAAACATTATTTTTTCTTCTTCCTTCTTGCAAAGAAATGTGACCAATTGTCTTTTATATCTGGGCTGACTGAAAAGGAAGTGTTCAGATTCTCCAAAGATCTTAACCTCTTAAAAATAAAGTTTCTCAAAAAGAAAAAAAAATTAGGTACAATAATAATTCTGCTAAAATCTCTTACTTGCTAAATTTAAGAGGTTAAAAGATCTTTTAAAAGTCTCTTATGTAGAATCGAGGGGACAGTTTGTTAGTTTGTAATATTTTGTTAATTAATCACAATTAACCACACAAAAATTCCTTCAAAAATAGCTGGAATTAGAAATGTAAAGGCTTTCCATTAAATATTCTGATTAGCGCGACTCCTATTTTGCATTAAGGCGTGTGAGATATTTCATGTTGGAATTTGCCGAGAAAAGTACCAAAACGTCTTCGCCAATATCTCGGTCAAATCTCAACCGATTTTAATAATTCAAAGGTTTCGTAGGGGTAGAATTTGCTCACCCATCTTCCAGTTTATCCCATTTGGACACGCACTAACTTTATCGGGGGGTTGGGTATGAGGGGAAAAT
This sequence comes from Dioctria rufipes, assembly GCA_963924295.1. Classification (NCBI taxonomy): domain Eukaryota; kingdom Metazoa; phylum Arthropoda; class Insecta; order Diptera; family Asilidae; genus Dioctria; species Dioctria rufipes. Next base: position 62,634,619 of record OZ002742.1, read on the forward strand.
AGTGAAAAAATAAGAAAAAAAAGAATTTAAAATATATAGAAATCTTTAGACATACCTCCACTCTTTCGCCTATAACTTCTCACCCTCTTGACCGATTACCTTCATTCCTTTTGCAGATGGTAGGTACCACCCAGCCCCACTATCCAAACATATTTCAATTAACGTGCTTTCAATAAATGAGGAAGTTATTTTAAGTTTGAATTATTCTCATTCAACGGCGGGGAGGATGTTGATAAACTCCAAAATCATTTCATGAAAATACAAATGTGTTTACAAGGTTGGAGTAAAAAATTCGTGCCACCTTGAATTTACGCATCTAAGCAAGTGGTGAGCATAAGAAGAAGTTCTTATCTCATAACACTTGATCTGTTTTCCCCGATCACTATGGTCGGTGGAAAAAGCTTTTGCTGGCATAACTTTGCTATTTAACACAGCCGGCGTAATTTAACTCCTCCTCACTCAAAGTAAATTGTTTTTACCGAAGTCTGAGAAAAATTTCTCACCGTGTCTTTTGGTTTTTATAACACACGCTTTTTGTATTTAAATAGTGAAAGAAGGAAATAAAATTTATTCAATCGAATTTTACTCACGGCGCTATTTATTTTAATTCCACAAGTAGGTATTCTCAGTTAATTTTCCTTCAACCAACCTTAAGGAGTTTTATTTTTTCAAATATTTCTAGGTTGAGCAGCGGTACATAGAATCGTTTTTACTCTGAGGTTCAAGTACCTAAACCAATCAATTTAAGGTGAAATAAAGGCATTCAATCCATCACTACCCTTTATTACGTGAAAACCCTATCTAACAGTGGTCAGCTGCAAATAAGCTAAAAAAAATTGCATTTAATTCAGTGGGTGGTCCTGCTGGAAAAATTGCACAACTATGACTCTGATAAGCTTATTTTTGTATAATATATGAAAAAAAGAACGATTAAATAAAAATATTTACTTAAATCATATTCATATCAGCGGCTCTCGTGATTGAGTTATTTTAATTTGTTTTTAGTCAAATATTTTTATTTATTTAATTTGATATACCTGAAATACCAAATCCAAATTTGCTTGGATTGTATGCTTTATATCCAGCCATTGTATAAAAATAAAACGTTATGCAAATCATATCTCTGTTATTGAGGGCTTTTGAATAGAGAATACGCAGCGTATAGCTCTCAGATAGATAAACGTAATCAACTGATGAAAATGAAATATTTGTTTCATTTTATATTACGAAAATAGAAAAATTTCCTAAATTTTTCCCAAGGAAGAGTGACAGAATTATATTCATCCTCTTTCGTAAAACTGAGTTTCAGATTATCTTTTTATTTTTTTATTTTTATTTTTTAGCATCCTTGATGAAAATACCCTGTTTTGATTATATATATACACTGTCCTGTGTACGAAATTTGTACCACTGGGTTGGCATTTGCATATTATTTCATGTTGTATAATTTGCATTTGCATCCTTGCTTAACTTGAAACAAGGAGAATAAATAACTAAATATGCATTTCTAAGCATTTTCAAAATGAGGATTGAGAAAAGTATTGCAAGCAAAAATAGAAAGTAAGGAGCTGTAGTTTTCCAACAATTTACTGGAGGTTTCAGCGTATTGAAGACTATGGGGGGTATACTATAAAAAATCAGAAATAGCACGAGTCCATACTGAAATGTGTTTTACCATTTAGTTCATATTAACTAATAAAGATTGATTATCAGCGGTGAATCGAAATTTTATGGAGAGATAAGATGATCTGCAAAATTCATATATTGCAATACAAGTCATATGCTTAACTATAAAGAAAACTAGTTCTCTTCAAGTGTGGGGAATTGTTGGGACCAAATTCGATGAAATGATATTTTTCTCATTTTTATCAAAAAAAGATTAATTTTCCAATTCTTTGTTCACTGAAATTAATTAAAACAAGTAAAAATGCTAGAATTGGCCCATTTAAGCAATTTTGATTTGATTAGTTCGGTTCGTCGTACAGAAAAATTATTATAACCAATTTTATAGGAATTTATATTCTGAAGAAGTTTTTAGTACAATAAAAATGTCCAGAACTGATCGTTTTCACAGTATCCATAAAAGCCTAAATTTTTATATGGCAATACCAATAAGGGGTGGCCCGATTTACTCCATTTTTGAGTTTTTTTTTATATTACTATGAAAACACCATATGCCAAATTTCAGCGTTCTCAGGCAGTGTTCAAATATAGAGTTGAATGTAAAAATTTTGTATGGCAACCCCACGAAGGAGTTGCCCGATTTGTCTCATTTTCAAACTTAATTTTATTTTTGTTTAAAGTCCGCGTAAAAAATTTAAGCTCTTTAAGTACATGCGATCTCGTGTTATCGTGCGCACGGACGGACGGAAGAATTGACGGATGGACGGGCAGACAGACAGACGGATATGCAAAATTCAAACTAACTTTTAATATTATGCGTGGGTGTTGTCCAATCCATTTTGCTCTACCATCATTATTTCTGTGTGTTACAAACAAAATGAAAAACTTAGTATTACCCTATGGATTTCATCCAGGGTATAAAAATATTTATTATAGAGGAAAAATTTTTGTTATCTTTCTATAAAATGAGTCGTTTTAATTCTAGTTGGTAAGATGTGAAGGTAAATAAACTTTGTGGAACTTAAGTTTCGTTCTCATGAGCTTAAGCTAATTATTTAAGAAGCAATAGTTTATGTATTACCCTCACTTTTCAAAGGATGCGAAGTTGAAATCATATAGAGGTATGTGAGGTCATGTGGAGTAAACGTTTCCGATTTAATTTATCAGTATTAGGCAAAATACGAATTGCAAGCAGCAAATATTTCGAAGACACTATTTAACAAATCTCTTTGGATCGAAACAGCTTTATATCTGACGTCGACAGTATTTAGATATTAAGAAGAAAACCAATAGCAATAGTAATAGACTACCAGAACCAGCTTAACACAAGCTTCCTGTAGTGACACGTTTAAAAATTAACGATCAACATGCGTTTCATGACTTAGTCGGTGTTAGTATTAGTACGAGTATGAGTGTACTGCAAAAAGAGACCAAACCTGACTAGCGTATTCAGGAAGTGTTCTGACAAATAACTTATATAAACGTAATTTTATGGAGGAAATCGAGAACTCTCGGGACCAACGTTTTATAAAACCCAGGACAGAAGTACTCTTTGGTACCATGCAGTTTATGTGGGAGTGAAAATTCAATCTATGGTCACATGTGACACCCAAGTCACAGACAAAACTAACACGGTGAATCAATGAATCGGAGAGCCCATAATCATATGTGATAGGTTTCTGATTCCTGAGAAAAGTCATAACCTCACATTTGTCGATATTGAGAACCAAATTATTGCTTTCGTACTTATCGTCAAATTTGTGGAGGTCACCCTGTATCTGTTGACAATCGTTAAAAGATTTAATCTGAGCGAAAAGTTTAATGTTTTCAGTATAAATTATAAATAGCAACGGGCCAAAATGACTCCCTTGAGGTATGCCAGATGAAGCTGTCAAGACTTAAAGATGGAATGGCGGTCTGTTCTGTTATCTAAATAACACTCCGTCCATTTTAGGAATGTTAGGAGAAATCCAAATTTTTCCAAATACTGGGAGTGATATAACTTATCGATGGCTTTACTTAAGTCTGTATAAATACAATCCGTCTGGTAGCTTTTTCAAATCCGCCAATGGTATCCGCGACAAATTCCAACAAGTTAGTGGTTGTAGACCTGTCCAAAATAAACCAATGTTGGTTTGAAGAGAGCAAATTCTTGCAGGAAATTGATAGTTGAGAGTAAATGATGGATTCAAATAATTGGACATACAAGATAATTTTGCAATAGGCATATAGTTAAAAATGTCATTTCTACTAGGATAGGTATTATGAAGGTATTTTCAATAGCTGCGGGAAACAAGCACTATTGAGCGATTTTTGGAAAATAATTCTCAGCGGAGCTGCCACGGCAAGAGAGCAAAACTTAAAAAAGACTGGAGAGATCCCATTAGGACCCGTTGTGAAGTCATTAGGAAGCTCATAAATAGTATATCCTTAAGTGAGATGTAAGGTACAATGAATGAAACGTTATAGGAGTCGTTCATAGGACTGAGATTGCTATTTAGATGTTGAAAATTTGACGAGGCGAATGAGTTGTCAAAAAATGAAGCAAACATATTACAAATTTTAGACGAATCATAAATAATAATAATAAACTTCAAAAAGATGTGTGGGCGACTAAATAATTACGCATACTTTGCATATACTCATCATAGAGTGAAGAGGAAAGTTCTTTGAACTCATTATAGGAGGAGGGGAAGTTGTTGTGATTTTTAATGACTTTGTCCCTCATATAATTTTTCCAAAATTTTTCTTTCTATTTTTTCGACGTTTCAGTTCTTTATTTAACCATAGTGGAGATGTTTTAGAGAACGGCTGTCGATCACAGGGAACATGAGAGAAAAATAAATTGAAAAGAGTTATGTAAAATTTGGAAACGTTTTCGTCAAC
>OZ002742.1:62639327-62690282 GCA_963924295.1 Dioctria rufipes
GCCTACCCATGTCATTCTTAACATTACTGTTTTGACTGAGACCAAAAGATGAAATAGTGTCAAGGAAAAGTGATTCTCTTGTCGTCAAATTATTAAAAGGAACATGGTCATCGTCAACTACATTTAGTACCCATTGAATTTAGGGTAAGTCAAAATCATCAAATAGTAGTAATTTGGCAAGAGGTTCCATTATACCATGAATTAAATTCGATGTTGAAGTGAGTAGGTCGTATACATCTTGACCTTTGTCATCAAGAATATCTATAGAATCTGGAGGAATATATAAGTTCAGTATCAAGAGTGTTGGAAAAACTGAAAATCACAATTTTTCTGCAATATAAATGGTTTTTACATGCGAGGAGTACGTCAGTGCCATAAGCTTCAGAGTCAATATATCTTTTCTAAAAAATTGGTAAGAGTTGTCGCAGAAGCCATGATGCAACGAACTTTCAGTGAAAGCAACTTTATCAAAACAAGTCGCAACATTGAATTTGAAGTTATGTGCAGTTTTTGTCCGAATCCCCGTTACATTTTGGTAGTAAAGGGAAACCGACTACAGTTTTTTGGAATAAAGTTGCTGGATTTAGATGTATTTCTAGGTTGGCGCGTGGAAGGTACAAATAACTTAGTAAAGCGCCATAGAGTCATAATGAGGGATCCAATAACTTGTCCCGTACAAAAGCTGAACGGGTATAACAAAAGATGCAACCGGTTTAGAGGCTTTAGTAATTTTACGACACCAATACCATCTGTTGCAATATTTCTGGACCTTAGATATTTCAATATGCCCTTGTGGCAACGCGACACATTAGTTCGCCTGCCGCCGTACAACTGCTGTAACCACTGTAAAAATTAATAGTAAAACAACGCGAAATACTTTGCTGATGACAAAAAGGATTAGCTAGCTAGGCCTTCTTGAATATGTAAAATAAAAAAGAAAAACCAAAAAAAGGATTAGTCAGTCTTGATTTAGTATGTCTTATGTCGCCTACCGAACAACAAGTTCCGCTACAAAGAAAATTATAGAAATAATCTCCAATAAAATAGTTAAATTTTTACTTCACGCAATTAACTGGTTTTATTTCTAGGAAGACGCCTCAAGCAGACGACTGACAGTGCTGATGACGTTTTATTACACGATAACCAAAGTTGCCTTTTTAAGAATTCCGTTTAGGTGTGTTATGCTAGCATGAGGTCGAGTTAAAGTGCTGCCATTATCGTCACCACACGGCGTACGAAGATAGAAGATATCAAGGACAAGGTACTATTTTTATCGAAACAGGTACTTTATGAGTATCCGTGTATCAGTTGCAAACTATATGTTGGTCTACCTGACACACGTCCATCAACAGTGTCAGGCATCCTATCCAAGTTCAAGCTTTTATTAAGAAACTTGCGTCAAGTCAACAACTAAACCGATTATATTATTACTGGTTGCCTCAAGGTCAACTTCAAGAAGTCTGCGTCAAGTCCAAGAATTACTCCTGAAACACATCTCCTCGTAGGACTGAACAACTACGCTAGACGTCTTCACTTTGCATCAGCTACGCCAGACCTATACAGGTCGACACGACAGCCTCTCAGGTTATTCATCTCGTTAAATACGTCGACTGCGGACGACTTACTCGCTAAAAAAGTTGCCAAGCCCACTAACCCCTCACACAATGTTTCTGGAAAGAAACGGGTGACGAAAACTCTCAAAGGTTTTGGTACTGTTCTCAAAGAGGGACCAATACAATTTCCAAAATAGGAAACAGATGAAGCATCATTCATAGCTGTGGAATCAGATGCAGGTGCAAGAGCGGTGATACCATAGAAATGACCCACAGCGTTACCTGAGGCCACATTAGTCGAAATACTCGGATTAATAGTAGCAGCGTGCAGATGCAAATTAGATCGCTTCCCATAGTGTAACTGGCGCTTGCGATGAGGCTTAGACGTAGGTAGAGTAACTGACACATCACCTCCTCTATTAGGAGCAAAAGTCTCCATATCGGAGGCTGTATTCTTTTACAATTCAGCATTATTAATAAGAGCATTAATATAATTAAGGAGGTAGGCGGCGAGTTACCAATTGCCACAGTATTTTACGTAAGGGCTGCATTGAGTTCACTACGTAACTCATAGCAACTAGTGTCGGGCGCAGTTGATTATATTGAGGAGCGGGCCGCTTTTTTAATTCATCAGCATTGTCTCCAATTAAAATATTTGCAACGGATACCTCATCAGTAAGTTTTGCTAGAATAGCATTAGACTCAGATTTGGAGGCTCTATCCACACAAATTCTCTCGATCGAATGTGGGGTGCCATTAATGTACCTATGTGTTTAAATCAAACCGATGATTATTTAGTGACGACGAGATCATCTCATAATGCCTCGATTTTGTAACATCATAAATTTACGACCAAAGGTATCAAAGACCTTGTACATCTTTGCTTTAAAATTTTGAAAATTTTGTGAGAAACTGCTCGTAAGCTTATTGCTAACAGAGTCAAGTTTGTACTATATGCTTTCAAGCTTCCCAATAGCGACATCCATGTTATTAACCTTAGCAGTAACGGAAGTAAGCAACTGTGCCTTAGAAGAAAGACCATCAAAAACAGATAGCATGGATGAAACATTCAAAGCCAACTCAGTTTGTGCAGATTTGAAAGAGCTGAGGTAAGCAGTCAGATTATCAGAGTTACTGGCCAAGTCCTTCAATTGCTCGTTATTGCATTTGATCACAAAGCAATACGTGTGGAAGGGAAATTTCCTTGCATTCAGTGCAGTACTAAGAGAAAGCGTTATTGATCTCCTGAACAGACTTTGCTGATAAGCGGATTATTTCTTGTCTACAGCAGACTGAATTCTGCATTCTCAATGGATTTTAGAAATTTATTGAAATTATTTTCAATGAATTTCAGTCTGCTGTAGACAAGAAATAATCCACCTATAAGTTTTTCTTAGTTTATCCAAGTGCCATATGGCGACTTTGGGGAATAATCACTCAATTTGAAAATTGCAATGAGAAATTGTAGCTACCATATAATTCACACTTGCTTTTGGTAAAAAGTATTTATATGGGCAATTGGGTGACTCTATCATCGAACTTCTATGGTAGGCGATCAGAGATAACCATACTGATGAGACCTCTCTGATCGCTGGGTCGAAAAGTTCGATTTCTCTGCTGATAAGCGCCCGAAGTTAGAGAGTCCAACATAATATGAACATACAAATTTACTGCGCCTAATTTAACAAGTAATACAGCTAGTAAAGCTTATGAGAAGCGTTAATTCAATGCATTCACCATAAATTTAGTGATTTTTTTTTACCCTTGAGGGCTCAAATAAAGTAATGCAAAACTGCGCAAAATTAGTAAGATGTTTTTCATCTTCGTTAACTGAACCGTGCTAATTAAAAAAACAAATTTCTTATAGTGAAAGTAATATTTGGTTGAACCTTTTGAAAGCTAAACACAACCTGCCAGTCTTATGCTAAAAATGTGTGAACACTTTCTACCCTCCTTTTACAGGCAACTAAATAGAACAAACTTGGAGAACAGAAGAATTTTTAAGAAATTTTATTTTTAACGATTCTAAATCAAATTCATAAATACAAGAGGAAAAAACAACCGCCTCGTCCGGGGTTTGAAACCGGGACGTTCCGCTTGCCGGGCGGGCGGCTGCTCTTACCACTGAGCTAACAAGACAGAAGATTTTCCCTCTTGCATTTATTAATTTGTAACTAGTCTACTAAGCCAAGTTTGCTTTGAGATGGGATTAACCGATAACGATGAAAACGCACAAATAAATTGTAAATTTAATTCTTCTGTTCGCCATCATTTTAACAGGTGTAAGTTCGCTTCCCGTCCGGTAAAAATAAATAGCACAGACTTCTTTATATTTAACATTCCCTCATCCCAAATCTTGGATCACTTATAAACTAATACAAAAATTTAACCGAATAGCGATAATTTCCCTTCTATGCTGTTCTCTATCCACCAACTAAAACTTCACACTATTACTGCTGTAAGTAGATACAATACGTTTATATCACAGCAAATGAATAGGTAAGTAATTAGAAATTTTCTAATTATAAGTGAACCTCGAACAAACGTCAAGGAAAATCATCGTCATAATTTGTATAAGCCACATCAACTGTGGGAAGTCACACAGTAAATTAAAATCTGTTGCCTTTGTCATATAATTCCACAGAGAACACTTTACAATTACATACGACTTCAAATCGGGAATTAAGCGGAACAAATACATATAGACACACAATAAGTCCTACGCAATTTCTATTGTACATGTCCAATTATCCCAGATAACTTTCAAGCAACTGTCCATCAAAGCTTCCGTCAATAACTTTACAAGTCCATTCACAAGAGCCGGATATTCCAGAAATCAGATCAAACGTAATTCTATAGTGTCAAACGAAGTGTAAACAATTCCTCGTCGAAATACATAGCCGACTCAATAAAGTATCTAGAATACGATACGGAAATGGCTACTTCTATGTCCTTTACTACTACACACAACACACTCTAAGTATTCACATGAACTCCACAGTTTTATATTCAAAAGAACCAAAATTCGACCAGAACTTACCAAGCCGATTTCAACCGCGCAAATACTGCAGTCGGGTTCAGACCATAACATTCAATTGCATTACAGTGGTAATCGCGACCTGTGTATACCTCTGGACATCAAGCCAATATAATTAGTGACGAGAGAGGAAAATTGGGATACAATTTCCATCTAACTATGCTAATTCAATGACCAGTGGTCAGCAATCAATTCGGATCCTGCTAAATACTAAATAGGTCAACAACCACGCAGCGACCACCAGACTCGAATAGGAGGCGTATATCCTGTGCAAGTTTACAAGCAAGCAATAAAACGTGTTAATATGGAAATGATACAAAAGGAAACAGAATGTGATTTCCCGCAGAAAAGAGGTGCTTAATTAATAAATCTAACGTATTTTTCTTTCGCGGGTATAGCAGTCAGTGATTAATAGAAACTAATTAATCATGTATGGTCATTTATTGGCCAAACGCTTCAGTAAATATCGTTGCCGTCCTTAGAACCAACATCATGAATCTATACAAGTACATTGACTTATCGATTTATAATAAAATCGCAATAGAGCAACTTGATAGGATAGTCCAATTTAATAATCCACATACAAATATAGCGCTAAAATTCTTGAAATAAGTCAAAAACTGTTTTAGCAAAATCAAAGATAGATTTGCAAGGGAATTAGTCTCTGCTGTAGTAAATAAAATCCCCTGAGGGGACAGTACATGCAACATGTCTTGCGTTGGAACAATAGGGCACTATCTTAAAAACAGAACAAGTACAAAAGATAGAATTGGTCTAAGCCCAATTTTTATGATACCCCAGATGAATTCCCGTATGTAATTTTGTATAGTCACTTCTCTGTGCAATTTTGATTGTTGAAGTGATTTTTTGCATATATTTCTAAAACGGCTCATCGGACGGCAAAAATGATTATGAGCAATTTCTGACGAAATTTTCAGTACATTAAAACCGTCTAGGATTGATCGTTTTCTCAGTATACGTAAAAATCCTAAATTTTTATATGGCAACAGCAAGAAGGAGTTGCCCGATTTACTCCATTTTTGAAATTTTATTTGACACTCCTATGAAAACACCATGTGCCAAATTTTAGACCCTTTCTCAGGCAGTGCCTAAATATATAGTGGAAAACGAAATTTTTGTATGGTAACCCCACGAAGGAGACCTCTTTGCGAACAGTCAAGTCAAGTGTGTTTTGCGCCGAATTTTCTATTTGATTTGTCGTAGTTTCCCTCGATGTTTTTCGCTATTTGTCCTTATTTGATCGTTGGGGCTCATCTTTAGCCCTCAGTTCAGTTTGATGACTTCTTTTTTCCTCTTATTGACAGATGTCGTTTGTCACTTTCGCACTTTTCGTTTTGTTGTCTTCTTTTGAATTACAGCTGATGCGCCTTATCAGTCGTACCTCATGTCGTTCTCCTTTTGGAGTTACTTGTTAGTAGGAGGGCGGGGAAGGAGATATGAGAGGATTGGATTTGGATTTTTGGGAGTGTTGAGGAATCAATGGTTCCTAAGGCATTGGTTTTCTTCAGAGACCCTCTCTGAGTAAACGTGGCTGAAATGTGATTACCCACGATAGTAATCACCTTTATGGTCGTAGAAACTTATTCTACCATCATCTAGCTGGTAGATGGTTCTAGCTTCGGGCTTCGTTAAGAGCCGGGGTGAGAGGTAATTAAAGTTTGCCGGTATGAGAAGGTCAGGCAGGTTGTTTATCATATTGGTGCGAGAAATAGTATGCCAGATAGGGAAGCAGTAAGTAATAACAGGTCTAATTAGTTGTTTGTACAATAGAAGTTTGGTCTGGGTTGAGAGGCTGTCCTTGAAGTTTATTATTGAACTAAGTAAGCTATATGCAAAATTGTCCTTGCTAATGGTCGTTTCGCGCAGTGCCAGCTTTTAGAATGCAAATCAGTTTAGATTTTTGTACATTTATTTTGATCCCCCACTTTCTGTGGTATTTATAGCCAAATTTGGGACGCGAGATTGAGCATGCGTGAGGGAGTCATCAGCGTATAAGAGTGTTGCCCCATTTTCGTTTGGAGGTTGGTCAGAAGTGTAAAGATTAAAGAGAATTGGGCCTAAAATGGAGCTTTGGGGGACACCAGCTTCTATTGCCTTGAGTGGTGATTTATGTTCATCGAGTTCCACATAGAATTTCCTAGAAGTTAGGAAACTGTGGATTAACAAATTGAGATGTGGGGGAAAACCGAACTGATTTAATTTGAAAACAAGCCTTACTGTCCATACTGCCTCTTTGCGAACTTAATTTTACTTGTTTTTTAAAGTTCGTTTACAAAATTTCAGCTCTCTAAGTATACGCACTCTCCAGTTATCGTGCGCACAGGCAGACAGACGGACGGACGGATGGACAGACGGACATGCAAAAATTAAAATAACTTTTAATATTATGCGTGGGTGTTTAGTGATGGCTGCTGTAGTTACGGAAATACCTCACACTATCATGTATCATCATTGCCAGCAGGTGGTTGTCTTGCTCAAACAGTCTTATTGTAGTTGGGCGTCGCTCTGCACTAGATGTGAACAGTTGATTAATTGGGAGTCCAGGTAGAATGCTTAATACAAGTGGCTATTAGCCACAGTAAGTTGGCTTTATGCTAGTTCTCTCGTCTGGTGAACTGGTTGTAGAGATCACGGATGGCTAAGTGTTGTTTAACACAGGGTACGTCCAAACAGTAAAGATAAACAGAGATTAGTATGGCCTGAAAAAGAATTCGCTAGGATATTAGGAAGTGTCGGAGCTGTAGAGTTATGCTAGTCGAGTGTTGTACAAATGACGAAGCTGTCGAATAATGACTGCAAGCTATTAGTGAGCTCTTGAAGACTCGTCACGATTCGTGTTGTCCCAATGACAATACGGTCAAACAATAACAACGGCTATTTGGTAGTTCTTGGTTACGTCAAAAAGGGCGATCCAATAAAATGTCGCATGGATCGATAAATCACACGACGACTTCAAGTTGGGAAGACTGCTGAAAGCAAGTTTATCTGGGTAATATAATGCATAGAAATTCAAGTAGCGCCTTTATAGCTTTGCTTCAGGTTTATCGTTTCAGAAATAGAACTGATAATTAATTTTCTGGTATATTAATAATCTTCCTTTGGAGCAAAATGTAACAATGTTGTTCGACGACTGAGATTTATACAATTAATTAATTTTTACATTGTATTTATTTACAATTGATTTCTAGCTTACCTAGCTACGTCTCTTTACGTTCAGCAAAGTATCTCTAGCAGTGAATTTAATAATAAATCTACCCTGGTTTATACAGTTTGGAACAAGAGTTTAGAAATGGACGAACCGAGACAGAAGAGTTGCCACAGGTGTCCAATCGAATTTTTGCTCTAGCATCATTATTTCTGTGCGTTACAAGCGGAATGACAAACTTAGTATACCACTTTAGATTTCATCTAGGGTATAATAATGAAATCAAGTCAAGTCCGAATAATATCGTCACAACATAAAGAGAAAAGATCTTTGTCACACCACTGCTTGTCTAATTACCATCAACCATATTTTATTAATATTAAAATTGTATACTCTCAACGAATTTATAGTAAACGTCTTGCTCTTTAGTCCTTACACATTCAAAGCACTAGAATCACAACGAACAGACACAGATACACACTATTTACTGCAGTCTCTGAGAGAATTCCGAACATTTTTAAATACATACATGGTGTTTCCGACTAGTTGTGAAATAGATCCGGAGGTGATAGTGCTCGAATATGCAAACACAATATTGAATAGAATAGAGGGGTGGTGGCGGGGGCATATGTACCATTTCAGAGTTACAGGGTGATTAAGAAACAAAATAGTTTTTCACAAGACACCCTACCCTGTATCTTGAAAAGTACAGGGCGTACTGCTACAGTTAAGAGCTCATGTATGAAGAACTTCATGGCCTTTTCAGTGACAACTTAATCAGCCCCATACCACTCTTCCCAACGGAGTTATGGTTGTCTAAGCCGAAACTATCTTTGCTTTGACATCTTTTTTTTATAAATAGGTAGCTAATATAACTTATTTTTACAATGACTGCAAACTGGGGACGCTCATCTTTAATTTGACACCCCATGTGGTATCTGTAGCCGTTAAAGATTTATTAGCTCTTAACTTATTCTCAAAGATAATTTGTTTCCTTAGTGACTAAAAACAAACACTTCATTTAAAAAAATATCAGACGTTTTCGGTATGACCTGAACCTATTCTACGCTAATAACTCCTTAATGGTTGCAAACAGCACATAGAGAGTAATAGGTAAAATTAAGGTGCCAAAGTAAAAAAAGAAAAAAAGGTAAGAAAATCCGAAATTTGTAGTTTAGACAACCATAGCACAATTTAGGGAGAGGGGTACGGGGCTGGATGAGCACAAGTTGGAAAGGGTCATGAAGTTTTGCATACAACCAGCTATTTATCGTGAACGTACGTCCTGTACCTTTTAAGATATAGTGTGTTTTGTGAAAGACTAGCAACTTCTTAATCACCCTATAACTCCGAAACGGTTGATATGCCCCGCACCCCCTGACTTCCAATTTTTTGTTTGGCTAGGTTAGTACTATCACCTATTGCTCTATTGACCACCTAGACGGAAACACCCTGTATGTGAAATTTGGAATTTCTTGCAACCCCATAGAAATATTAGAACCAATACAACTCCACTACGGCAATTCACTTCACCTAATATTTATCTTAACTTATTATGAGTGTTATAGTTTTGATTTTACTCTATTTATTCTTATGTTCAATTAAATTTTAATGCTCGATCGGATTAGATAGCTAGAATAAAGCCCGTAAGTAACAAAGACTCTAAATAGATATGAATAAGTCACTGCATCTGACAGAGCTAATGAAGGCGGCAACGATATTTGCTGAAACGTTTGGTCAATAAGTGACCCCACTAGAGCTGAAAATTGGATCCGGATTTGCGAATACCCGGATATGTAAACAATCTGTTTCCTGAAACCGAAGTATCCGGATCCGAACTATCCGAATTTGGTCCGAACTATCCGCATCTAGCTGAATAGGAGCTATCAGGATCCCAACTAAGCAAAGAAGGTCAAAATTTCATCCAAATTGCAATGCTTCGTTGAGAAAATAGAAATTCCGTAATATTTCGTGCATGATATATGCAATCTGAAGGAAACTTTAAAACTTTAGTCTGCGCTCTGGATAGATCGGATCCAGATCCGGATACCCGGATTTTAGGAATCGAATCCTAATTATTCCGAATAATCTGGATAACAAATTATCCGGATACTTTCAGCTCTAGACCATACGTGATTAATAATAAGTTGTTATTATAGCAACCAGTACACATGAGAAAGAAAAATGCATCAGTTTAAAAAATAAGAGTCGAGCATCACAAGAATTTATAATTAAAAAATCGAGGAACTCTTCAAGAGTATTTGTTTTAATTATCTTTTATTAGAAGTCAAATGAAAGACATGCAGGTATGAAATACATCTTTTTTTGGTTTTCGAACGAATTCCGTAGATTGAACAGTCTCCGAGACATCAAAGTGTTTTAAGCTTTTAAAAGAAAAATTATTTGCGCAAAAAATTAGCAAGTCCAAGAAAGTTATAACAACACTTATACAAATGAAATTTGAATTTTCTGGATTTATCGTATTTTAAATTATATTTTTAATTTGTTGTTTTAAAATTAACTGTTTCAACGGGAAAAGCCTACGGCCCGTATGCTGAACAGGACGTTACGTCCAAATTCATATGCCCCATTGTCTCAGAGTCTGATTTGAAACCATACTTTGAATTCTGCAAAATATATGAAATCAATCGTAAAACTAATACTAAACTGATAGTGATTCTCATTTATGAACTGATAAATGCACTCATTGATACGCTTATTTAAGAACTCATCATAACACTCATTGATAAGTATATTCGTTTGTAAACTTATCGTAATACTCATTAATATGCCCATCATGACCTCATTATATACTGATCGATATAATTAGATGAGCATATCGATGAGTCGATATCGATATGCTCATCTAATATTGTAATATACACAGAAAAGAAGCAAGTATACATGTGTTTTGTAATGTAGCTGCAATCGATAACTACAGCTATATTACGGCATTTACGTGGACAGTGTAGCGGTATGAAAAAAAAATATATGTGTGCTTATGTTTAATGCTGTATTTATTAAATAATTCTAATGTGAAACACTTCAATTTATAAATTCACTACAATTTAATTGTTTCACTAATTTAATTCTGTTGATTAATTGTTCGATTGCATATGTAGTTATTATGCCGTATTTTGGCATATATTTAACTAAATGCAATTTGTAGCCCTTTCTAGTTTTACGCGTTATACACTTATTTTAATTCACTTTGCACTTATTTTAACTTAATTACTTAACTAATTTGTTTCGTTGCATGTATCATTAAAATGCCGAAAACTGGCATGTATTTAATTTGTATGCAAGAAACTTAAATCTACGCACTAATTTAACACAATACTTATCTGTAGAACAAAGAGAACCCAAAAACTTCCTGTCCTCTGCCAACACCCACTGCACACAAATCTTAAGCATGTAAAAATATTGTACCTTTAATGGCACGTTTTATTTTATGCTTATTTGCTGAAAAATGAAAAAAAAATATTATCATGTTGGCAAAGTGATTTTTGAAATGTCAACAATAGTACAAATTGTTGCATTTCACTAATTATAATGTATGTACGTGTTGCAAGTTTTTATGTTTTGCATATTTAAATATATTTGCATGTTTTGCAAATGTTTATTATGCAGAGCATATGAATTTTGCGACGAAATCTCAATGTTTATATTTGCATGTGTTTGTTGTTGTACTGCCAAGAAATTGGTTTCTTGGCAGTTTTGCATGTAATTTGCTTGTACTTGTAGTTTTTTGTATACTACTTTGTTTAATTAGTTACTTTAAACTAATATCTATGTCTAATTTTTATTTCAGATGCGTTCCTGACATGGAGGACATACATGCAGAGGTAACTGGAGGAATGGAAAGAAATTGAGGGAAGTATGAAATATTTAGTAGATTTGTTTTAATGTTTTTATTATTATTTCAGGTGTGTTCAACAACATGTCTAAAAAAGGTTAAAGAGGTGAAATATCACATATACACCATCTGTGAATAAGTAAATAAATGATTTTTTCACAGTTTTGATTCTAATGCGTGAAAAATTTCATCATAACGTTAATCTGATGGGCAGCTCATTGATGAGTTCATCATGATTTGTATACCAGGGTATTTTACTTGCAAAGTGTCAACGGCTAGTGTGAACGTAAAACTAGTAGTATCTAGTAGTAGTAGTAGTAAAAGCATATCGTGTAGCAGCAGAAAAGTAAGAGGAAACCAAAAACAAGGAAACACATAAAAAAAGAAAAACTGGTCAGACATCGCGGTGTAACTTATTAAAATATTTCTAGGTGCATTGTTGAAAAAAAAAACTCCTGGAGTAAATTCCAGGTAAATTGTAATGTAGCTCTATCAGAAAGAAAAGGTGAGTTTTTTGTAGCTTTAATTAATACAGATGATGCAAGAGAAAATGAACTACAAAATATATCAGATTACCATTTACATCGCTATTGTATGATGGACGTTATAAAAAAAACAAATAAGATTCGGT
Organism: Dioctria rufipes; assembly: GCA_963924295.1. Classification (NCBI taxonomy): domain Eukaryota; kingdom Metazoa; phylum Arthropoda; class Insecta; order Diptera; family Asilidae; genus Dioctria; species Dioctria rufipes. The sequence goes on from OZ002742.1 coordinate 62,651,571, forward strand.
TGTGCATAGTTTGATGGAAAGGAAAGGAAAATTAATGGATTTGTGCATTTTTTGTACTTCTTGAGAATAAAGGATCAAGCAAGCATTTTAAATATAAAATCTTTGATGTCAAGGAGCCTGCCGGTATACCATGCATTTCCTTGAGGTGAACTTCCAGATAAAATGTTAAAAAATTAATATATTTTTTGCTTCGCTATATCAGAAACCCACTTCCACTAGGTGGTTAAAAATTACGAGATTTTAAGATGAAACCTCATTTTTAAGGAATCAGATTTGGAGAATAAGTGGCGACTGTTATCGTAATAAAATCCGAACTGGCGTCTCGGTTGTTCCGATGCACTCAGCACCTCACATCGTACAAACAAGACATTTGTACAGTTTTTTAAATTGAATCTAATATCGAAAATATCGAAAATTTTCCCGAGGCATTTCTGTATTAGGCCCTGAATTGGATTTGAATGTAAACATTTTTGCAAAATCAAAAAAAGTTTACTTTTAATCTGACTGTCACGAAAGCTTTTTGAAAAAGAAAAGATGTTTAAAAAATATTAGTTTTAATTCTATATTTACCAATTGTAATTTTATTGTTCACTAAGTATTTATAAAATTTAGTTTGTTTTAAGTTCGTCATTGTGACGACTGAAATGTTTTTTAATGTGCTTGTCACAGACACGGACTAGCCTCATTAAGTAGCTACAATGAAATACAGAATCTACACGTCTCATCTAATCCAGGTGCTGGTACCTCATAAACACATCAACCAATTTATTCCAATTTCAAGTGTACCTTAATGCTTTACATAAAAAAAACGGCAGCACCGAACAAATTTTGTTGTTGTTAATTATAGTATATTTTTCTTTTTCAAAATCATAGCATTAGTTTTTGTTAAGCACCTCTAGAAATTCTTCTCTGTATTTTTATTTTGCAGCCATAAGCTTTATCTATCCATATGCTAAATATTTCCGAGGAGGAAGATTTCATATTGGAGATATGAAATTTTAAAATAACCCTATACCCAAAGTAACTCAATATGAAAGCACTACACCTATAGAATGTATTATTTTTTGTACTGCGGACCACTTTTCTTTATATTTTAATTTTGCAGTTAGAAATCTTATCTATGTATTATGGAGGTACTCGGCTTTGTTTTGGAGATATTACCATATAACCAAACTATTACAGGATAGGAGGATTAGGTGAATATGCATAATTATTTATCTTGATTTTTTCTAAAATTTCTGGTTTATTTAGAAGTCCTCTTACCTAGCTATAACACCTGCCTCCTACCTCTTCCAGAAACTACATTTCTTAAAGTTAAAGTCCGATATCTGGGATTATGAGTTTGTGTGGGCATTTTCGTTTTGAGTAATTGAACAATACAAAAGCAAACTTGTTTTATTTATTTTTTCCCGGACGGGAATCGAACCTACAATTGTTAGAATCAGTCAATGATGGATAAAAAAGAATTTTAAGAACTTTTATTTTTAACGATTCTAAATCAAATTAATAAATACAAGAAGAAAAAACAACCGCCTCGTCCGGGGTTTAAAACCGGGACCTTTTCCAAACCCCGGACTAGGCGGTTGTTTTTTCTTCTTGTAAAGGGTTTTGCAATAAGAGGTGTTATTTTGATATTCAAAGAAAAATTCCATTTTTTGAGATAAATGATCGGATCTTTATTTCATTATAAAGAGGAAAGTATGCCGTTATTAATGGAAAATAACATCAGCCAAATGACCACCACGACCACGCCTACAGGACTATATCATGAAATTTTCCATAACCAAATCGCCAAGTTGCTGCCCTATGTCTTCGATAGCCTCACGAATTCCATTTTTGAGGCCTTGATTCGACGCTGGGCTGTTGGCGTAGACCTTCTCTTTCACGTGGCCCCAAAGGAAGAAGTCGCAAGGTGTTAAGTCACAAGATCTCGGTGGCCAATTGTGACCACCTCTTCGAGAGATAACACGGTCCGGAAACTTTTCCCGTGAAAGATCAATGGTTTCGTTGCTTGTATGGCACGTAGCGCCATCTTGTTGAAAGTAAACGATGTCCAGATCAATACCATTCAATTCCGGCCATAAAAAATCATTAATCATCTGTCGATAGCGCAATCCATTCACCGTAACTGTTGCCCCAGCCTCATTTTCGAAAAAGTAAGGTCCAATGACCCCGCCAGACCACAAACTGCACCAAAGAGTCACACGTTGAGGATAGAGAGGCTTTTCAACAATAACTCTTGGGTTTTCCGAGCCCCAGATGCGACAATTTTGCTTGTTGACGAAGCCATCGAGGTGGAAATGGGCCTCATCACTCAAGATGAGTTTTCGATGGAATTCCGGATCATTTTCATGCATTTCAAGGACCCAATCAGCAAAGACTCGACGTTGTTGATGATCGGCCGGCTTGAGTTCTTGTGTTAACTGAACTTTATAAGCCTTCAGACCCAAATCTTTATGCAAAATACGGAGTAATGACGTTTGTGGAATGCCTAATTCCAAAGAACGACGAGGACTGGACAAACCTGGGTTTTCTTCAACACTTTCGGCTACAGCAGCAATATTCTCGGCTGTTCTTGAGCGACGTGAACGGGTTTTATTCTTCACATCACTAACTTGTCCCGACAGCTCGAATTTTTCTACCAATTTCTGTATTGCGGTCCGACAAGGTGCTTCACGACGACCCAAAAATGTTCGAGTTTTACGAACCGTCTCTGCCACATTTTCACCATTTTTATAGTGAATTTTAATAATTTCAGTGCGTTGTTGAATCGTGTATCGTTCCATTTTTATTAATGGCGTAGTTTCTACTTGTCAAATTGTCATAAAATGACAGCTCCAAAAGTGACATCTACCGAAATAGCGGGCTAATTAAAATAACACCTCTTATTGGAAAACCCTTTATTTATTAATTTGATTTAGAATCGTTAAAAATAAACGTTCTTAAAATTCTTCTTTATCCATTACTTGTTTTACCCAAACAAGTACGATGAATTCAAAGTGTGAAATAAATAAGTAAAGCGATCTACATATGTACATTATTCGTAAAAAGCTAACAAGGAGAGGATCCTTACTCGTCATCATCGGTTTCTTTCAAATTCACAGTTTACATTGGGCTTGACTAGAAATGAAAGTGACGCAAGTGGGAACTACAGATAGTCAAGGGAAACCGAAATAATGCATAATGTAGGTAAACCCGGGGTTAAAATTAACACTTTTCGGAAAACTTTGATAATTACCATCTTGCTGGGATATTCGCAAAAATTAAACAACTTCCTTTTCGCTATAATTATCTGTAATCTGCTATCTTTCATGTACAAAAAACCAGAAATCATAATCCCTATTAATTTAGAGCATCTTCCAAAATAAGTTTGCGAGGTTTGCTAAATTACTTTCAACTTACGTTAATTAGATGCTGTAACGTTACCACCCTTTATCTTTCGGCCACATTGTAACCGATTTTCGAAATTCTTTTTGTTCATTGTGAGATTTTTATGGTTTTTTTACTATTACAAGATTCGTACGGCAGCGAGTTACAGAGCAGTAACCCACCAGGATATATTATTATAATAACAAAAAAAAAAAAACAATAATTAAAACGAAAATATTATTCCTAGGTGGGAGTATTTACTTTATATTATACTCTATGTGCAATAATCGTACACAGTCTCATCAAAATCGGATGATAAATTCAATGTCAAATGGTCATTCAAATATATCAATGGGAAAAAGTTTTTCATTTCCCGAATTCGGGTTTTCTAAGGGAGGTGGGTAAATATTATCCGATTTGCAAAATTCCTTGTGCTATTTTTTGTGTGTTTTTGTTTCTGTTTTTTTTTTACTTATCTTCCCTCCCCTTCTGGATAAGTTGCGAAATTTAATTTTCGACGGCCAAAATTCTGTATGAAAAATTCACCTCGAAATGTTTTTCTACAACTTATCGATTAATGCAATTTTTTTGTTTTTTTATGGATGCGATTTTACTAAGAGACTACCTGTACAACATTTCATCACTGACATACATATGTATATAATAAGAACTGATTAAGTTTCTATTTCATGTGCGCTCAGTTGCTAATGTCAACAAAATTTTTTACGCCCGTGCCAACAATGAAAAAATTCATTGGCGGGAAGTTGAAAAAATGAGCGTGCGTGCAGCTGGGAAAGCGATTATAATAAAACCTTTCAAATTTCTGCTGCATATCTAATGAATATATTGCATTTTGTAAAACAATTTGATCAGTAATTAACCCAAATAATTAATTTAAAAACATATATTTCGACAGACCCACATATTTATTTGTTGTTTACATGTCTCATTCAGTTGGTACTTGGTGCTTAGACCAAAAGAGCTAGAAATATAGAAGTGAGACCACTTTTTGCAGTACATTTCTATGAACGTAGTCAGTCCATATTATATATGTCAGTGATTCGCATGCAAACCAACCAAACACAGACAAGAAATATACAGATATCGACGGTAATACTAAGAAAATAATGTATGAAAGAGCTCATAGCAAACCTCAATAGCTCACTGATCTCGGCTAAATATAGTATGGGTACGAACCAAACTATTTTTTCAATAGGCAAAAATTGAATTTTTTCTTAGAATTTACGTCGACCATATTTCTTCAGAAGTCGTGTGCATTATTGGTGGCTGCTGTAGATGGTCCGAACAAATTCTGCCTGCCGTCTTGCTGGATTGTTTGGTTCTTACCCGGGGGTTACACCTGCAAGTACAGCTTGCATGCAAGCCTCCCTTCCAACGCGATTTTAAACTTGACAGCAGAAGGCAGCTCGGTTGATGTCTTATCAGCTTGCATGCAAGTTCGTTTAAAAAATGGCATCGAGACGTAAAGTCTTGCGTATATTGGAAAATTATAGCAATAAACGGAGTAGCAGAATGATAAAAACTCAAGAAAAAATTAAGAGGAAGGTGTTGGTAAATGATGTAATGCAAATGATCCCAGAAAATCTCATTTTCCCAGAATAAATTTATCAAATTCTCTCAAGCATTTCTTTTCCGCCATTTTGAAAGCTGTATAAATGTCAAATTACCTAGCTGCCATGGTTTTTCATCATGCAAGTTGGCTGAAAGCTGTACTGCCAGTAGATGTTACACGTGCAAGAAGTATGGCAGTGCAAGTTGCATGCGAGCTGTACTTGGTGGTGTAACACCCGGGTTAGGGGGGGGGGGGGGATTAATAAAGTAATGTTTTCAATATCTTGCAGTATATTCCGTACAACAAATTTTTTTCTCTTAGTTTGAATCCCGATATTTATTTTCATATTTAACGACTAGACAAGCAGAGAGGGAAGCCGAAACCGCTGAGACTTCTTGCAATTTTTCGTTCTTTGGCTGTACTACATTGCATTCTACGTATGAATTTATTGGAGTAAGTTGAAATTTCACTATGATCGTCGATTTGCATTAACTTCCTACTAATCATCCAACTGGATCTACGATTTAAATTTTGTAAAAAGTATTTTGGACATTAGGTTCTTAGGTAAAAATTCGGTAAGTGCCTGACTAATTTGCAATTTTCTTAAATACGGAAACCAAAAAATGCAATATCTAATTCGGTTGTGGCGATTAGCGATAGCCGCTTGGGCGTTATTAGTCTAAATGTGCGATTTGTACTCCTGAAAATAAATTTCGCTAAATCTGAAATTTTATTTGCTTATCCAACTATCAAAAGAAGTCTTGCATCTCACAATACGACGAGAGACAGAATTTGCTCGGACAACCTACAGCATACGAATTTTGAAGAAATAAGTTCGATTTCAATTCTACGAAATAAATCAATTCTTTCCTACATTCAACACAGATTTATACGGGCCTGAGATAAAAATTCGAGCTGATGTACCTAGGCCTACGCTCAGAATAATTTTTAGCTAACAAGCCCAAACAACCAAATCAATTCAACTTCCACGAAGCCGAGACAACCCAGACACAACTTCTACAAATCGTCTTCAGCATCACACACGAATTCGGAAGAAATATGGTTGATGGAAATTCTAAAAAAAAAGTCTATTTTTGCCTATATTGAAAAAATTGTTTGGTTCGTACCCATGATATATGTAGCAGAGATCAGTGAGTTTTGCTATGAGCTCTTGTCATACATCACTTTCTTAGTACTACTGTCGATACCTGGGTATTTCTTGTCTGTGAACCAAGTTCAACTTGGGTTTACTTTATAGAGAGTTTTTCGTTATAGAGAGCTTTCACTGCATTTAGCATAATTTGGCATTTGAGTTAGAAAAACCGGTTGTTCCTTTCTCCAGATATGATTTTTTGAAGATAAAGTTTCATTGGAAAATCACGAAATTTCTAATCCACTCGCCGTTGAAGGGCCGTGGCACAGGGAAAAAAAGTTATGAAAGTTTTATCCAAATCGGAGGTTTTAAAGTGATCGGTTTCGTTTCTAAGGTGATCGGTTTCGTTTCCATTAATGCTTTGTCTATCTGCACTTTCGAAAGTTTTTGAATCAGAAATCTACGATATGGAAAACTCTCCTGATATAATCTGATGCTGAAACAATTTTGTTATGAGATCGCCTTAAGTAATCGTTTGGTATACCGGAAGACACATTGATTTGAAACACCTTATTTATGTATAAATCCAACTCAAGCGATGGCAGTGTTTCAACCAGCGTAGCCAATTGAGCCGAAAATCGACCGATTTTCAACTTCATTAGTCGAAAAAATTTTACTTTAGCCGACAGCCGAAGCCGATTTTGATATTGCTTCAGCCGATTTTGGGATTGACGCAAACTTCACTTCGTTTGACGTGGTGCTTTGGTCATCGGATGTATTTTGAGCGACTTTCTTGGATAAAAAAGTGGAGTTTTCCGCTCATTATTAAGCGAAATTGGTTCGTCGTGGAAAATGACTTTCTATGAGAAAATTGTTCACAGCAGAGCACTAATACCCCCGAAAGAAAGAACGGAAAAAATATATGCGAAATGTAGTACCTGGGAAGATTACACCACTCGATAGTACTCTCGGCGAGCCCACTTCTTTCCGTTCGTGGTTGTGCGAAATTGTTGCGTCGTGGAAAATGACTTTCTATGAGAAAAATGTTTACAACAGAGCACTTATGTCTCTGAAAGAACGGAAGAAATATATGCGAAATTTAGTAATTGGGAAGAGTACACAGCTTTCTGGCGACAAAACAGTCCCGAGAAAGTTTTCTGTATAATGAAAAAAGTACAACACGCGATAGGACTTGGCGACACCACTTTTTTTCTCTCGTGATTGTGCGAAATTGGTGTGTCGTAGAAAATGACTTCCTATGATAAAAATGTTCTCAACAGACCACTAATGCCCCTGAATGAAAGAACGGAAAAAATATATGCGAAATGTAGTAACTGGGAAGAGTACACAGCTCGATAGTACTCTCGATGAGACCACTTCTTTCCGCTCATGATTGTGCTAAATTGGTGCGTCGTGGAAAATGACTTTCTATAAAAAAACAGAGCACTAATTTCCCTGAAGAACGGAAAAATATAAGGGAAATGTAGTAACTTGGGTGCATGTGACCCGAGTGCGTAAAAATGGGTTTTCCGGCGACAAAAACGTCGAAGAAAGTTTTCTGAATGAGGAAAAAATTACACCACTCGATAGTACTCTCGGGAAGACCTTTTTGCTGGTTTTGCATTTATATTTATTCGAGGAGTTTGCATTATTTTCAATAAAATGGAATTTGAAATTTGCCGAATTTTAGCCGATTTCAAAACCCGTTTAGCCGATTTTAGAAAGAAATTGTTGGCAGCACTGGTCTAAACTAATTGTTAGTGCAATTGGAATTCAAAAAAACAAAACATTTTTCTTATTCGAGCCGTTTCCTTCCGGAAGCCACAATCAATTTGTCTCGCACTCCTTTAGAACTATTAAAGTAATTAAATCTTATCAAATCCTAGCACGTTTTGTACCTTCTTCTTCATAACCTAAATAAGGAGTCATTGGTAGCATGATATTTTGGAACTATTGTGGACTTGGTCTTCTCTCAGAATCTGAATATTGTTGTAGAGCAAAAAAAAATTTCTTTTTCATTAACCTTTTCGGTCACGAATTTTTGTTTCTGGACATAAAAGTTTGAAATTGCTCACTGAGTCTCTCAACATCTTTTTAAGCGTATGTGCCAAGTTTGGTAAACAAATTTTGCCAATAACATTAATTTTTTAAGTATCAACGATCGTGTACAAAAACACTCAACGGTTGTAGAAACTAGAAAAAAGATTTAAATGCGATTTTAGTTTTATTTAGAAATACTTAATAATATAACAAAAAAAAAAAAAATTAGAAGGTACAGAAATGATTATAACGCAACTAGAATGGTTACTTCAATGATAAGTAAAATTCATATTGTATACACATATATGTAAGGTAGCTCAAATTAATTCGAAAACAATATAATCACAAGATTCAACGAACATAATGGTATAACTTAGCGTATTTATTTATGATGAAATTGTTTGTCACAATTTATTTCCGGAATGAATAGGCATGTGGTCTACCTTTACAAAGAGGATGATGTTCGAATAATTTTGATTATTCCGGTTTTTGAAAGGGCTCTTGTCTTGGAGATTACTTGGATTCCCTCGTTTTGCAAACAGTACTGGCTTGCCAACTCGAATAAGAAAGTAGATAAAGTCTTTCTTTTTCTGAAATTCTACATGATTCTAAATCTGCTCTACATTTTAACCAACTATTCACTATGTCCATGCCAATCGTAATAATTTTTATAATCCACTTTCTTGTTTTTATAAATATCCTATGACATCCATGAGGAAATCAAGTTTTTTGACATTACCCGTCGATCTGTTGGCAGCACGTTTTACTTCCATGTAACCTTTCCCCTTTCTGTCCCAACGTTTTACAACATCGTTATTTCGAATTCCCACAAAATTTGAAGCAGGGGTTACTATCCTATAGATCCTATAACTGTTGCTTCATTTCTACTGCATACTTCACCACTTGCTCCTCTCTCCTTTTTTTTTTATTTCCTTATCTGATTTTCCAAGCGATTTGCTCGTAAAGTACCCGTGCAGATGACGTTTCTTGCTGCATATCTGTAGGATCTGGCAACGCCATACCATACAACCTTCGTTCCAAATGTATCAGTATTCTGATATGTACTAGCTCTCCTGAGTACGTTAGTAATAGAAGAAGTAGAAGGATGAAATACAAAGCATAAATTGTAATTATCACTTTTGATTAAGTATGTGAGTATGTGAGCAAGTTAAGGAAATAAGTTTTATCTGAAATAGTAATTGTAAAAGTCATCAAACTCTCTAATAATGAAAGTCTGGATAAAAGTTAGTAATTGTCCTCATTATATGTATTGGTGGCAAATCTATGGCAATTGAATCAATAAAGCGCAGAGCAAAAGTATTACGCAAGTTCGTGACTTTTATTTATTTCCGAGCGATAATTGAATCATTTAAATTACTTTTGTTTTGATAATTAAAACCTACATATCCTTGGGTGGACCAAATTTTATCGACCAGCTCCATTCAATTGGACTTTTGACGTACGATTAAAAATATCATTTTCTTCGATATCTGCATTTTCTACATCACCAGATTCATTCTCCGCATGATCTTCTTGCTGTGCTGGTGCGTTGACGGCTGCCAACTTATCGACTCTCTAATTTGAAGGCTTCTTTATTACCATTGTCATTAATTTAAAAGTTTCCATCATTCAAACTCACTCAGTATCAATTTCAATATGTAAAACTCGCCTCTCACAGGTATCTGTCAGGCACAGGTTTAGACGATAAAAGCAAGTTTAGGAAGATAGTTCAAATTGTTTATAGTTTTGTGCATAATTGTATAAAAGTAATGTGTTCCGTTCAATCACTTTGTGCACGATCTTATCAGACCACCAAGTTACATGATCTATCATTCAGTCATTTTGTACACGGTCGTGCACATCCACTTCTTGTGAGAAAAATAAGGTCAACGTAACTTTAAAACTAACTAATTTATATCAAACTGTATCATTCATTCTTTTATCACTTAAAATAAAGTTTAACTCAAATATTAGAAATATAATAAAATATTAGAAAAAATTACAACATCTTACCTTTAGAATAACCACTTCCGTACACATGCTCAACATAACCAAAGATAATAAGCTGTTTGCCAGGGAAAGCATCTTTAAGATTTTTTTTTTAAAGTTCTGTGAAATTTCAAAAGTCATCGTTTTTCATTGGCGTCACTGAAAAATTCTAGTTTTAGACATGGCAACCGTAAAAAACGATCACCTAAGTTCTGAAACGAAAAAAAAACGTTTCTTTTTTTATTAGCTGGAACGAGCCCCATTATCCAATTGGACTGATTCGAAGAATGAATTCGTACTCAGATTTAATAAAGTTGATTGCAACATGTTAACATAAATTTCAAGTTTCTAATCTCATTTTAATACACTTCATGAGACAATTTCATTTTCATCTGAGTTCTAATTCGAAATAAAACAATTTGCGTCATGTGAATGAAGATGGAAACTGATTAAATTTCACAAGTGATACTAAAATAAAAAAAAATCCCACTATTTCTTTGTGTGTGCCACAGAATGTCCTCTAGATCGAAGTTGAATATGAAAGAATGATGGCCTTATTAACGGTAAAATTTTTCTCACAATATACAGGCTAATTTTTACATTTTATCGGAGACCGCTACTAATATCACGATACTCTTCAGGTTCTTGAAATCCAGAGGAAAGTCATAGTACAGATGAATGCATTAATTAGAAATACCCTTAAGTATTGCCACAAGACCAATTCTACAGTGTAGATCCTTAAAATCAAAACAAACAACAAATTGTAGGCAGGAACTGGACGTACTGAAGAGTATTGATTCCTGCTTATACGAAACGCCTTATACATATTGCTAAAGATGAACAAGTTTTTCAAACTCCAAAATGACAAAAATAAAGTAATGAAAAGAAACACAATTTTTTTATTGAAGAATAAATTCACATACTTGCCTTGTAAGAAGCTATAGTTTCCCTTCTGCAATTTGTATTGCACTACTACATTCACTTAGGATCATCCCCCACATCTGAGCCAACCTAAGATACTCAGATTGCCGTAATATTTTTCTAACGAGTTGATTACATTTTTAATCGAAGATTACATATATCTACAAGCTTTGCACGATGAACTTTACTGGGTGACTAGTGGTGAAATGAAAACGTGGATTTGGGCCGAAACAGGTGTGCGGCTGTATGTGACTTGACTTTCAAATAAAAATTTTGATAATACGGTCTTCAATGTGTCAAAAGCATACAATTTCAAACTCTGGGTAGAAAGACGGAAAGTTACTAATTTTTTTTTTTAATGTGAACGAGAAAAAGCTAGAATTGGTCTTCCAATTTATTTTTAGGTTTACGTACCCAAAGGGTGCCAACGGGACTCTATTACTAAGCCTCCGCTGTCCGTCTGTCTATCTGTCAGCGGGATGTTTCTCATGAATCGTAATAGGTAGACAGTTGAGATTTTCACAGAGTGTGTATTTCTATTGCCGCTATAACAATAAAAATAAAATAAAGTGAAAAATGAAGAGGTCCCCATACAAGAAACGTTTTTTTTTTTTTCGTACATAGTGTTAAACCTTGTACGATGGTACGGAAACAATGGTGTGCAAGTCCGACTCGCAGTTGGGCGGTTTTTTCTTTTCTTATTACTTTGCAACAATTCGATTTTTTTTTTTCATGATTCAAAATACTAGAGCTGTATTCGTATTATATTTGCACTTGCTTTGTTACTGAAATTTCATTTCAAGTGTATTAAATTTCGAAGTTCGAAAAGCAATTCAAATGTCAATGAAATAAATGCTATCTGTGCAAGTTTAATTGTTAAAATGGTTCTTCGCTTCTATTTCTAGAATGGTTTATCGGACAGTTAAAATTATCATGAGCAATTTTAGAGGAAGTTATATTCTGAAGACCTTTTCATTAGAGTATAAACGTCAATATACGTAAAAATGCTCAATTTTTTTATGGCATCAACAAGAAAAGTTTGGCCAATTTAATCATTTTTTTGAATCTGTATAAACCATTTTTATAAAAACTCCGTGCAAAACATTTCAGCATTCTCAAGTAATAGTAAAACATGAAATTTTTGTATGGCAACACTACAATGACAAACTTAGCATACCCTATTTGATTTCATCTAGGGTACGAAAAGGGTTAATAAATAAGATGTAATGACAAAATAGAAAAAATAATTGGGTTATAGCTAAAATTCGTTTTCAAATTGTAAATAGAAGAATAATTTAAAATAAAATAAAATTTAGGTTTCCCTTGTTGTTGTTATTGTTATAAAATAATAATAAAGGAAATTATTTAGTGACATATCTTTCTATGCTCAGCTCAAAAAACATAATACGTTCAGGTGAACTTAGTGTGTAAGTTAATAAAATTTATTAAAAAAACCTAAAAAAATATATATATATTTTCTAGGCAGGCAGGTTACCTGCACCTTTATTTTTCGAATATAGAATTAAGACTAAAAATTACAGCCGCGTGGTCAGCAGAAATTTCCTGGGAACCGAAATGTATTTTCTACGTTGACGGAGAAATTGTTGTCGCATCAAATTACGGCGAATGTTGCTTATGGTGTTAACTTATAGTAATAAACCCAAAACTTAGTTCTAAAAAATTAAAAAAAAAAGCCAACCTACGGCGTCCGATATTTGATCCCATTAATTATCAATTCAAACCGTCTGGCTATAATATCGATTTCATGGACCCATCTCCCCTTAGTAATATTGGAAATTTTTCAATTTAAAGAAATATTTTAACTAAAATTGCAGGTTTTATTTTTACACTCCACTTAACATTCTGACAGCATTTCCACCTCTGTCAGCTTATGTAATTAGGTCGAACGTTCGAGTTGAAAATTTTAAGGTTTTAATGGTGCTACCCCTCACCATTATTCAGTTAGCGACTTTAATTGGATAATCTGTTGTTGAACAGGCAATATTCAGTCGCTTCAATTTAATCAGAATGGTCTGGCCGCCACTTCCTTTATTCATACACACCTAAATATACATACAATAATTTCGAGAGATTTTTGTTGAACATTTGCATTTCATCCCTAACGAAATTTTAAATGATAATTAACGTCGAAATTTTTTTTTGGGTTTTCAGGGTACAAAGGGATTGGCAGCAATAATAAGAATACAGTTGGCATTTTTTTTTTTTCATTCCGATGGTTTTAATAAGGATCGGGGAAAGCACAAATGAATTTAAATTTCGCGTTAAATTTAATTTCATATAAATTGGCGAGGATGATAAAATTATGAAAAATAATTAATTTGAAAATTTCCCTTAACCGCATTTCAAGATGAAATATTTTCCTTTTAAAGAAATGATGTTCAAAATAAAGTCACAAGTGGTAATTTATTGAGACTCGATGAAAATTCGAAGTCAATTAAATGTATTTAGTAGTCATGATTAAGAATAAGGCGTTGAGTTCAAAGATGATGTACAAAAAATTTAAAAAAAAATATTAATCAAAATAAATATTTGCAATAATGTCGACAAATTTTTTTTATTTATCATTAATCCACAATTACTAAAATAAATAAATCTCTGTGCTGATTTAGCTTCAATAGCTATTCCAGGCAAGTTTCTTTTTTATTTTTGACTGAAACTTTATTTCAAAAAATCAGTTAGTAAATTAAATATACGTTTTTTCCGTACAAAATGATGGAAACAACTGACAAGAATGTATATTTTTGCTTCCATTCTGATGGAAATGTTTTTTTTTCCTTCTTAAACAGAGCAGTGTTGGAAAAATATGAGTTTAAATAGGTTTTACTTTTAATGTTAATAGCGTTCCTACATTTTTTACGTTAACAAAATTCGTGTGGTTTTATACAAACTTTACCTTTTCCACAAAATTTCATTCTTTTAACCTTTCCATAGGATTTTCTTGCTTTTTTCTTCTTTTTAATAACAAAATGTCTGCAACTGTAGATATTGTGCAAATACATATTCAACAAAACGAAAACAATAAAGACTGTTTTAAACTAATGAAATCCTTAGACTTTTATAACATGGATAATAAGCATTTATTCCTTTTTATGAATATCAAATAATATTCTTAATTTAATTTGATTTATTAATTTTCACTAAATAAGAAAAGTTTTTTTTTTTTTATATTATTAATTTTATTAATTTACTTATAACTTCTTGTCATTGGATTCAATAATCTAAAGGAAGTTTCCTTCTTTCTTGCAATACTGTTTTCAATTCAGGCGCTCAGCCTGAGCCAGGCTCAGGAGTAAAACTTCAAGTGTTGAGTTACTTCACTCACTTTGTATTGAAAAAAGAGAGTGAGAGATTCAAATGTCCACGTAGTAGTTTTATAAGGTTTATTTAAAAAGAGTTAAGTAAAGTAAAATTCTTTTTAAAGAATTGGAAATTATTTAATATAAAAATAGGAAAAAACATTTGACAGTAATTAAAATACATTTATAATTTGCAGGTACAAATAAAAACAATTTTAACTATTTTTTTTTAATCTATTTAATAGACTCTTTTTACAAAAACATATTATTACAAAAATACTTTATAAAAGAAATATAATATAAAAGTAATCTTGGTTATTCATCATCACATTCAACGATTGATTGATGTTTTTTGGCATATCTTAACCTTTCTAGTTCGGCTCGATTCTCTATTCTTTTCTTTGTTTGAATGTAAGCTTTCTTAAATTGTTGGAAGAGAATCAAAGTCACTAGATATATTTACTTGTGAGTTTATTTTATCACTATTATTAAGTTCTTCACTCATCTTACACTATTTATATTAATAATAATAGTTTTTTTTATGTATATATGATTCTTTATTAAGCACGTTATAAAATGACTCTTAATATAGAAAAAAAAAGAAAATATGTAAAAAGTAGCTCTGAAAACGGAAAACAAGGGCTCTAACTAAACTAGATCGAAAAGGTCGCAAAAGGCTCAAACAATACAAAAAAGAAACTTGACAAAATGTACAAAGACTAAAACTGGACATGACACACAAAAACACAAAGAATAAAAAACAAAGGTAAAAGGTAAATGTAAAAATTTTCACAATAATTTTGAAATAAAGTTTTAATGCCAAAGTCGAAGTTATCCTAAATTTAATTTAAAAAGTGTGCCTATATCTACAGATAACTGGCAGTTCCAAGAAGAGTCCCCAATGAAAAATCAACCAAATAATTAACAAGAATTTTTTTTTTTTTTAAAACGACCGAATGAGGAATTTAGAAACGAATAATTTTATTAAATGTGCAATTACAAGAATTTTCATTCGAAGTTAGTTACAGACCAGGTAACCGTCGACGCACTGAGCCGAAATCCATCCAACAACGACACAGTAGAAACCATAATGCATATAACACAAGACGATTGGGTACTGGCAGGACAGTTAACAGACACAAAAATTAAAGAAATACATGCAGTCCTATCACGAGGTGGTCGCATATGAGAAGGATATTTAGAAGAATCATGCATTAAGGGATGAGCGTAGCACCTCGAGGGATGAGGCAACAAGCTGTCAAAGCGGCTCATGACAAATTAGGCCACATTGCTCTTGAAAAGACGCTATACAGAATATGTGAGCATTACAGGTTTCCAAGAATGCGAGAATATCTGGAAAATTATATAGGATGTTGTATACGCTGCCTTTACAACAAACGATTAGCAGGCAAAAAGGAGGGCTTTCTTCATCCCATTCCTAAGAATCCTGAGCCAATCAGTACCATTCACGTTGTCCACCTAGGTCCATTTCCAAAGAGCGAAAGTGGAAAACTGTACATAATAGCGTTAATTGATTCCTTCACAAAATTTGTTTTCCTCCGAGCCGTCAAATCAACCAGAACTAAATTTGTAATCGACTATTTTAAGGATTTATTTTCGGTGTATGGGACGCCAAAAATACTTATCTCGGATCAAGGCAGTTCATTTACAGCAAAAGAATTCACCAGGTTCTTCTAGCAGAACAATATTCGACATGTAAAAAATGCGGTGGCGACACCAAGGGCCAATGGGCAAGGCGCAAGACTTAACAGGTCAATATTGAGCGCTCTGATGACAGCAACCTTAGAGGAAGAGAGATGGGATGAAAACATCAGGAATCACTCCAAGTGAATTATTGTTCGGATATAAGACAAGAGGAGGCAGTGACACCATACTAAGTGATGAAGTTAGCTAAACATCCCAAGTTATAGACGCTATATTAGCAGAAAGGATAGCAGTCGCTACCGAAATTGTTAAGGCACAAGCAAAGCAGAAGGAAGCGTTTGATCGAAAACGCAAGAAGCCGAAGAAATATAAGGAAGGAGACATAGTTTTGATGAACCAGCGATGAACACTAGTAAAAAATTGTTACCACCATATAGTGGACCACTGGTTGTTAAAACTGTTCTCCCAAACGACCGATATGTTGTAAAGGACATGGTAGGATCACACCGTACGTCACGAAGAGCTAGGTATGAAAGTGTTGTTGCCGTCGACCGAATGCGACCGTGGAGCGCTCCGGGAGGAATATCGGATGAGACATGCAGTGATAGTGGAGATGATTGCATGCAACTTTCTCCTAATTGAGGCGCCGATTAACTCGAGACGAGCTGAATGCAGGATGGTCGAATGTAGGATTAGAAAGTTTTTTTTACTATACGGAGAAAAATAAATAAAAAAAAAAAACACACAAAACAGGATTCAATCTTTCTTTTAAGTTGCTTTCCCTTTTACTCAGAAACTGTAGGTAGATATCATAAACTGAATCCTTTACGCTGAGGATCAGTTTTACAGCTCACCTTGTAGTGAAATAATGATGTGTATTTGTGTAGTGTTTGAAGCAAAAAAAAAAAAAAAAAGTAGGAGGTAAGTACGTATATTCACTGAGTGTTATTTTTATTGTATTTTTACATGTGTAGTTTTAACTAACTTTATTGAATTGATTCGGCTGTGTACCTGTGAATGATTAAACGCCCATATTAAGTTTTTCTCAATTACTATTGAATGATAATGCATAGCCCGGCTGATATCTTACTGATAAGCAGCATACATTTGCTCTAGTGGTTATGAGGGTGCATGGATGGTTTTCTCCTTGTACTGTGTTCGTTAGTGTGGTGTTCTGCTAACCGGCGAAATCATTGTTTGTGGTGTCCCGACAATGTTTAATTGTGTCTGCGATTGTATTTGGACAGAGTAGGGATTCGCCTATGCCTCGTATTAATTGCTCCTTGTGTTACATTTTTAAACTAGTATGGAAGAGTTTTGCTCATGCGTTGTTTAAAATTTTATTACAGACGCCAATACATCACTTTCGTCAAACAAAAGGAATTCAGGCATGGTCATCTAATAGGTAAGAAAGAAAAACGTTTCCT
The DNA here is from genome assembly GCA_963924295.1 of Dioctria rufipes. Classification (NCBI taxonomy): domain Eukaryota; kingdom Metazoa; phylum Arthropoda; class Insecta; order Diptera; family Asilidae; genus Dioctria; species Dioctria rufipes. The sequence goes on from OZ002742.1 coordinate 62,668,965, forward strand.
TCATGCTGGGCTATGACATTACCCATCTTACTTCTTGTACCTGTAAATGTTTTAAAAAAAAATCCTCTTACAAATGCCACTGATACTGTTATATAATAATAGTAATAAAAATAATAGTAATAAAAAAAAATTCTGCCGAAACATTTTCTGTAAATTTCTAAAAAGAAATGAGCGCTTATTGCTTAACTAGCGTCTACGCTCATAAAAATTATTAGCGTTAAGTTTTACTGGCTGAGTTAACTCGATGTTGTTTCCATGAACGGCTTGAATTGAGTTGACATATAATATATTTCATACAAAGTTTCTGGATTTGCATTGAAAAAGCCACCCATCCGCACTACTCTAACTAATACTTACACAAAATCCAACTTAATCCGACTGGTTTCGTGGAGTTAATATGGATTGAACGAAACTCAACTCAATTCTCGTTTCCATGAGCGCTAATTCGGATCCTATTCGGATTGAACTCTGCATGGAAACATAGTAATTAAAAAATTTTATGAGCATAGGCTCGTATATGAGCAAAAAAGGAGGAGGGTGAACCAAGAACTCCACTTCTAATTTAGCAGAGGCCACAAATCTAACTCAAAAATTAATATTCAAGAGAAAGGAGAAGAATGAGAAGAAGAAGAAGAATAAAATAAGAAAAAGAACAAAATCAAGAATCAAAAGAAGAAGAATATAAAAATTCAAAATGTCATATAAACTTAAAAAACGCTTAGACTCTGTAATGCGTTCGATTTGCTTTTTATAATGTAGATGAAATCTAAGTTGTCATTTCATTTGTAACGCACAGAAATAATTATGGCAGAGCATTGTGCATTTGACACTCACGCATAATATTTAAAGTTATTTTGATTTTCAGATGTCCGTTCGTCCTCTAGATATTTGAGAACGCGATCACTCAGATAGCTGAAATTTTACATACAGCCGAAAATAGGATATGTCGGGTAACTCCTTCATGGGGTTGCTATACAAAAATTTCGTGTTTCACTATTTATTTGGGCACTTCCTGAGAACGCGTGCATATTGAGCGCCGAAATTTGGTACACGGTGTTTTCTAAAATGGCCTAAGTCCGCCAAATCCTTCTTGGTGTTGCCATATAAAAATTTAGGTTTTTTACATATACACGGTATCCAATATATTTGAATACAAAAAGATATTGAGATATAAGAACAAATATTTAATATTTTGCACAGATTTTTTGATAATACCTCCTGCTTTTTTTTACCAATATTAATCTATTTTTGAAAGAGTTACAGGCGGCACGAACGTTTTCCATAGGCATTTCCTCCCAAATCTTGGACTTACCTGAACTGCTCTAAACGATTGATTTTTCGGTCCTTGAGTTTTGCTACCATATAGCCCCAAGCAAAGAAATCCAAAGGATTTAAATCTGGGCTACTTGGAGGCCATTCATCCTTCGGTAAAAAGGCGGTAAAGTTATCAGCACACCACCTCTGAACTACATTAGCGGTGTGCGAAGGCACTCCGTTCTGTTGAAATATGACTTTTTGCAGCTTGGAAGGAAAACTGCTTCAAGAACTTGCTGCTGGTAATATTCAGCATTGACCTTCACAACTTTTCCAATAAAAACAAGGGAAAGTTTTCCTCTTCTACAAAAACCGCCCAAAACCATGACTGAGGATAAATTTTGATATCTGGGCACATAAAGTTCATTTTCGGAAATATATTCCATTCACACTGCCCACACATGATCATTTTGTGGATTGTGTGGTTACTCCAGAATGAATAGTTTTACATCAGAAAACACGAACTCATCACCACCGTGCCAAGCAAGTATGGTTTCAACTCTTTTAGCTCTTTTTTCTATGGATGAGGCTGAAACTCCATGAATTTTATGGTTTTTGTAATAGTTTGCTCCTAGATCCTTGGTGAGTATTAATTGTGCTGAAGAATTTGAGATTTCAAATTTCCCAGCTATTTTTCTCACTGAACGACTTTTTTTTCTGCAAATCTCCTCTCACTACGATCTTAATGCGTTGCCTAATAAGCGCAGTTCGTGGACGTCCACTTCTCTTACGATCCTTAATAGAGGATATTTCCTTATACCGTTTAATTGTTTTATATATGAAGTACCGCCCATGTGGACTGCTAAGGCACTTTTGTTTTGTGTAATTATAGGAACTAAACGTTTTTGTTTCATAAGTAAACAGTAAATCACTTTTGTATTCGAATTTATAGGATACCGTGTACTGCAAAAACGATCAGTCCTAGATGTTTCTATTGTACCGAAAAGTTGTTGAGAGTATAAAATTCTATGAAATTGGTTATGACCATTTTTACTCTCCGATGAACCTTTTATAAATGCATTTGTGAAAAATCACTTAAAATATCAAACTTGCACAGACCATATGGCATTCATCTGGGGTATCAAAAAAATTGGTCTTCGACCAATTCTAGTTTTTATTTAAATGATATTTTTTGGGATTCTCCGGTATATAGCAAAAGCTAAAAAATGTTCTAATTTGTTATTTCATCACACAACCCATTAATTTTTGGTGACAAGTTTCAAGTCTTGGTTTGACTCATCAATAGGTCACAAATAGCGAAATTGTGTGATTTGAAAAACAAATGAAAAAAAAATTCTTTCTTGAAAAGAATTAAGTTTAACCCGGTAAAAAGTCCAAACGTAATCTGTTTAAATGATATAAAAGAAGTTAAGAAAAGCCAAAACTCTGTCTATAACTTCCACCATGGCTCTTGTTTTAAATAAAAACAAAATAAAAATGAACTTAAACTACACTGTAAAAATAGTAGGATGATTTCCTAAATTTAAGACTTTTTTTTTCCCAAAAATAAATGCCATTAGAAAGAAATAATCAGTTTAATTTCCCCAAGTCAATGGAATATTCCATGAATTCAGGTATTTGGTACCAGAAAACCTATATAGCAGGTACGTAAAATTCCCGAAATTTTAAAATTTCTCGGAAATATATTTTTTATGGAACAATTACAAATATATTTTCGTTAATATAATTCAAGTACCTCCATTTTAGGTATAAAAACCTATCCCTATTTCTGAAGTGGAGTAATGCATTTATTTTATAAAAATATACCTAGAACTGGTGGCACAAATTGTTGCCACTGATTCTAGGGAAATTTTTTTTTACTATGTATAGTCAATTCAATGCAATTCTTTATTTCTTGGTTTCTTGGTACAGTAAGACTAAAAATCTTTTAACTGCATCTGATCTTGCTATTGATAGGATATATTTAGGCAAGCAAAAGCAAATAAGGAAGGGAAATTTCTAACGGTTTCCGAAATACTGGGATATTTGGGTATGTTTTTATAGATCACCTTGTGACTTAAAAGTGTTCCATCGCAGGATGATGGTAAGCTTGTTAGACTGATAATTGCTATACCTTTGCAATTGTGTATAAACTTTTCCCCTCCTCTTCACTGTTTTAAAGGTATGCCACAACAAAATGAAAATTTTGGAATTTTAACTCGGCTTTTTTTTTATTTAACTACTATTTTTATCAAAAAAATACGTCATCAACACCAGTTTTTCATATTAGATTTAAGAAGCCCAGAAGCCTCGCTTTAAAATTACCTATCACATTCTGTACCCAAAATGTAACCCTTTCAACGTTTTTTGCACTTGTTATTGAACATATCAATTCATAATCTTGTGGTGTAATATTCTTAAGTTACAGGATGATCTATAAAAATATACACAAATATCCTTAGGTCCAGTTATCTCAGTATAAGCATGACTTATACATAGGATAGACAAACTAATACCATACGAAAACTGGATACGTAGAACAAAAATATGCAACGCTTGTCTCAAATATAAAATCAAGGATGACTGGACGATGCCTCGACTTGCACTTAATGACATAACTAAAGGATGAGCCAGTAATGTCTCGCTTCAATATAAAATCAACGTTGCCTCGACTCGATGAATGGAAAGCCGCAATTTTTTCATAGAAATTTACAGAAAATGTTTCGGCAGAATTTTCATTCAGTCTGGTGGCCGACCAGAGTTATTTTCAGATACAATAACTGTGTTCTTCTGTGTACCTTGTTCTAGAACTCCCATATACTCTAGAGAACAAATTGTTCTGTCGATTGAAGCAAACTATTTCTACTGTTCGCTTCCTTTAAATTTTCTATGAAAATGTATGAGGCGTTCTTTTGTGTATCGTGAGTTCTAATCTGTTCTGCGGACACAAAAGAACACAGCTATTGTTAAATCGCCAATCAGCCTGAAGGCTCTCGTTTGAACAATATCCAATGAAGCTAAGGCTGTGCGACTAGCACCGGTCCAGATATTGGAACTGAATTCCATTCTAGGTCTGATGTAGGCCTTGTAGATAAACACTAGATTCGATGGGCTGAAATATTTCTTACATCTTCGAAGAAATCCAAGATATTTCGATGCTTATTAATCAACAGAGAAGTTGTAATCTGTTCAGCTAAACATACCGCAAATATTAATGTCAAGAATGCATAAAGACGGTGCATCATCAAGAAGTACTCCAAACGGTGGTGGAAAAATTACGATCTTGTTTTAAATAGATGGAGCAGCTTTGGAACTTACATGTATTGAATTCGATGCGATTCGGTTTGCTCCAAGCGAGGATATTACCAAGGTGGTTATTCAATTATTCATGCAATCTGGTTTGACAGATGTGGCATTTTCTCTGTAGTTCGCAAGAGTGTCAAAGGAGTACGCTAAATCAAAAGTATTGCCATCGGCAAGACAATGGATAGGATTCAAAGTAAGGGAAAGCAGATCATTAATGATTATTGAGAAGAGAGATGGGAGATAACAGAACCCTGAGGCAGAGCGGCATTTAATGGCTGAGGTTGAGATACAACACCATATAATATAATCCGTATTAAGCGACCAGATAAAGCAGTTTACATCCGTAATAGAAGAGGACGAGATAGAGGCCAACTGCTGTAACTTTGGCTAAAAGGACTGAATGCCAGACACTATCAAAGGCCTTTGAAATATCTAGGGCACCGATTTTGGACTCACCAAAATTGTGAAAACTATGGCTTCAACGTTCCATTAGAAAAGTCGGAAAAAGAAAAGCCATATTGGCGATCGATGAAGGTTTGATTAGTTGATCATTAATTTGGAGTTAATGATAGATTCAAAAACCTTTGAATAAATCAAAGTAATTGCAATTGGTCGATAATTTGAGGGATCGCTACCCTTTCCTTTCGTGGGAATAGGCTGAACGTGAGGTAGTTTCCAAGCAATTGGAAATTTTCCTGTCGAATAAGACATCTTTTGCGAAGAATAAGGCACAGGTTTTATTTAACGGGGTTTGAAACTATCAGGACCTGCAGATATGGAGGCATTGATCTCCTTAAGGACCTTGAACATATCTCTCGTACGGATGGATGTGTCTCTTGCACACATCTACAAGGGAGACGTGAAGTGGGTGGAAAAGGAGAGTTTGAAGTAAATCTAACAGTCAAAATATTAGTTTTATTCAGGGAGTCAACAATCAATTCATTGTAAATTAATTGATAAAGTTGGTCCTGATGGGTTTTAACATGGACTAGAGCGCTTTGCTACCATTGCGGCTTCCCAAGATTCTTCGTCTAATATTCAGGTCAAAAAGAAATTTTTCTCTCTAGTGAATGGACTTACAGGTGCTCCGTGTAGTCATGTAGACTTGTTTCAGTTCCGGTCATGGATACAATTGATAGGTGTGAAAAGCAGACTATTTCGCTTTTATTGCTTGGTTGTACTTATCGTTAAACCAAGGTGATTTTGTTGTTGTTATGGTATGTTGTGTAAATACTGAATGTATTTACGCATGCCCAAATCTTAGAATTGTACAAATTCAAATGTGCATTCATCAACATCCCTTGCAGCAAAACGGACCGACCAATCAAATTCTCTAGTATACTTATTGATACTTTACCAATTTGCAGATTTATTTTGTTTTTATTTAACATTTGGGCTAAGTATTCTTTAAAAACTATTATATTTTACGAAATAATAAAAAAAAGTTATTTAAAAATTAATCTCTTACTTTAAATGTATTAACACTCACTAAAACAATGCACAATGATTTGTTCGCCGTTGTGTAGTTTCGCTGAATATCTCCAATTCTAAGTTATAATTGGTTTTTTTTTTTAATGTTTGTTTTGCCACGTCGAGGCGATAATATTCTAAGAAGCCGTCTTTACATGGAAGGCTTATCAAGGACTCTTTGGCAGCTGTTTTCAATTGAAACAAACCTTCCATCAGTTTAACATGAATAGACTCTGTCTTGATTCAAACACCCCGAACAAAGCGACGCTCATGTACAGGTATCCGCGCTTCCTGTTTTCTCTACAACCATGACCGAAGGCCAAGGTGCTAGCTAGGGACTGCGTTCCTAAATGTACCATATTGAGCGCTTCCAGAAATTGTTACGTTTTTAACAAAAGGTGCAGTAGAATAGATGTGAATCATTTTGTTAGGAAAAATTCAAAAAATTCTACTGCAATTTTTTTCGATGGTCTTCAGAGGGGGGAGGGTACGCACCTCCTAGCTGGACGCGCTCTTGGGTGAAATAGAGATTTATGTAAAAGATCACAAAAAGAAGTAGAAAATATATATTAAAAGGGTTTTACCGAAATTATCATCGATCGATCGAATCGACGAAAGCAGGTCGATCAGAATTCAACTGTTAAACTATTCCCTCGGTACCAATAATACAGACAAAAACCGCAATTCTCTATCTTAAATATACAAAAAGTTTCAAGCTAAAGGACAAGATCTACTTTATCACCAGATATTCATACACACAATGCAATATAAACGTAAATGTGTGATGAAAAGTAGGCACTTATATCACAGGTGTATTTTACCCCTGGCATTTATTTATTTATTTGTTTATTTTTCCACCATAAAATAGAACATCCTCCTTATCTATGCAAAATGTACCACGTCATTCATGTCTTGAAATCCTTTAAAATGAACTCTTAATGAGTGCAAATAAGAATTTTTTAATTTTCCAACAAAAGTGAAAAATATAAGTTTGCGGCAGGTTAAGGGGTGCCCTAATTTAAGATATATATATATAAGGGTACTTTCGCATGCGACATCCAGCTCAGTTTCATACACATATTATGCTCAGACTCAGCCGCCGACTCCCATAATTTTAATTAACTTGGCATGTTGGAGCGACACTTAAAAAAGAAAACCTGCAAGTATTATGCGAGCATGAAATGAGAAATTCCCTGAAACATCCTTACTGGCTAATTTTCTACTTTTGTGAAAAGTCTAATTACACGCTTATCTCGGATTCCTTCAGTACTTAGTGCGCCTGTGATACGGTGTACCGGAAGTAGGACTCTCTAAAGTATAGAATATGTATGACTGGGCTACATACGATGGGTTGAACTGAATTGTACCTATGCGAGGGTGATGAGATGAGCTCTCCTACTTAGTATTATTACAAGAACAATGATATTTTATGCTGGAGAGATTTATTCAACAAAAGTAATTTGTTCTTTTACCCGAACATCTCATTGTTGTTTACAGAAGAATTCTAAAATTAGCTCGTTTTGAAGAGTTTAGAAAATCCTGTATCCTTAGGCATAGTCATAGTGCGTCAAGAGACTTCTTATATTACGTACATACAATTTTTGTACATATGTTGGATAGATTTAAATGTATAGTCCTTAGTAATGTGGGGCTGGAAAATATGTCAATGGAACTATACTCGTACACACAATGGTCTTGTTTTCCTTCATTAAATGTGGGAAAATATTTTCCGCAAAGGAACAAAGAAGAGATGGACGTTAGGAAATCCCTTTAGTAATTGGAGTTGCTTCTTTGTTGTGGCTAACAATATATATATGTATGTACAACCTAATTTCATTTGACCTCTTGTATATAAGTTTTGATAGGCGGAAAGAATTTTTATCAGTTAAGTAAGGGTATACTTTTGAAACGTCGCAGTATTGGGTGAAATCAAATTAATGAGCTGGCATTAGGCTTTGAGGGTCTTTTTAATTTTGTTTGTTTATTATTTATTATCTTGTTTTTAATGACAAAGTGTTTAAACTTAATAAAACTTTGAGGATTATTAATTTTGTAAAGCAGTAGACAGTCAAGTAGCATTAATTTGCACATATTAGAGATTAATCAATGTTACAACACTCTGGATGATGGAAACAAATGTATCCAGGTTAAATCGTTTTCTATTAACAAGAGTTAAAATGAGACAGGGCAAAATACACCTAAATAAGTTTTACTATGGCAACTGGGACTTAGATTAAATTTGGTATAAGATTTTCATGTAGACATATAGAAAATTACAAACCAAATGAAAATACGATTCGGATTCGGAAAAGGACTGCCTGACAATAGATGGAACCTTAGGATGACTTTTTCTTTACTATTTTAACGTTTGTATTTATATTTTTTCTATAATACAGTGAATTTACGTTAGTTGAAGTTTCTTTTACCTTGGCTGTAATTATATTTATTCCTAGTCTAACTTATGGAAATTTAGTTTTTTCACTATTTTTTTTTAATGGAGCTATTAAAACATTTTACGAAAAGTGTGGTGTTCTAGAGTCAATTAGTTACGGGAGTCCTCTTAGCATAGACAAAAAATATATTTCTGATCTATACTCTTTGGTTTCAGAGTAACACTATGCTTTGGCAGGTGAACTGTCAACAATAAGATGTTCCTTGTAATCTAACTTTAAATGAGGACGAAAAAAAAAAACGGGATGAATAATTTTATTTGAATCAAAAAAATATTTTATATTTTTATTTAATTATATTTTGTTCGACCAACCTACAAAAAGAAAAATTAGATTAAGCAAAATATAAAAAATCTTATCAGCATCTGGAGAATCACCAGATGCAAGAGGTCCCACGACGTTCTGAAATAAACAAAACGAATTAAAATATGAACTCAAAAGATAAACATACTAAGGTAATAAATGAATTTTTACAACAACAAACTTGTGCCTACATAGCACCATATAGGCACTAAGCAATATCAACAAACTTTATGTTGTACAACATAAAATTATACAAAAAATAAAGTACAAGGTACGAACACATAATCTAATTACCTTTTACAAGGAATGCATAGATACTTTAGGTGAAATCTTGCAAATAGATTCACCTTGACAGGTATCAATGCCATTTGTAAAAGGCAGAAAAATAAACACTATTAGCACATAAAAGAAATAAATTTATGTACTAACCTGTGTGAAGATGATTAATTCCCACGATGAACACAAATTTCGTACACATAAACACTGAATTTAACACAAAAATTCAATAAAAAACAAAACTCGCGCGGCTGATATTTCGCGTATAAATAAAACCGGCGAACTTCAATTTCTCGTGACGTTTTAAATGTCAGTCCAGGGTAAAAAGAGACACAGAATTGAATGGGCGCGTTCGCGTTTTACGGAATAATTGCGAAATTTCGAAATAACCTTTCCACCAATGAGTGCAAAAGAGTCACAAAGGTGTGAAAGGGACAAGGATGAAGATGAACGAAAATGAATTCTGAGAGGAATTTTGTAAATTGGCATCAAATATGGCGAAACGATAAGTTATGGCAATATTTAGAACAACTTATCATAATTATGAGAAATTAAGACTGATTTCCATGGGAAAGATGTTAAAAAAGGCAATTTGTAATTTGACATCAATTAACAACAACGAAATCATATAATGCATTCAAATTAAGCCTGAAAATTCAATAATTAATTTTTATGGATGCTAAATCGGAACAAAATTCTCTATAAAAAGGGGGTTCATTCTTCATTCCTGCTTCTTTTAGTCTCAAATTGTCAAATTGCGAAGATATGCTAGTAGAGCATTCCTCCCACATTTTGCAATTTTAATATCGTGACATCAGCAATAAGAAATAGAATTTTCAGCAGTGCATTAGAAACAGAGAATTCCTACAAGGAAATTCGCAAAACAGCAAGGAATTTTCAGGCACTTTATTCGTGGAATTTTATCAGTCACAAATTTTTAAATCAAATTAAAGGTAATTTTGCGAATTATTCATATTCTCAATTTGCGTTAAATTTCATTATGTTTGCATGCCAGGTGTTGGTCATACACATATATATGAAATTAACAAGAACAATTCGACCATGTCTCACATCTTCGGAATCTTTTGGTCGGTTGTTCATTGATGTCGTATTTTAATAAAAGAAAATTGATATTCTTGTATAACTTACTTCAGTCGAATAAGCCGGAATATCTCAGGGAAATGTTCCAGTTCGCGTCATCCCGACGCAATAAAAATATAATTTTACCGCGCTTCTATAAATTAGTAATGGAAAGTTCTTACCTTGTCCAAGTGATTCGCTTATGGAATGGTCTTCCTCTTAATATTCAAGCTGCGGGCACTGTCAATGCATTCAAGAAGCTTATTAACACTCACTTAACTTGATTTTCTCTATCTTTTTATATTCTCTCCACTGTCTCTCTGTATTGGAAAATAGTATAAGCTTATTTCTTATTACTTGTACTTTCGCCTAATTATCTACAGTATGTTGCATATATATTTTGTTTTCATCTTTTTGCACCAATTTTTTTTTTCTTTCTTTTTGGCACCCTTAGAAATTAATATTTTTAGCTGTATTCTTTTTCTATCATTTTGTTTATAACTATATCTAGCGCCACCTTTCTAATTATACAACAAAAGATTGTAAATCTTGTGTATATCATCCAGCAAATAAATTATTATTATTATTATTATTATTAATTGGGTTCACACTAACTAATTTCTTCCATTCAGCAATTTAAGTTCTTTGCAATTATATAACTCACTCAAATCGAAATTTCAAGCAATTATTTATCGTGTAAAAAATATGCCATTAGGTCAGTTTTACACAACATAATAATTGGAAGCTAGGTTCCCATTGAATTCTAATCACCTTTTAACTTTCAGCCATTAGTGAAAATTTAACATAGTTAAAATACGTAGAAAAGGAAATTTTTGTCATAATTGAAGAGAAAAAATCTAGTAAAACATCATTTTGTAGTATAATTAATTTTCTTTTATTTTGTACATAAGTGTAAACATAATTTAAACCAGAGAACTAAAATTGAATTTTTAAAAACTTACACGTGTAAGCCATTAGAAGTAAAATTTACAACTTAAAGGAATTAAGTGAATTAAGTCTTTATTTTTGCATAATATTAACATTTGACCACTTTTTCTTGCAATAAAATTAAGTAAACAATTGAGTGACAAATTGCATCTTTTTATTTAACCGCTACACTCCACCAGAATATTTTATTTCAGCATACGTAAATTCTCGCTTGTAACTGCAGTTTGTTCGAAGCTGCGAACGTAGTCTTTTCGTAGTTGTCAATTATTGGAATTGACACATCAGCTGTGGTAAAACATATTTTCTTTTTGTTTTATATAAATTAGATATGTTGTTTTTAATTCCTTAAAAAAAAAAAAAAATTTAAGAACATTTTTTATATATTAACAACTACTAGAAGGATGGCATATATTTAATTTCTAATGAAAAACTTTTTTTTTATTTAGTTGTTTGCCATCTGGCGTCTATTCTAAGAATAAATTCTATCCTTGACACAATATAATATATATTTTTAAATGCATTCCAAAAAGTCTTGATGTGTATTTTTTCAAAATGTATACAGTAGTGTGAATCTGTGTTCAAAGCTTTTTTTTTTAGTTTTTCAAAGTGTATTTCCCTTAAAACGTCAAATCAAATATTTTCCTTTCTTTACAGTCAGCGCAAGTATTACACATAGAAAAAACTATTTTACTTTATTTTCAATAACAACCAAAAGGTAATTGCAAAAATTCAAGTCAACAAATATTGTAGTTTCCGGTACAGCAGACACATTTTTCGTAATCCTATCAAATTAATTATCTCCGGATTATTATTATTGTTATTTAAGGATTAGTTTATTGTGTTTTTTTTTTCCTCTTAAAAGCGGCTTAGTTTGAGAGTGCTTTGTATTTTTATAAATTCTGTATACATAATGTTTGAAGAGGTTTAATATAACGTCGCACTGTAGTTCGAGTAGAACAGGGATTACCAAAGTGGTCGATACCGACCCCCAAGTGGTCGATATCGGTTTCCCAGGGGTCAACATAAACGAAAACTGATTTTTGGGGTCGAAGAGGTCTAAAAATCGACCCTTATTAATTAACACAAGCTCTTATTTGAAACTGTCAAGATACTGTATAAGTTGTGTTACGTGTACCAACTTGTTATAAGAATGACTAATATTTTAGTAAGAAGTATAATTGTTGTACTTTTAAGAAACTCAATAAGTCGATAAGCCTGCACAAGTTCGTACAAGATGAAAAACTAGGCGTGGACAGGTTCGGGCAACATAATGTGTTCGAGCGTACAAGTCTTTCAGGCATGTTTTGACTTGTTCTGTATTTGACGCATATACCCGATTTAACACGAACGAAATCATGATCAAGTTCAGGTCCAAATATGCTCCTGATATTTTACTAAATAACAAGCTTGCACTTAGGTTGAAATTTCAGTTGCGTTTTGAAATTCGTTGGAGCTTGAATGATAATACACTCATTTACTACTGCGTTATTCACAGACAGCATTTAGTAGCAAAAAATCTGAGTCCTAGATTACATCTGTCTTTACAATATGTTATAAATGCTGTCAACAAGATTCGAAGCAATTCTTTGAACTCTCGGTTATTTGCTCAGCTATGTGAGAAAAACGACGTAGTCTTTACTCGGTTACTTCTGCATACTGAAATTCACAAACTATCAAGAGGCTCTTGATTAGCAAGATTTTCAGCTCTTTTTGAATCTCTGTTGGAGTTTTTACAAGAAAAAGATCCGAATTATTTATTCTTTTATCTTTACTTTGCGATTTTAATGTTTTTTTTTTTTTTTCAAAAAATAATTACCTACTTAAGTATTTTTACATAATTTGTATTAATAATTATTAATTATACTTGATATTTACTGAATATTATTTCTATTTATTTTGTTTTGAAAATGATGTCAAGTTTACTCACATAACGAACCGCAAAGTTTTTAAATTGGTAAGTATTTTGTATCAATAGGAAAAAAACTAGAGATAGGAATTTTAAAGTAAGTTGGCTATGGGGGTCTGAGGTATCAGCTCCTTTTGGAAAAGAGGTCTCTTGTCCATAATAGTTTGGGAATCCTTGGAGTAGAACAAGCTAGAAGGACAAAACTCACTACTGCATTTCTAGGAAATAATATATAAAAGTAACAATTCTAACAATTGCTTTGCACAAACATTGTTTAGTGATGAGTCAGAGGGTTCGCAATTCAATTCAACTAAGCAGGTAAGTTCACTTGCGCATACAAATTATTTGCAATTTAGCGACAGTTGTGATCACATCTAGAATGAATTTAGTGGTATCTATGTACGGGTTTTTAGTAATGGATTCTCAACTTGAGGGTAAATAGTATTTTATTTTGTATTGAAGTTGAAAAAAAAATTATTCAATTATCTACAAACAAAATATAGAAACATTTATTTTTAATAAAACATAATTTCCTCCCGATTTTATAATGTTGAATAATTCTAAACTAAATGTCCACCGTTGTCCCCGAGCTAATTTTTATGTATTATTGCAGGTCATTGTAATCTATTAACTGATATAAAAATTAGCTGCGAGAATGATGCACAACTGATTTATTCTTCGTTTTTTTTACGCTTATACTATTTCAAAGAAGGATTTATTTGACGAATGACGAATCAATTAAAGGATGACAGAAACTCTCTTATATTTCAGTTCATTTCATTTAAGACTGATTTATCTCATATAACTGTGGATTCAATGAGGGACATTATAGTAATAATTTCCAGATTTCCTGCGAAATTGGCTGAAAAATGGTCTGCTTGTGGAAGAAATCGGTAGCATTTTCTCTGCAAATATTCCGATTGGTTGAGTAGAGAGGACGGGAAGTTTGAGGTATCTCAGTACAAACTGCAGCCATCAACATTGAAAGGATTAAATTTATTACAGGCAGACCAAAGAAAGATTTTGAAAACTCTTCAGTGAAAACAAAATGGCGAAAAATGAAGATCTCATCCAATCTCCAAGGGCTATTGAATTAACAATCACTGTTGAAACTTCGATGTTGTTGTCTGGGATTAGAGACGCAGCTAAAGTGCTTACAGAAGTCAGTGAAAATCCTGTGAGAGTTACTGTAATAAAGAAAATTCAGTCTACAGATATTATTAGTTGGTGCTTGACCAGTGACGAAGCTTTGGCTTATTATGTCGATTCAAAGTCGGCTAGCCATTCCTATAAGCACACACGGAAGTGGAGTATGAAAGCAGGACTCCAGGTATTTTCATCGTACTATAGTATTAGAAAGCAAAAAAGGAATGCTGTCCTGCAGAGGAGCAAATTCTTGTGACAGAAACACGTCCAGAAATCAGACTACAAGCAATTTTGGATAAGTTGGAGTTTTGCACAAGTTGAAGTCATCAAAAATTTGTCTCATTTTAGTTCATCATTCATATTTGTTACTAAATTGGGATGTGATGGGAATTCCAGTCATCGCACATATAAGCAGAAATTCGCCAACAGTAGCGGTATTAATGAATTTTTGTTTGTATTTTCGTTTATTCGACCTTCTTCGACTATATATTGTCAATTTTCTCCAAAGAAAGTAGTGAGTTTACTATATTAGAAACAGATAAAGTTCTGGAAGAAAAAAACCAATTAATTTCATCAATATGTAATATTAATGGTAATGAAATATCTGTCAAACATGAATTACTTTTAACCAAGAATTGATGGCAAAGTGTGTAATGATTTGACCGAAACTTCTTCATCACAAAAATGCTATATTTGTGGAGCTACTCTTAAAATATGAATGATGAGGCTATTGAATTTGCTAGCAATAAGGATAATTTTGGTTTTAGTTTGTCTACATTGCATGCCTGAATTCGATGTTTCGAATGTTTGTTATATATTAGCTATCGCCTTGACAAGAAAAAATGCCAAGTTAGAGATGAAGATGATAAAACAAATGCGAAACAAGGTAGGAATGAAATCAAGAGCAGGTTTAAGATTGAAATGGGGCTAATTGTAAAAAAACCAAAATCAGGATATGGTTCAACGAACAATGGAAATACTGCGCGTAGTTTTTGTTTTTTGGAATCCAGCATTGAATAGTCAAATTACAACAGTATCTTCTGGATATGACACAAATTTGAAAAAAATTGAAAAACTTGCAAATGAAACTAGAACACTTTATCTAAATCACTATTTATGGAACTATATGTCCTCAACTGCGCACAAAATATTAGCTCACGGTACGGAGGTTATCCAATCGTCCCTTTTGCTTATTGGTCAACTTTTTTAAGAAGCTTAAGAATCTCGCCACAAAGTTTGCAGAATATTTCGAGGGCATAACACTCGAAAGCGGTCACGTACTGCAATGAATAGTGATTTACTACTAACCATGTTACTGATTAAATCTGATCCTGTAATTAATAGCTTCAGGGATATTCATAGAAAGAAATACTGACGCATTCCCTTCAGAAGTATTAGATTTACTTATTTCTCCCACAGTTAATGTCCGTCAGAGTATACCAGCCAATAAGGAAACTCTTAATGAAGAGGATTATTTAATAAATGATTCTACTGCAGAAGACACTGATGATGATATTGATAATGACGATGATATTAATTATACTTAATTTTCTATAAATCCTAATGTACGGAAATAATCTATCTCTGCATTCCAAATTTAATTCAATTTAAGTTTTAATATTATAGTTGTTTTATTTTAGTTTATTATTTGTAGGACAAGTATATACTATAAATTATTGTAAATTTTTTTCTTGTTTTATTTTTCTTTCTTGTATTATTTATAATGTGTAATTTGTGTGTAGGTACCTACGATGTTTTTCTTAATTTTAGTATTAAATTAAATTAAATATTAAATTTCCAAAAGTTCTTTATTTTTATAAATATTATCTCGTACATAATATAACTCTACATATAAATGTTCGTTGTTGACATATGAATTGAAAGAACGAAATAAAAGTTTTGTCCATTTAGCTTGTTCTACTCGAGTCATAGTGCGTCGCCTGAATATTAGCTGTCCCCATCTGCCAAATTTGCTATTTTGAGTTAAGTAAGTACAGTTCTTTAGATTATTACTGTAAACTTCAGTAATATGCTTGCTTTAATCCTTTAATAGGTTTTTTCTAACTTAAATAAGTTTTGAGATACAGTACCCAGGATTTGGCTTTTAGGAGGGGAGGGGAGGCACTATTGGTGTCCCCAGTCGAAAAATATATCGGAAAATGGAGCTCTAAGTAGTATCCTGAGTACATTTAAGCCCTTAAGAACTGCTTCTTTGAACTCCTCTTTTGTCTGCTAAAATTCCGGCATGGACCATCAAGTCACTGTGTTCTTCATATTCAATACATTAATCATAATTTCACACACAATATGACCCATTTATTTACATTTCTGCAATTTGTGCAAATTTCTTTAAAAGAAACATAAGACCATACAAATTTATAAGTGGTGGCGGTTATGGATGGATTGAAAAGAGCTTGAGTCCTCCGGGGGGAGGACTCTGGAACTTAGGACACAGCAAAGCCAATTGTTCACCCTCTAGACTTATGAGCAATAGCTCATAGGTCCCAGCCGGATGCCCCTAACAAAATTCAGAATTGACCCCCAACTCTCCCTGCCTGCCTCATGCAGTTCCTTCCAGGAGGTGTAAGCCAAGGAATCTGTACCGCTTACCTGAGAGTGCCGGACAGTGATATAAGAATTGAGTCAACGTTTCGAGTTCTTCTCCGCATCTTATATATTTACGATCATCAACAAGCCTCCTCTTATTCAGGTGACCCCTGAGAAAAGAGTGCCGAGTGAGGCTCATCATAGAAAATACTTTATCCGGCATTTTCGTCAGTTTTGGAGCCGTCTGTGTAAACAATAGGGTGTGTTAATGGTTGAAGCACGGAGTGCGATGCCCAACCTGCCCTAGATGGAATTATTTATTTAAATTCGATTTTCAGTATAGTCTCTAAAAGGAGTTCGCTGCGTGAATCCAGTTCTGATTGAGATGCAACCTAAACGCTGCGATTGATGACCCTTTCTTGAAATGTATCTGCACGGGGTGTATATTGAGGGCAACCTCGAGAGCCCGAGTACTGCTTGATTTGAGAGTGCTGGTTACGCTAAGAAGGCACAGTCTCTGAATCTTTTCCAATATCTTAGGATGATTGGCGAAATCTATTGCTTTCCACTACACCACGGAACCGTAGGTTATCATGAGTTGGATGACGCTAGTGTATATATATTCCGACGAGTATTACGCGACCGAACCTGACAGAAAATTTACCAAATAACTTTGGATTTTTAATGTAATTGCAATGAAATTTTTACTTTAAGTATTTATACTTTATAATAAATTTGCTTTTTGTCACATAATAAAAGTTAATATATATCCAAATTAGTTGAAGGGAAATTTTTTATGCCTTTTCCGGTGGGATGAAACAGTACAACTATTATATCTTACGGCCGTTCTGTGCAATAAAAATTGGAACGTTTGAAACGAAAAAATAATATAATTTGGAATATTCCAATTGAATCTTGATTTAAATATAAAAATTTGAGATGTACTAACACGAAACAGGTACATACGGCAACTACATACTTTTCTCCGATTTCCTTTCGTATCATACTCAATAGTTATGGGAGAAATTACGGGTTTTATTTTAAGTTAATTTTTAAAATTAACATTTCAGTAGTTTATTATAAGCAGATATACTATGCAGTAGCTCTTTATCACCCTTGTCGCCCGCTCGTGCATTTGCGAATCTTTACTCCTGCCGCCATGCCACCGAATCATGTCCTAAAATATTATAGCGTCCTCTAACTATGACTCCCGAGATTATCTATTATCGTCCACTAAATACAGTCACACGACACATGCTTAGTATAATGCACTTGCATCGCTCATTGGTATAATCATTTAGAATTGAAGTAATCAGAATCAGTTTTTAGTGTCTCTTCAAAAACAACCAAAATCGGACTAGTCTTGTAATGGCCAGTGTCACAGTCGAGTTTAAACCACGGTTTAGTTTAAACCATTCTCCAAGTTTAAATGCAGTTTAAACCAACTGGGTATGCACAGTGCATTCTTTTAGTAACGTTAGTAGTACTGATTAAATTCTGAATTAAATTAGTTATCGCCACCATTGTGAATCAATTCTTCTGTTAATCAGAAAAAGTAAACAGATCAGAAGGTAAAAAATAAAAAAAATGTAGTTATATTGACTAATTTTAAATATGCCACCATCCAAAAGGGTTGCAAATTTTAGTAGAAGTGCCGTTAGTCTAGTGCATAAAAAAAGACATACATACACATATACTACAGTGCAAGAAAACGGACAAGTATAGATTCGAAGATAAAGTAACAAATTACATTATTTAAACGAAATCTAGCGTAAAAATCAACAATTCACTAAAATGATTTGACCGATTTCTAATTATTCTCAGTCATCGACAGAGTATTATTATTCATCACTAAAAATGTCTAATTCTGAATCCATGATGAAATTCATTTCTTGATACAAATAAACAATACTACTGTCAAAATAAAATGTCATACATTTGTAATACCTAAAATCAGACTGGGAAACTGGCTATAACGCGTACTAAAGAAATGTAGTTCGACTAATCAACAGGTACACAAGCAACAAATTGAGTGACTTGAATAAACAAATGAAAATAAAAAAAAATAGAAGAATTTAGAATGATGGAAAACTAAATTTTTTTTTATTTTTTTACCGCATATCGTCCACATTCTCGTCCATATATTTAATACTTGCCTCACTGCTTCTCACTTTCCCTTGCTGTGGAAAAAAGCGAATGTCTTGCCTATCCCTAAGTCTCGTAAATTAACTTGCTCTGCTTCTTTGGTAAAGTTCTCGAAAAGCTGATGCACGTTCAAATAGCATCTTATCTAAAACAAAACGACCTCTTATCACGTTGGCAGTCAGGCTTTAGAGCGCGTCATAGTTCCGAAACTGCTTTACTTAAAGTAGTATCTGACATAACTGACTCGATTGACAACGATCACATAGCAATTTTGGTTCTTCTGGACTTCAGCAAGGCCTTTGATTCAGTGAATCACAATAGGCTGCTTAGTAAGCTCCAGCAATATTTCGGTTTTTCAAGCACATCAGTCAATTTAATCAAAAGCTTTCTTGGGCATCGCAGTCAAACAGTAAAAGTGAATAACACCACTTCGTCACCACTTTTCCTTAGCAGCGGGATCCCCCAGGGATCAATATTAGGTCCGCTTCTCTTTTGTTGCTACATCAATGATCTCCCAATGACGTTACAGGATTCAAAAGTCCACCTGTACGCTGATGACGTGCAGATATATTTTGACTGACCAATAGGGCTTATCGAGGACTGCGTCTCTCGATTAAGCGATGATTTGCAAAGAATATTTGACTGGGCGAACCGTAACTACCTCACGCTAAATCCGCTCAAGTCAAACTGTATAGCATTTTACAGGAGAAATCTAGATCCTAGTTAATTGCCTCCCCTAACAATCAACAGTACTACTATACCATACTCAAACTCAGTTAAAAGTTTAGGCATAGAAATAAATCAGCGGCTTACTTGCTGCAACTACGTCTCCTCTGTTCTAGGAAAAGTGTATGGATGCCTTCGTCAGTTAAGAACGTCCGCTAGCATACTATCGACACATATGCGTATGAAACTCGCTAAATCTTTGGTATTACCTCACTTAACTTTTGGCAGTTTAATTTTTTCCAAACTCGATTCTGGTTGCCAAAGAAAGTTAAATGTCGCTTTCAACGATACTATCAGATTTATTCACGGGTTGCGTAGATTTGATCATATCTCACCTTATGTTGAGTCCTTTGTGGGATGTTCACTTGAAGTATACTTGTCACGAAGGCGCTTACTATTTCTATATTCTCTAATCCACGTAAAGGAGCCAAGTTATTTACTTGATCGAATTCAATTTTTAGGATCGGCTCGGCATCGAAACATTCTTTTGCCAGGCTTCAGAACCTTTTCAGGTGAGCGCTCTTACTTTGTGCAGGTGTTCCGCTGCTGGAATTCTCTAGCGCCCAATATTCAGTGCGCGGGATCTCAGCACGCATTTAAAAGGTTGCTGACAACAGCTCACATAACGTAAATTCGCAAACTAATAGTTTATTCATTTCACTGGCAGAATATGCTTTAGATCCTATATACTCAATATTTATGTAGACTTTATAGGTGTACAGTTAGTTAATTAAATTCAAATGTATGTTTATATATCTCTCGTTAACAAATAAATTTTCCCAACCAATTAAGTACGTACAATTATAAGATTTGTAATCTTGTGTACTAATTAACCAGTAAAAATAAATAAATAAATTTCCATTTATTTCTCGAGTCACTTCATATGTTGTTTGGAGACCTATTGATGAGTCGAACCAAGGCTTGAAACTTTGTCGCCACAAATAAAATGATTGTGTAATAGAATAAATGCTTTTTCGTTTGTACCGGAGCATCCCAAAAATGCCTACTTGAACAAATATAAACTTTACCCGGTAAAAAATTATAAAATTAATTTCACTGTATTATACAAAGAATATAACTCACCCCGTCTTCCCTCAGGGTTGTCTGGGAAACGGTTAAGGTATAAGTGATAAAATCCCATTACATTATTGCGAAAATCTTGCTGAAAGCATCCTCGGACGTATAAATGCCGTTAGAGATGCAAAATGGATATGGACTAAATATTAATATTTTTTTTTAATCAACTATTTTCTTTTTTACATTTCTGGTGTAATACCGAGTCAGCCTTTAACATTGAATTTTCCCTATACAATGCTTCTTTTCTTTGTTATATTTAGTTGTAATTGCAAGTACAGATTTTATGTGAGTTAAATAAAATAATAATAATTTAACTGTAGTTTAAACTTTGGACATGAAGATAAAATCGAGTCTTAGTATACCAAAATTGGATATATTTTGCACCTTATACATATGGACAATTTTAGTCACTGGCGCCTGTATCTCTACCTCTCAAAATAAAATGTTGTGAATGGATTATCTAATAGGAAATGATCAATATTACCTAAGCTCATATACTAAAATTTTTATACTAGCCGCCTTTTGTTATACAGCGCCAAGTTAGTAATTGGCAATGTCCAATGACATACAAAATTCAATAACATACCACAGACTTCGATTTTAATCTGAAATATAAAATTTATTAGTAAACAAGAGTTAATATCGCGTATTAAGAGCTTATGATTGGCAATAAACAATCGATAA